>OZ005600.1:24140000-24657500 GCA_963930655.1 Myrica gale | reverse complement strand
AATTTTTTTTATTTTTATCTGTTTAACCTTTTAAAATAAATGGTAGATTCATTTAGGGTGGACGAAATGATGCAAATCTTACAAGGAGCCTAGTTCAAGAAAATTCATGGAGGCATATTGAACATGATCCACGTCAGCAACAAAGAATCACCATGAATCATGTTCTAGAAGGCTGCATCAAATCAGGTCAAGGCAACGGAATTCAACCACCGTTTGTGGCGTCTTCCTTATACCGAGGTTATTGTTTCTAATAAACAACGGGTCGAGGTTTCCATTCGGATCTGTCCTAAAACGATCTTAGGTTCCCTATTGTTGTTGGGTCTCGCTATTCTTGGCGAGGTTCACATCACGAAACTTTCCCAACTCCGATCCGACTTAATCCAAACGGTCCTGTTACATCAAGTTCGAGTTCTGGTCTCTAACGTGACAATTTTTTTCCCTTACACAGTTGGTGAAAATGATACCAGCGTTTTACGCACTTTTAAATATTTATCTAATAACCTTACTGGAAGCATTTTGAGAAATCCATACCTAGACTGGACCAAACATAAACAAACTATTTTAACTTCTTTTTTAGTAGTCAAGGTTCCTCGTGATCAGTACCTTTCTAATAACTTTACTGGATGCAAACTCCTTATCCGAGCCGAATAATCTAGATTCCTCGTGATCAGTACCTTTCTAAGAGCATGTTCGTTTAAACAAAATCCTCAGGATTTTTTTTGAATTCTCAGAATACAAAAAATTCTATAACCAAACATCATTTTTAACACTACATAAAAATAACTAAAACACGCATACCAATAAAGTTAACATCACCTAAAAATTCTCAAAACACTTACTAACCGAACACCCTCTAATTAACCACAAGATATGTTGGGATTTTGTACTATTCTTAGTATACGATTTTGTACTATTCTTTCTCTCTTTTGCTCTATTTCTATAGATCGGTTTTGAAAAAGTATTTTGGTGACGGGTGAGGATATAATTCGCGATTAATCTTGGTATTGAAGTTTGACTGATTGATAAAGATGTACATCTAATTGAATTGTTGATTATTTAGAGAAAAAATGGATAAAATTGACAATATGATCACTAGGTTTATACCACGCTAACGATTTAGTCACTAAGTATCATTTTTTTACTTTATGGTCGATGAGTCCTTATCCTTGTGACGATCTGGTCTTTCGGTCCATATTTCGTTAGCCCTCTAACGGAATTTCATGTCACGTCAACATTTTTCCCTCTTCAGCGTCGTCAGCAGCCCAGTCACTGAAAATAAGTTAAACTCATTGTTTTACTTATTTTTCAGCCGGGCAAGAGGTCTGACCCCCCCCCACCAAGGTCAAGAGGTCTGACCTCCCCCCACCCCGGTCAAGAGGTCTGACCTCCAGCACCAACTGGATCGAGTTGTCCAGCACCTCCAAAGCCGTCAGGATCGGCGACAAACCCTCAGTGAACCTGACGTCCACCACGACACTGATCACCTGACACACCTGACCGATCGAGCTGGCTCCAGTGATCTTCCTTCCCTTCCCGGCGTCCTTCGGTGGAGCTGAAGGGGCAGACAGAGAAAGAGAGTGAGAGAGAGAGATGGCAAGCGAAGTGGTGAAGAAGGCAGAGTGTGGATGTTGTGGGATATGGGAGGAGTGCACCACAAGTTACATTGGATGGGTTCAGGAGAGATTTATCGGCGTCTGGGTCTGCGGCCTCTGCGAAGAAGCTATCAAAGTTGAGCAAGCACGTGTGGATGTTGGAGTTGAAGTAGCTCTGCGGGTTCATGCCTCCTTTAGAGAGGCTGCACACGCTAATCTGGCTGCTCCCATTACTCGTTCCATTCTCCAACTCATCAAGAAGATCTTCTCTTCTTCTTTATCACCCAAGGCTTCTTTGCCCTGAGCTTTTTTGCATTCCACCCTTGTAAGTGATGCTAACTTTGATGCTTCCAAACACTAATGAACTGGAGAACAAGTTATCCAGTAACCCTTTCATGTAAAGTGTCGTGTTCCATTATCCAGTGAAGAGTGAAGTTTGAGCCTTTTGCTATAGTTACTCTTCTACGATCGTTGAGAATGGTGATTGCAATGTGAGAGAGAGGCGAGGTGGGGGGAGGTCAGACCTCTTGCCCGGCTGAAAAATAAGTTAAACGGTGAGTTTAGCTTATTTTCAGTGACTAGGTTGTTGACAACGCTGAAGGAAAAATGTTATCGTGACATAAAATTCTGTTAAGAGGGCTGACGGAATATGGAGAGAAAGACGAGATCGTCACAAGGATAAGGACTGAGTGATCATAAAGTAAAAAATGAAACTTAGTGACTAAATCGTCAACGTAGTATAAACCTAATGAACATATCGTCAATTTCTTAAAAAAAATTAAAATGTTGATTGAACGTAAAACCATTTGAAATTGAAAAAGATATATGAACAAAACAAAAATGTTATGATCGTACGGATCAAATACAGGAAAAACTAATCAAATGATAATAATAATAATAATAATTAGAGAGATAGCGCGCGAGAATCGGGATTAAAGGCTAAAATGATAAAATAAAATAAAAGAATTAACAAACAATAAATTAATTCGGGTATATGGTTGGTTTCTGGGCAGGCCAAAACCAGAAGTTAGTTTCATGTCGTGGGATTGGTCGGCCGCTCCGACGCGCGCGACAACCAACGGCCACATGCATCTTTGGGGTTGGTTTCTCTGGACAACCAATGACCGCGCGCATTGATTTCCTATTCACAGTACACTGCATGCATGCAGTTTGTTGTGTAATCTAATGCAGAAAAGTCCAGTTTCCATAGAATTAAGAGGCCGAGTTAATTAAAAGGCTATATATGGATGATTTGCAGGTGCCACTTCGTCATCAAACATTGAAGTCGCATGCAGTATCGATTAAATCCTATCTGCATCGATCTACTTCCCTCGATGACTAACGCTTACCTAACGGAGTCTATTTCTGAGCAGATCTTTTCCACTTCCACAAGATCTACGTACGTACCAAACATACGTTTTTTTTTTTTTTGTCTATCGGGATTTGGATTCCTTACCTAATTTCTATACGGAGTTTGTGGGAGAATATAATTTAAATAATTAAATTTTTTTATTTTTATCCGTTTAACCTTTTAAAATAAATGGTTGATTCATTTAGGGTGGATGAAACTTTTCCGACTCCGATCCGACTTATTCCAAACGGTCATGTTACATCAAGTTCGAGTTCTGGTCTCTAACGTGACATTTTTTCCCCTTACGCGTTTAGTGAAAACGATACCTACATTTTACGCACTTTTAAGTATTTATCTAATAACCTTACGGGAAGCATTTTGAGAAATTCATACCTAGACTGGACCAAACATAAACAGACTATTTTAACTTTTTTTTTAGTAGTCAAGGTCGGGATGCAAACTCCTTGTCCGAGCCGAACAACCTAGATTCCCCGTGATCAGTACCTTTCTAATAAACCACAAGATATGTTGAGATTTTGTACTATTCTTAGTATACGATTTTGTACTATTCTTTCTCTCTTTTGCTCTATTTCTATAGATCAGTTAGTAAGTGGTTTTGAAAAAGTATTTTGGTGACGGGTGAGGATCCAATTCGCGATTAATCTTGGTATTGAGTTTGACTGATTGATAAAGATGTACATCTAATTGAAAATCTTGGTATTGAAGTTTGACTGATTGATAAAGATGTTCATCTAATTGAAATGTTGATTATTTAGAAGAAAAAAAAAGAAATTGACAATGTGGTCACTAGGTTTATACCACGCTGACGATTTAGTCACTAAATTTCATTTTTTTACTTTATGGTCAGTAAGTCCTTATCCCTGTGACGATTTGGTCTTTCCGTTTATATTCCGTCAGCCTTTTAACGGAATTTCATGTCACGTCAACATTTTTCCCTCCTTAGAGTCGTCAGCAGCCCAGTCACTGAAAATAAGCAGTCAAGAGGTCTGACCTCTAGCACCAGCCTGATCGAGTTGTCCAGCACCTCCAAAGCCTTCAGGATCGGGGAAAACGCTCAGTGAACCTGACGTCCACCACGACACCGATCACCTGACACACTTGACCGATCGAGCCGGCTCCAGTGAACTCATCAGTGATCTTCCCTCCCTTCCCGGCATCCTTCAGACGGAGAAAGGGAGTGAGAGAGAGATGGCAAGCGAAGTGGTGAAAAAGACAGAGTGTGGGTGTTGTGGGATATGGGATATGGGAGGAGTGCACCACAAGTTACATTGGATGGGTTCAAGACAGGTTTGGCGGCGTCTGGGTCTGCGGCCTCTGCGAAGAAGCTATCAAAGATGAGCAAGCACGTTTGGGTGTTGGAGTTGAAGTAGCTCTGCGGGTTCATGCCTCCTTTAGAGAGGCTGCACACGCTAATCTGGCTGCTCCCATTACTCGTTCCATTCTCCAACTCATCAAAAAGAGATTGTCTTCTTCTTTATCACCCAAGGCTTCTTTGCCATGAGTTTTTTTTTTGCATTCCACCCTTGTAAGTGATGTTAACTTTGATGCTTCCAGATACTAATGAACTGGAGAACAAGTTATCCAGTAACCCTTTAATGTAAAGTGTCGCGTTCCATTATCCAGTGAAGAGTGAAGTTTGAGCTTTTTGCTATAGTTACTCTTCTACGATCATTGAGAATGGTAATTGCAATGAGAGAGAGATAAAGACGGGTGGGGGAGGTCGGACCTGGCTGAAAAATAAGTTAAACGGTTAATTTAGCTTTTTCAGTGATTAGGTTGGTGACGATGCCGAGGGAAAAATGTTATCGTGACATAAATATCGGTTAGAGATCTGACGGAATATAGATGGAAAGACCAGATATTCACAAGAATAATGACTCAGTAATTATAAAGTAAAATAATAAAATTTAATGACTAAATTATCAGCGTATTATAACTCTAATGATCATATATTCAATTCACAAAAAAAATTTGAAACGCTGATCGGACGTAAAACCATTTGAAATAGAAAAAGATACGTCAACAAACAAAATAATCGTACGCAAATACAGGAAAAACTAATAAAATGATAATGATAATAATAATAATAATAATATTTAGAGAGAGAGCGCGCGAGAATCGGGATCGCCGGATCGCTTGGAATTGTGTCAGACCCGGACTCGCAGTACGTCAATGTTCAGTAACTTTGTTTTTTATTTTTTTATATTCAATAATTTAATCAAACGCGGGAAGGGCATCTTATAATTGTTTGATGGTCACGCGCCCTGACCCCCGGCCCCACCTCCTATCTTAAATCAATCAAAATATCTAACTCTTAACTTGGCTTAGAAAAAAATTCAAAATATCTAACTCCCTTTATATTTAGCAATTACCCTGTTTTCAGTTCTCCCTGGGTACTTTTCTTCCCCGTCCCCACGCCACCTCTCCCTGCCCACCATCCAACTTTTCTTTTAATCCCGAATTCCCCATTTCTCTCTATTCCACGCATGCACAGAGGTTCCTTCTCTTCTCAAAGCAAAACAGAGATACATCTTACGTAGAAAAAAAACACAGACATCTGTAAAACTCTCTCCGTCCCTTTATCTGAAAATTTTCTCTCCACCCCCTCCTTCCTTTGTCACCCTATCACGCTTTCTTAAAAGTCAAGCAAGAGTAGCAGAATCCGGTCCCACTCTCGCCCACGAAAGGACTCTCTCTCTCTCTCTTCTTTTTGTTTTCAGTACCTAAAAAGCAACACTGATACACAAGCAATAGAGTGAGAGTGACCCACATCTATAGAACACTAACAATGTCCAATATTTTCAGAGACAGAGTATTAGGATCCTCCAAAAGACATAGTCAGTCTCAGAGCAACATGCAGCAGCAGCCCGTGTACCGGGTCGAGGACCTGCCCTCCCCGTTCGGCGATGTTGGCACCAATATCTCCGACTCGGAGCTCCGAGAAACCGCTTATGAGATCCTTGTCGCGGCGTGCCGGAGCACCGGGACGAGGCCGTTGACCTACATCCCGCAGTCCGAGAAGGCCGACCGTGGTCCGAAGATGGCGCCGTCGGCTTCGCTGCAGAGGTCGCTCACCTCGTCTGCCGCGAGCCGGGTGAAGAAGGCGCTGGGGCTGAAAACGTCGTCCTCCTCAGCTTCGAAAAGGAGGGGTGCTGGTGGTGAATCGATGAGTCAAGGGCGTGTGAAGAAGGCTGTCACGGTTGGGGAGCTCATGAGAGTCCAGATGAGGGTTTCGGAGCAAACGGATTCGCGAATTAGGAGAGCCCTATTGCGGGTCGCTGCTGGGCAGGTGAGAGGGAAAACAAACTTACTTTGGCCTTGCTTTGTTCGAGAACGTACAGTTTGCGGTTCAACTTTTGATCTATACGTTTGTTTTTTTTATTATTGGGCTTCTCGGGAAGCTGAAAAAGTTGAGGGAATGTAAGGAAGGAAATTTTTTTGAACCTTTCCTCTGTTCTCCTAAGAATAGCCCTGAAAAGAGATAACACAAGGATTAGGGCCTTTGAAATTGTTTGGGAGCGCAAATTTGGATTTCTGTCTTCGTTTGGTTTCGCTGTGTTGCTATACCATGAAAGGAACCAATGGTTCCAAATTCATTTATTATCGTTAGTTTTGTAATTGAGGAGTATATTTTTGGCACCTTTTGTATTCATTGTCATCTTGTAATTTTTCACTTTTTAAGGCATTTTTCTATTGTTTGTTGTAGTTACTCCTGAGGATTATATTTACTGGTTTCTGGCACTTGAAATTCTTTTATCCTCTACCCCATTATAAGGCCATTGTACCAAAAAACTTTGCTTAGAAACCATGGTGGTTTTCTGTTAACTGTGTCCTACTAATCCGCCACAGTGACGTATTTAGTTGCCATTTCGTGAAGCAGCTTGGGAGACGAATAGAGTCAATGGTGTTGCCACTTGAGCTATTACAGCAGTTTAAGTCTTCAGATTTTCCAAATCTCCAAGAATATGAGGCTTGGCAAAGGAGGCACCTGAAGGTTCTGGAAGCAGGACTGCTCCTGCATCCTCACCTGCCGCTAGTGAAGACGGACACTGAAGCACAACAGCTGGGGCAGATTATTTGCCGGGCCCTAGAGAAGCCCCTAGAAACCGGAAAACACAGTGAGTCCATGCAAGTATTGCGGAGTGTTGTAATGTCTCTTGCTTGCAGATCATTTGACGGCTCTGTTTCCGCAACGTGCCACTGGGCAGATGGGTTTCCATTGAACCTCAGGCTCTACCAAATGCTCTTAGACACGTGTTTTGATATTAATGACGAAACATCCATTATTGAAGAGATTGATGAGGTTTTAGAGCTCATAAAGAAGACATGGTTAATCCTCGGATTGAACCAGATGCTGCATAATCTTTGTTTCTCATGGATTTTATTCCACCGTTATGTTGCAACTGGCCAGATGGAAAATGACCTGCTCTTTGCTTCCAATAATCTGTTGATGGAAGTTGAAAATGAGGCCAAGGAAATAAGGGATCCAGCTTATTCAAATGTTTTGAGCTCTACATTGAGCGTGATATTAGGCTGGGCAGAGAAAAGGCTTCTTGCTTACCGTGATACTTTCCACAGTGGTAATATTGAATCAATGCAAAGTGTTGTCTCTTTGGGATTACTCTCTGCAAAAATATTGGTGGAAGATATCTCTCATGAGTATCGTAGGAAGAGGAAAGAAGTTAATGTGACCTGCGAAAGGGTTGAAACCTATATAAGATCGTCCCTTCGCACTGCTTTTGCTCAGGCAAGTTTCATCCTCTCAGCATACTATCTGTGGATATAGTTACTTAAATAAGAGAAACAGATGTCCCAAAACCCTTTGATCCTGAGGTATAGGGTAGGCTTTTGGCATTATCAATCAGTTAAACTCTTTGGTTAGTGAACCCTCTAAGAGTTACTCCAGAAATTGACTTTCCTGCAGGATTTCGCCGTTTTGATATAGAGGGCCGAATCACTGTTACGATTTTGTGATCATGTAGAGAAGTTTGTGACTGTTTCCAACCTTTTGATGACACATTACCTAATCAGATTGACCATGTATGAAGTTTTTTTTTAATATTCTCCTTTAGTCCTGTGATAGCATTTTCTCGTTTTTTCAATCCGTTCTTCCCCAAAATTTGATTTTATCATTCCTCAAATTCATTTTACAGTTCAATTTTCAATACTCAATTTATATTTTCAAGATATTTTCCTACTTATGAAAAAAAAAAATTCAAGATAGTTTCCTGATTCACAGATTCTGAGTCTGTCCGAATCTTTTATTTGTCTTTGTTGCTGAAGTATGGAGGGATAAGTTGAGTAACATTGTAGATCTTGGTAGTAAACTTACACTTTTCTTGGTGAGATATTTGTTTATTGAATGAATTGTGTCTGTGCTGACGATATGGGGCTATAGATTATATGTGTGACTGTTAGGAGTATAATTTCTATATTCATGTTCATGTAGGCTAAAGTCTGGATGATCCACTTTGAGTTATCTTCATTTTCCAAGTGACATTTCCTTTTCCTCTAGTTTCAATTTGTTTGTACAAAATCAGAATTATTTTTTCCTCCATTTCATGGTTCAATACATTTATATAAGTTTTACAAGCTCGCTTGTCAGTTTTACTATGAAAAGTGAGACTGAAGGTTCTGATGATCTGTCCTAAGGCAGAAAATGAAGATGGTGAACTCAAGCAAGCGTATATCTAAGAACCAGAACAATTCGCTTCCTGCCCTTTCCATCCTTGCTCAAGACATTAGTGAACTGGCTCTTAATGAGAAAGAGATATTTAGTCCAATATTCCAGAGGTGGAACCCTCTTGCAGCAGGTGTTGCTGTAGCTACTCTTCATTCTTGCTATGGGAATGAGCTGAAGCAATTTATTACGGGTATTTGTGAGTTGACACCTGATGCTATTCAAGTGCTGAGAGCTGCTGACAAATTGGAGAAAGATCTTGTGCAGATTGCAGTTGAAGATACAGTGGACAGCGAGGATGGTGGAAAGTCTATAATAAGGGAGATGCCTCCTTATGAGGCTGAAGCTGTTATCTTCAATCTGGTAAAATCATGGATAAAGACAAGAGTAGACAAACTGAAGGAATGGACTGACAGGAATTTGCAACAAGAGGTATGTGATGGAAGGTGGCTCGACTTTCTAGTTATCCTTTGATGGAGTAGGATGGTTCTATCTGAATTGGATTCTAGTTGATTGCTGTCTGGATTAATGATTAAGCCAATGGTTATTGATCAATTGTTGTTTTCTTTTCTTCGTTCTTCTTATTTATCTGATATATGTCACTTTTATCTAATTCAAAAGGATATGACCATTCTTTATGTTTTCTGTTGCCTCTGAATCCGATTCTTTATGCATCATATGAGGCGCCTCCATTTGCTCAGGTTGTTGATGACGATTTTTTTTATACTCTACCAATGAGTTTCTATGCACAGTACATACATGCAGGGAACCCATAAACGTAGTGCTCCTCCGTAGTGTGGGTGTTAAGGGATGGGTTACCAGAGAGAGAGAGAGAGGGGGGGTTATCTAATGTGCAAATATCATCTAAGTACTTAAAAGATGACCCAGCCACGTTTGTTCTCATCTTTGATTTAATTGGGGTTTTGTCTCTTTTCTCATGATGTAGACTTCGCTGCACGATTAATTGATTTATAGTAGAAAAAAATTATAGTTTTAGGTGTCTGAAAGTAGTTGCTTCATCTTTTAAGAGGAATAGCTGAAGGTGCTAGCTTGTACCATGGGTAATATATCTTGGGTGTTATCTTTTCAAGATTTAAATTTTAAAGCCGGGTGTAGTTTCCACCTTTCTTGAATGTTCAGTTGTTAATGCTATTCACTTGCCAGCAGTCCTGCCATGCTTAGTCCATTCTCAGTTTCCTTCATTTGTTGTATGGAATGGCAATCGCTTTCCCATCTTTTGTCAAACACCATTGTGGGTTAAGGCGAAACGAATCCCTGTACTGGTTGTTCGTGCCCAAAATCTGATGACCTCTTTTCTGCAGGTCTGGAATCCACGGGCCAACAAGGAGCGATTTGCTCCTTCTGCTGTTGAAGTTTTACGAATTATGGATGAAACTTTGGAAGCATTTTTTCTGTTGCCAATTCCCATGCATCCAGCCTTGCTTCCCGAATTGATGTCTGGTTTTGAAAGATGTCTTCAACATTACATTTTAAAGGCCAAGTCTGGCTGTGGTACTATTCCAGACCCTGCAGAAGTTGCTTCCATTGATTTTTTAAGTTATAAATAAAATCGATGATGACCAATCCTATTCTTTGATCTGCAGGAACACGAAGTACGTATATTCCCAGTATGCCTGCTTTGACAAGATGTTCAACAGGATCAAAGTTTCGTGGCGCATTCAAGAAGAAAGAGAAGTCACAAATAACACACAAGGCAAAATCACAGGTTGGAGCATCAAATGGCGATAACTCCTTTGGGATACCACAGCTTTGTGTTCGCATAAATACCTTGCAGCAGATACGAACAGAGTTGGGAGTTTTGGAAAAGAGGATAATTGCTTATCTAGAAAATGCTGAATGCATTCAAGAGGGCACCATTGCTAATGGGACGGGGAAGAGGTTTGAGCTTTTAGCACCCGCTTGTGGGGAAGGGATCCAACAACTTTGTGAAGCAATAGCTTATAAGATTATCTTCCATGACCTAGGTCATGTTCTTTGGGGTGGTTTATATGTTGGGGAAGTTTCTTCTTCTAGGGTTGAGCCCTTCCTTGTGGAGCTTGAGCAATATTTGGAGATTATTTCATCAACAGTCCATGACCGAGTCAGAACACGTGTCATTACAGACATAATGAAGGCTTCTTTTGATGGGTTCCTGTTGGTTCTCCTTGCTGGGGGCCCTTCTCGTGCTTTCACTCGAGAAGATTCTGAAATGATAAAGGAAGATTTCAAGTTTCTTACAGATCTATTTTGGTCCAATGGGGAAGGATTGCCTGCTGATTTGATAGATAAGTTCGCAACCACGGTTAAAAGTATCCTCCCCCTACTCTCTAGCGATACAGAGAGCCTAATTGAGGAATTCAGAAGTTTGATTCTGGACAGTTTCGGCTCCTCTGCCAAAACTAAGATTCCATTGCCTCCAACTTCAGGTCAATGGGATCCAACCGAACCGAACACGATTTTGCGAGTTCTGTGTTATCGGAATGATGAGACAGCTGCAAAGTTTCTTAAGAAGACTTACAATCTGCCCAAGAAATTGTAACTCGGGTCTGAAATAATGACAATGATGCATTCATGGCCAAGAAATGCGGCCATGTAATCTTTCGCTTTGCCAGCATTTCGTACATCAGCTAGATGTCAAGGGCTCCAACAGCGTACTTTCTATTAGAGCATTAGCAAAGCTGCCCTTCTTGGAGGAGAAATAGCTCTTGTATAGTAATTTATTGGCTGCACTCAGATTCGTGCAGAGACCACTAGTCTGGTTTCAAGAACTTCATATTCGCAGGGGACTTCTGTCGTGGTTTATCACAAATAGGCTTGGGAAGTCTATAATGGACGAGGAGGGGTTCGTGTAAGGGTCTCCGTGTTTCTCTCGTAGCCTACCGTGAGAACAATTCTGCTCTCCAAACTTCCACACAAGCATTAACTGGACATGGTGGGGATTTTCAGATCTCTCTGGGTCGATCGCCTTACATTTTTTAGGTTTCATACTGCATACAAAGACAATGAAAAATACATAGAGAAAGGTTTGAGCATGAGGTATTGTTTTTTGGTTGTGTATCTGATAGTTTGTTGTCAGATGATCAAGTGTATAAAACTAATATTTCAGAATAATGAGAATTCCTTCTTGAGTGAATTGCAGCTTCTAGTGTAGGGTAGAATGGGGCCGACTCTAAAACTTCAATTCGCCAAGGCCTCACAGCTTTCCTTTTGATCCCAGGGCATTCATGGCTGGGAAAGCTACATGGTCAATTGGTCATTGCTGGCAGCTCTCGACCTGTCTTTGAGCAATTGACCTGTCTCGACCTGGGAAGAATGAAATTCGTCCCACATTCACAGCTTTCCTTTTGATCCCAGGGCATTCATGGCTTGGGAAGCTACATGGTCAATTGCTCATTGCTGGCAGCTCTCGACCTGTCTCGACCTGGGAAGAATGAAATTCGTCTCACATTGAGAGTATGAGATGTCAATGTAGAGTTTATATGCCTTGGGTTCCCTTTCCTTTTGAACTAGCTTTTATAAACCTGAGACGAATCCCATACTCCCCAAATGATCCATAACATGAATATTCACATTAACTGTTCATTAGTTTTTCCTAAAACACTGTTTGACGTAATTTGTTAGGAAAATAAAGAAAAAAAGAAGAATAGGTAAAAGGTGAAAAGACTATCAGATGGCTAAAAGAATGTCCTTTAGTGGGCCACACAAGATGTACACTCAATGTAGCACTGGGTGCCAAGCACAAACAAGTAATCCAAAATTGTTCTCCCCCCATCTGCTCCAGACAAATATCGAAGACCAGCAAAGTACAAAATCTTTGACCGGTCATATGACTAACTAATAAGCCAGCGCAGTCCTCCAATGGCTCACTTTCAGTTATATTTGTCAACCATGTAACTGAATTGAGAAAATCCTCTCGGAAAAAGAGAATATGAAGTTCAGTGCCAAGGGTTCCTTTTTGCTCCGCTTCTCTTCGTGGTAGTTGTTGAGCTTGCCTTCTGCTAAGACCAAAAATAGTTAAAGCAGTTATTCATAACATTGGGCCCACAGCTATAAACAAGGAGGAATATAATGCATACCGATTTTGATTTCTTTCCCTTTCCTCGGATCCTGTTCTTCGGAGGTTTCAGTTTGTATAGGCGAACCATCCAATGATGAGTGGTGAAAACCTATAGAGATGGAAAAGCCACAACAGTCCAATCAGTAGAAGTACTTGTATGTACAGACAAGAACAACACATTCCAGACAAATATAGGCTACTTGCACCAAGACCAGTGAAGCTTATGAATTATCCCTTGTGGATAAAAATCAAAATAAGCATTTGCTTTCAGTACTTAAATCTATTTTGGGACGATCACTTAAGAAGGTTTACACGTTTTGGAAAGAACGTCCACCAAATTATCACGGAAGTTAACCATATCATGAACAAGAGGCAGCTAGAATAGCAATGGCCCCAGGGGCAATATTCTGACTGACAAGAACGAAGCCATCTTGTCACTAATGTTACAATTGTTTCAGTGTTTGCGTCGATCAAACTCCATTTCAATGTCCACATCCAGCAAGAAGTTGCAATGGTCACAGTAACGATTAAAATGCTTCATTTCAATGCCCTACTTCACAAATATATCTGTAACAAGGAATACAATTATATCCCACAGCATATGCGTCTGCTACACAATACAATCATATCCCACAACAGATTCTTCTAAAAAGTCAATATCAAGATCAACTGACCTCTTCAAAATGAGTAAGTTTGAAATATTTTTTCCCGATTTCTGTGCGCCGGACCCTATCAAAGGCTTTACCGTCTGTCTCAACAAACCTGTAACAAAGAAACAAAACAATTCTACATTCGAACACCAAAAACAGATGCAACCACCACATATAAACCACCAACTTAATGGCCAAAAGTCATACCTGTAATATGAGAGTTTGTACATGAGGGAATTTAGCATAGTTGGAGTGGCCTGAGAATCAATCCGGTACTGACCATCTCTCTATAAACAGAAAGAAAAGGGAAATAGTTAAAGACATTGAAACTCAAATATATTACTACGCTACAAGATCATCCAATTCCTTTGCCCAAAAAAAACAGTTCAACACCTGTTTTTAAGTAAGAACTTTTTCTGGAAGGTAATAGTTAGGGATCACAACTTACAAGGTAATCAGGTTCCTTGATATGAGGGAATACACCACCTCCTATACGAACCATCCACAGGAACTTGTTGATATCATCACTGGGGTAGCCAACAAGACCTAATAAGTAATGGCAGACATCAGAATAAAGTTCCTTTCTTTTTTCTCTTTTTGAGTGGGATAATCTCAGCATACGAGACAGAAATTTACCTCCAAAGACGACGAGAACATATTTCACATCCAAGGAGTTAAAAATTTCCCAAGCTGCCTTTTCAGGAGAAGACATGGCAGTACCAACAGTTGCAATATGTGTGTTATTCCATGTATTATTGTCGACAATGACTGTTCGGTTAGCCATAGCAGTGGTTTGGTAACCATAGTCCCACCAAGATGCAACCTGAAAAGAATTTTCAGCAGGAATCAATGCCACTAAATAGCTTCATTTGGTCAGAAGATACCACATCAGCAGTCAAAGGTATTAGAAGACAATATCTGACAGAAATCAACAACAGTCTTAATTTGTAGGTATCTCACGAACATAGTAGATAAAAATAGAACTAATCAGTTATTCTTACAAAAATCAAACTTTCAGAAGTATGTCATTTTCTCTAAGCAATTTTACTCTCCAGATAGTATT
Organism: Myrica gale; assembly: GCA_963930655.1. Lineage (NCBI taxonomy): Eukaryota > Viridiplantae > Streptophyta > Magnoliopsida > Fagales > Myricaceae > Myrica > Myrica gale. Next base: position 24,643,086 of record OZ005600.1, on the reverse strand, counting down.
TGCTTGATTGCAGAATGAAATATTGGACAAAGCTAGACAATTACCAGAATTAGACACCTTAAACTTAGCTAGCTACCAGAAATCTGCTACCCATTATTCTCAACCCAGGGATTAAAGCTATCATAGTTCTATCCAATTAAAAGTTCTACAGGTCACTTGATTTTCCCTTTTTTGTCCCATAAAAAGGATTCTTCTAGTCTTTTGAGTAAGCCCATTGGTGAAAATAATTGCAATCACGATACTAGAAAGAAACCAAAGCAACGTGACTTCAGTGTCATGATATCAAAGGCAGTCATACAAATGACAGAATTGGACAGAAGCAGTAAAAAAAAAGAAGCAAAATTTATGAAGCAAAACTCACTTTATCATCCACCTCAGTGTTGTGGCTCAACCATGCGTAAGCCTCTCGAAAATCATCAAAAACATGAAGGCCATCATGTGAATGAGATGTGAGGACAATAGAAGGAGCTGAATATGCTTCTGCCGCTGCCCAGACACAGTGAACCTTAAAAAAGAAATAGTATTCAAAATGAGAGGCCTTCTCTTATCAAGAAAAAGAGTTAATGCAAGAAGACAGGGAGTATGAAGAATAGAAGCAGGTCTCCTTGTAAAAGAGCTAATTTTTTTTGAAAAAAAAAGACGAGTAATAGATATTTTTCAATTAATTCTGAATTTTATTAAACTATAATTTTTTTCTGATGGATACTAGTATTCATACATAGATAAGGTGCAAAGCTTCAGAATTATTCAATCCAAGAATAGTTAAGCAAAAGAAGACAATTCCTATACCACGTAGAAGGCACCCAGCAACACAAGCAAGAAGACAGCAATGAAAGATGCTTCCAAAGGTAAAACCAGCAGCCTCTTCTTATGGGACTTAACAGAAGGCTTTTCCACATTCTCCTTTTCCTTCTTCCTATTCTTTTTTGAAGGTCGTTCCTTCACTGTATCTTCACTTTTGTCAGTCTTTGCCACATCATTCTGAGCTACAACACTATTGGAACTAGTATCCCCTGCCTTAATGGTCAAAGACAGAAAATGGATTTTATTCCTGATTAAGCTTAATCAGTGGGCCAGAAGATATGAAGGGGCAGTACAGTGCAAGAAAAACAAGCTTACATCAAGCTGGGAATTTCCCACTACTCCAGGTAACTGAAATTTGATCGATCGTGTCAAAACTTCAAAAGCTGCTGAAAGAGCAATCCCAGACATGATGCATGCTGCTGGAGCAAGTACAAGCATAAGCCGCACCTGTAATAAGAGCCAAAACAATGTTGATACACTGGAAAAAAAAGACTAGAAAGAAGAAAGGAAAAAAGATCGACCATTCCAATACTATCTCACCATAACTCCAGAGAAATAAACTGATAAGACAATATAAAGGACCACAAAGGAGCTTGCATCAGACAGTGGTGAGAAACATGCCTATCAAAATCAACAGAATATGTTACAGCTTTTTACTTATAAAAAGAAAAAAAGAATATGTTACAGCTTTCATAAAAAGAATACATAACACAAAGCAAATTTCTGTTGCATATACAAACTTACAATAATGCCAGCAGGAACCAAAAATGCCAGGACATTGATGTCCATAAAATAAGAAGGCCAAGTAGGAGGTTGATGCTCACTGACACTAGCGATAATAGGTATGTACTTGCTTGCATATGTTCTGTCAAAACGCAGCAAAAATAAAATTGAAAACAAAGTCGCATGCTAAGTTATGGCTATATATGAGATAAACATTGCAGAAATACTTGAGTTACGAAAGAAATAAGACATGGTAAGTGTGAACTAGGAACTAACGGATCAAGCAGACTCAAACTTCGACCGCTCCATCCCATTGTTGGACTAGAAGCCACCAATGCGATAAGTACAGCTAGCACAGCAAAACACACTACCCTGGAGAATAAATAATGATTAAGGAATGCAGATCAGATTTGTGTTTACTCAGTTCATGAATTTAGTGATGAAACTGAATAATGGAAGCTTACAGGCCAATAGATACAACAAAGGTAACGGCCACTTTGAACATTTTTGGGGAGAGCACCCCTTTGATATAATACACAAGAGCCACCACATGGATAATAATAAAAACCTGCATTAATAATTAACAAGAAGGAATCAAGATGTGAAAGAAAAAAAGGCCACAGTAGATAACAATAGCACATGGACGGCATTAAATCAATATCATCTAGCTATTTGAGTCAAATCTCTATGTGGCATCTTTCGAACGCTTCCTAGTTCATGTTCTCTTACTCCGCGTGGATCTTTTCCATGTCTGTTAGACATCTCCTAGTTCCGTGACCTCCAAAGCACCATCGCAGAAGTTGTAACACTTATGAGTAGCATAGAGGAACATCCTACATCTGAAAGTCGAGGTAATTAAGTCTTTTTACTTGTCATGAACCTTCAGTCTTTGGAATTAAAGCTCGTATGTGACTAGCACTCCTTGGAACATTACAAATGGCATAGGAACAACAGTTTTGAGATTTTGTAGACTTGAAGGCTAGCCTAAGCAATAGAGTTTTATTTTGGTTATTATGTTTATGTCATTACTGAGTTTTATATTGTGGAGTTTGCTTTAAAGTGTTGATGAAATTTGATTATTTATTAAGTTCTTATGAGTCTTGTCCTACTTTATGAAATTTTATAGGCGGGGAACGTTTCACATTTCCCAGATATGTGGTTTCAATGGTGCATATAATAATATAGCACACAGTTTTCTAGCAAGAACCAATGGATAAGGCAAACAAAAACCCTTAGAAATATAAAACCACGATAGTAATACCTTTGAGAAAAAGACAAGAAAAAAAAAATCGGACATGATTATCAGTCAGGAAAGGACAACTCACCAGAAACGACGCAAAATGTTCTGATGTCATGACTGCATTGAAGCCAACAACAGGCACTAAGGCAGCTAACAATGTTCCCAAGACAACCTGCATGGGAAAACCTATCATTTGATGAGAACAATTTGTAAATAAGACAAAAATCTTCCAGTGACATGACCTTTTTTCCAGTCAAGGAAATCGCAGGGAAAGATCGTGACCACTAAGAGTGAGATAATTAATTACACTATTCTATGATCTATGTTAGCATGAGTTCCGCAATCTTGCTATATCAATGCAACTTTAGTTTGTTCTTGCATATAATACTAAGTCTCACGATTAAAAGAGATACTTACAAGAGGAGCATAGGCAATGTAGAGTCGAGGAGAATAGCGGCCAGTTACAATGCACAGAAGAACATGCATTGGAATAAGGTTAATGATAAAGGTGTACCCTCCCCAAGAGCAAACCTGGAAGAAATTTCGCAAACAAGCATAACCATGGCGAACATACATAAGGAGTTGAACAGAATTAGCATGCAAGCCTTACCATGTAAAAATAAGCTATGGCATTTAAAGTGGCATAGAAGAGGGATCCGGTATTCAGTGTCTGCAAAGACATAATTGCAGTAAGATAATGATCAAGTAGATAAGACGATAGCTCAGGTAGAAACTCTGACTACATATCAAAGGGGAAAAGCTCGCCAGCAAACTACCAGTGTTTGTTTTTAAAATTTTAGTAAAATTTTGTGTTGGTGTTAAAAAAGAGGTGGTATTGGAATTGGTGAATGAGTGATAAAAGTAAAAGTAAAATTTTGAAGTGTATTTGATAAAGTAAAATTTTATGTTGGCAAACGCCATGTACATTCTACGATTTCTTAAACTACCTCTTGAATAAACTTTTTTTGTATTAATCAAAAACCTTCTCTACAAGTAAAAACCACACCACAGAAATTTAAGACAACATATTTGTTTTTGAATTAACAGAATCTAACCTTTATATAAAGGAAAAAAGTTAAGATCAAAGCAAATATAGCTACAGCTTCATTGTCATAGCTGCCAGCCACAGATCGGGATATATATGATGGAACCTGAAAATTAAGATACAAGAGAGAACAACAAAAATGATGTGCTGGTTCATATCATGTGTTGCAAAGAACTATGAGCCATAAATAACAATCATTCTGCACATTCAAGAGATACTTCCATTTATGAGACTAACGTTTACTGAACATATGAAAAAATATTCAATAAAGAAGCTTCAGAGACTGGTAGAAAAGTAACTTTCCTGAGAACCGTACTATTATTCATCTGGGCTCAGAATTGATCAAACAGCATGTACTCACTTAAGCCTACACATCACCAATGGTACATGTTTTGCCCATAATGGTAAGCTCTGAACAAAATCCATCCCAACTGCAACTCACTCTAGCCTCCTTACCACTTGACCCAAGGCCATGGACACATGTTAACGTACAACCGTTCCTATTTTGTTCGTTTGGTGACTCTTTCCTTGTTTTTTTTTTTCTTTTCTTTTCGCAGAGGTAGTATGTCCCCCTTCCAGACTGAGATTGGAATATTGAATAGAGAAAAGAAAGAGACATGCAGATTAAGATATCTTAGTTGAAAGACAGGTACATGTAATATAATCCAGAGATGGCTTTGTTTTGTTGCTGTACCAGCATTACAAATTTCAACTGTAAAAACTTAAAACTCGCAAAGTTACGAATATCCATCGTATAATTTACCATGGCCAAAAGAACTGCCGCTGTCAGTCCAGCACCAGCACCCTTAACTTCCTGTAGAGACAGGTAATCTAATTGTAACAAAGCTGGGGATAAAACTCATAATTTAAGGACTTCAATTTTGTCAGAATACACACCTTAGTCAGAAGGTAAGTAGCCCATGATGCAAAGGCCGAGAATATAGGTGCAGTAAACACACAAACAGTTTCCACGGACAAAGGAATGTTTAAAGAATTTAATATCCTGCGATCAGAGTTATTTCTCAACATATTAGCAACATAGCACTCCTATTTAGCTACAAGAGAATACACCATATCCAGAACCAAAATGGAGGCACAAAATCAATTGTATTTAATTCCTTATTATACTTCCAAATACCCACTTCCATAGGGTTCCTGCGGTCAATGTCAATCCAGGGTAAACAGTTCCACCAATAACACGACCGAGAGGATACCTTGAGAAAAAAAAAAGTCACTTTACACTGGTTAGGTAAGAACCTGAATTGGGAGGGGGGGGGGGCAAAGAAGAAATTTAAATAACAAGAACTTCATCAAGAGGAGTATTTTTTTCTTTTCTTTTCTTTTCCTTTTTTTGACAAATAAAGAATCCATCTACTATGTCTGCAGGAAATTACCAGGTCCGATCGTCAAACCAGTTCCAGAAATCATATATTCCATTCTTTATCAAGAACTGAAACCAACAAACAAGGTCGTTATCCTCTACATGCCTTTGTATTATTACAAAACAATGAAAGTGTTGACATAAGCACTGCGGACTTGGGAAATGAAGTTCAACATAATAGTTAACAGTTTTGAAGTAATCAAACAGCAATTCCTTAACAGTTAGCTTACAATATCACTTCAAGGTGCAAACAGAGAGAAATAACACCGCCAAAATATTAACAATAAAGGGTTTCACTTCGAGGAAAACAAACCTGAGTGACTCGATAATTGAAATAAGGGTCGAACTCATGAATAACACTCTCGTACTTTATAACCTGCAGATTATTCAGCAGAAAAACGTTACAGCGAGCACTACCCATAAGCATAAAGCGGAATTCAGGAGAAACACAGCAATGCCCCCGTTTTCTAGTAGAGAAAATGTAAGAATACAATTGAGATGCGCATTCAATATCCTAACTTTTCATTAGTCAGACCTCAGTAATGCACCTATTTGGCTTTGATAAGCTGTACAGGTGCAATGGCTAAATGGCATAAAGCATATACTAAACAATAATTCATTAACAGCAGAACTACATAAAATTTTGGAGTTTGAAGAGAAGTTTCCTTTTTCTGAGCTTGAAGAGTAGTATACAACATAAATTATGTGTGAGGGACGGTGAATTCAGTTTTGACTTCCTTCTCAGTCATGGATACAGCAGCCAAGCGAGAAAGGAAATGATAAAAGAAAGTACAGTATAATGTTTGGATCTAGAAGAAAAGTGACGAGGGTTAAGGATCAGAGGATTTACAGAGAACAGTCGGATCGAGAAGGCGAGAACGCCGATCAGGAGGAGGATGAAGAGGGCGAGAACATTTCCGAAGGCGTGCCTCAAGGTAGTTCCTTTGGAGGTCTCCGAGTCCGCCATTGACGGCCAACTCGAGCTCTGAGGTAGCGCGATACTTCGAGAGTGACAGAGATGGTGAGGGGGCAAAGTGGGAAGCGGGGAGAGGGGGATTTGTAGGTCGCTGGTAGAGAAGAGCGACTGAGAGAAAGACTTTTTGTATAAGGGACTGGGGAGGTTGATCTACGGAGAACTACAAAACTGCCCCTTTATGCTGAATGACAATGATGGGTCTTCATATGCGTATTGAAATGACAAGGATATCCTGTTATTGTTCGTGGCAGAAACTTATTGGCTCCTGGGGCGCGCCTCATCATTGGTTATAGATGCGTGGCTTTCAACGTGGTGTGATCTTATTGGAGTGACTTTTGTCATTTTGAGATCTTCGGACAAATTGGATTTCGGATCTTTTTCCTTTTTGTTTGTTTCGACAAATATCATATGATTGGTCCATATAATATGGGGAGATAATATCTTGCTGACTCCAATTAATTCATATTTATTCCGGTAAACAGGGGATGTTAGTTGAGCATTCGAGGCTTGAATCAACAGGTACTTGTGTTTTATTACTAAGGGTTGTATTCGAGAGTATTGACTGTTCAAATTCGGATCATTAGACATATATACGAGTTAAAGTTCAAGTCGAGTTTGAATCGAATTTTTGTAAGAGTGTTCTAATTTGCTCATTTAAAACTTTTCATGTATGAACGAGTTTGGGTTTAACTAAAAATATATACATGGTTCAAATTCGAGCTTATTCAAGTCAAGCTCAAACTCGATCTAATCAAAAAAATATGAGCTTATATCACAAACAAAACTCAAATCAAGCATCGTCATATAGTGTCATAGTACATTATACACGACATTATAAAACACTTGATATTTGTGTGAACTTTATTTTAGAAAATATTTAATTCATATATAACCATGTGAATTGACAAAAATTGACCTGCAACATATATTTAATATATAAAGGACAACACGTCCTTATAGATAATACTCACTTATTCATATATAAATACAATAAAATACATATTTTACTAATGTGTGACTATTAAATATAAATCAATAAATAAATAATAAATTTATAATACATAAAAATGTATCGTGTTTTTAAATAAATTTTTAGATATTTCTTTTATAAATTTGTAGTATTTATTGTATTTTATAATATTTTGCAAAACCAACTTGAGCCAAAGGCCTGTTTTCCTGAATGTACCATAAAAGAGAGTCGGGCCCAAAATCACGTCCAGCCCATTTTCTGACCGCCATTTTTGACCTTTTTTTTTTCTTTACTTTTCTTTCGGGCCGACTCTTTTATGGACACGTTTGAGTCCAATTAAATTTTAGGTTTAATACTAAAAAATTTACCACATAATTTTTTATTATTATAATATTTATTAAAAATCTTTCCTCTCTTCACTTTTTCACAAACTCCCATAACATTTCTTTACTTTATAATATTTCTCAAACCCTCCTACCCAAAATTTTCACCCTCGAACATACCCTGTATGTACGCCGATATCTGATCGGATTGCGAAGCCTTTCGAAGAAGACGATCGAGCTCTGGGCGCCGCGCTTTTAAAGGTTCGAGTTATTACTTGACTATCTGCGCAAATGATATTTCCTTCCCAGCGCATCTGTTTTTTGGATCTAGGGTTAGGGTTCCACTAGTATCTTCCCTATCCTGCTGATACTCACCTCTGTTTGATAACCTTGATGAGCTTAAGGTATTTAGTTTTATCTTTGAAAGTTAATTTGACATTTTTTCTTGTTTCATGAATAGGAAATGTGTGATCGTCATGCTCTTTTTTGTTTCTTAGGATTAGTAGGAAAAGAAAAGAAAGAAAATGAATTATTGGAACATGTTCGTTCTCTATTTTTGCTTTAGAAGGCAAAGCAGTTTCTGGGAAACCAAAAACAAAGAAAATCATTCCGTCCGTGCCTAATACTCATTCTCTCTCTCTCTCTCTCTCTCTACACACCCACCTACGTATGTTTGTAGGTTACATTTTTTTTACAAGGAAGTTAATGCTTATTCTTTTAACAAGTATTTGAATATTGTATCTTGTTGCATCTGTGAACTAATGGATTTTCTATTATGTTATTTGTTTATTTTTTAGGTCCTGAGGTTTGAAGCTCAATTGGGTTTTGATTAACATATTAATTACCATGGCGGCTTTGAACGATCTTCTTCCCCCTGCTAAATCAACCACAACTACCTATTATGATCACTCAAATGATCCATGGTTCAAGCAGAGATTCAGTTCCGCCGAGGCTGAAAAATCCTCTGTTGTCAAGCACAATCCTGTGCCTTCTTACCTGAAGCGTGCAGGTTTTGTTCCTCGAAAGTTGGAGGATTATGGGGATGGAGGTTCGTTTCCAGAGATTCTCGTAGCTCAGTACCCTCTTGACATGGGTCGGGATAGATCATCGAAGCTCGGAACAAAGATTCTTCCCGTAACTGTTGATGCCCACGGCAATGTCGCATATGATGCAATTGTGAAGCTGAATGAGAATGCAAAGAAGATTGTTTACTCCCAGCATAAAGATCTTATACCAAAGGTTCTGAAAAATGACAGTGAAGAGCAAGCAGTTGATGACGAGATCCAAAAAGAGATTGAGGAGACAACACAAGAGACAAAAGCTGCGCTTGAAAAGATAGTGAATGTGAGATTGAGTGCAGCGCAGCCAAAAAATGTACCAAAACACTCTTCTGAAACAAAGTTTATCAAGTATAAGCCGTCACAGCAATCGGCAGCCTTCAACTCAGGTGCTAAGGAGAGGATAATCAGCATGATGCAAATGCCTGTGGATCCACTTGAGCCTCCCAAGTTCAAGCATAAGCGTGTCCCTAAGGCTTCTGGGTCCCCACCTGTGCCAGTGATGCATTCTCCTCCACGGCCTGTGACTGTGAAGGATCAACAAGATTGGAAGATCCCACCTTGTATTTCCAATTGGAAGAACCCAAAAGGATACACAATCCCTCTTGATAAGCGGCTCGCAGCTGATGGTAGAGGCCTTCAAGATGTTCAGATCAATGATAATTTTGCAAAGCTTTCAGAAGCACTCTATGTTGCAGAGCAGAAGGCTCGAGAAGCTGTAGCCATGAGGTCAAAGGTTCAAAAGGAGATGATGATGAAAGAGAAGGAAAGAAAAGAACAGGAATTGAGGGCATTAGCTCAAAAGGCACGCTCTGAGAGGACTGGTGTGGCACCTCCAGCTGCCGTCTCAATCCCCTCTGAGAAGGGTGCCATCGATAGTTCTGATATGAGAGGTGATTATGAACATACAAGGGACAAAGAGAAGGATTTCCCCAAGGAAACTAGGGAGGAAAGGGAAGAAAGGCAGCGCCGCGAGAAAATTCGGGAGGAGCGACGCCGGGAGAGGGAGAGGGAGAGAAGGTTGGAGGCAAAGGATGCTGCAATGGGAAAGAAGAGCAAGATCACTAGAGATAGAGATCGTGATATCAGTGAAAAGGTTGCTCTTGGCATGGCTTCGACTGGAGCAGGTCGAGGAGGAGAAGTCATGTATGACCAGAGACTGTTCAACCAGGAGAAAGGAATGGACTCTGGATTTGCCACCGATGATCAATATAATGTGTATGACAAGGGTTTGTTTACTGCTCAGCCAACACTGTCAACCCTATACAGGCCAAAGAAAGATGTTGATGCCGAGATGTATGGAGGTGCAGATGAACAGTTGGAGAATATCATGAAGACTGATCGCTTCAAACCTGACAAGGGCTTTTCGGGAGCTGCTGAAAAGGCTGCTCCAAGAGATGGGCCACTTGAGTTTGAGAAGGTGGCCGAAGAGGCTGATCCATTTGGACTGGATCAGTTCTTGACAGAGGTGAAGAAGGGTAAGAAAGCCCTCGACAAAGTTGGTACTGGTGGGACAATGAAAGCAAGTGCTGGTTCATCAATGCGAGATGGCTATGAAGGAGGAGGTTCTGGTAGAACTCGAATTGGGTTTGAAAGAGGGCGGTAAGGAGCTTAAAGCCTTTTTTCCCATATTCTCCTTTGTTGGACCCCTTACCCATGTTCTTCTTTGTTGGTTGGACTCGAGGTAAACGAGTCCTTATTGTTGTTTGTCTTGTTGCTGAATCGCGAAAACAAATCCTAGACCCTTTAAGTGGTTTGTGCGATGTTACATGTATTTCTGCTTTATAAGTTTATAAGGGGGAGAAATGAAGTACTAATTTCTAATTGTTGCTGTAGTGTTACATGTGCCAGTTCTAGTGCAAGCATCACGGATATCTGATGGTCAAATTGTAAATTGATAGCTTAATTTTTCGTTTGTAACTCAAGAATGCGGGGAACATAAATCTTGAAGTGGATTTGGGAATCGACAGGAGGAAAATTGCTATATTCTTTCTATTTAGTTCTACGCCTAGCATGGGCTGTGTACCAGCTCACCAAGTATTATCACAAAGGATTCTATAACAAGTATGAACGCTTTTACTTTGCCAAAATTTGCTTCTGGGTCCAGTTTATTAAGTTTTGGAGGAAAAATTAGCTGGGGCAAGTGCAGATGGTATGCCGTAAATTACTAAGAGGTGGTATTTGAGTGCCAAAATTTTGAAGTCTGGAAGTGTGAAACAAAGAGATGATTTGTTTTCTATTTATTATAGTGGAAATATATGATTAGATTATCCTAAAATTGTAGTGTAATTACTTGATTATGCCAATGCCAAAATTTTGATTATTTTATTAATAATCTACTTATACTGCATATAAGTATAAAAAAACGTGGGTACATTCTTATCGAAGGTCTTAAAAGGTTGGAACTCTCAAAAGCTTGCTTACCACCGGAAAAAAAAATCAAAAGCGTTATTATGGGTGACATAAGAAGCTAGCTAGAGTTTGAGAAGAAAACCGCCTCGGATGAAAGCTGAGTAGAGTAGACTCGTGGGGAGTTATGTTGCTCTGTAGCATTTCGAATGAGTGCGAGCAATCATATGCACTCCGACCAGGAGAAGCAGTTCTAATATTGAAATTGGAATGCTCCAACTTCTACTTGTCCGTTTCAAGGTCTTGTTCTTATTCACCCATTTGAGCAGGCGAGAACCTACACCGTAGACAATCTCCCTTGCCAGCGAAAGCATCAGCCTGCATAGGAGACCGTCTGGGAGTAGTAGCGACCACCTAACACATCGATACACTCCCTTCTAATCTTCTCATCATGACAGTGAAGTGGATGGAAGTAAAATCATTGATTGGCCAGCGAATCTGCTGCCCTACATTGGGCGCCTTGTAGCAGGTGAAGAATTTCCAGGGAAAAATCTAGTCGAGTACAACTTTGCAGAAACCCTTGACTGAAGTTAACCTCATACCACTGAACGAGTATCAGAAATACAAACCGTCACTAAAAAATCGCTAAATTCAAGTCAGAATCCTGCACCAGATGCCTCACTTCTGCCTGCTATTTGTATTTGAGCTGCCACAGGCAAAGTATTGGTCTGGTCGAAACTGTATGGCGCAGGAGCTCAGAAAACCTATTGGGGCCAATGTAAGCATAACGCAAATCATGCATGAACTGTTGAATCACCCATATAGAACGGGTTGTAAGCTTAATCATTCCGTATCTGAAACTGACATTACGTAAATAGATACCCAAAATGATGTGTCTTAAGACTAGTTACATTTCAACAAGTTCAGAGCATTTCATCAATCGAAGTAACAAAGCGTCTTCAAAATGACCATTACAACTACAAAATTTACTTCCAAAGTTTGCCAGAAAATTAAAATGAGGAAGTTGGTGGACTCATGATTCCATGAAACATGAGTTACGAGTATTATGCGCCTCATATCCAACAAGCAGGCTTGAGTCTTCAATTTCCCACACTTAGAACAATATACAGTTCCTTCTATTGAGGATGCTCTTCCGACGACATTCAATTTTAAGCGGCTTCCCAGACCACCTACTTGCCTGCCAGCTGGTTGTTCAGCAATTAGCCTTTTTAAGCTGAAGGCAGGAACACTCAATATGAAAACTGGCGAAAGCATACAGAAACTAACTGACCTAGGTTTATTACTTTCGGCTGGGGTTTCCTGTAATGGCTCCTGAAAAGCTGTTGCAGAAAAAGCTTTTATGCAAATACATCAGAATCGATTTGTTGGATATTTGGGAAGATTTGTCTCAGAGTAGCTGAATAATTTGGAGACTTTGCCTGGTATACAGAAGCAGGATCAGTTATACAAATCTTGAAAAAGAACATTAAGTACATTTGCCAAACGTTGGAAAGGCCAATACAGCCCCAACACTATAACCATACAGAAAGAAGATATCCACATAGTACACACAGAATGTGACCAATTGGAATTATGAGTCTGCTGTACAACATAATCAAACAACGTTCTTGCAATCTTCAACCAAAGATTATGAGATTTAGCATCAGTTAATCAGAAAGATATCAAAACATGATCACTTTGTGTGGATGCTTTCTGTTTGGGCCATAATTAAGCAAAACTAAATCTTTTTCACACACAAGATGAGGTTGAGCTTTTCACCAAGCTAGGTTTTATGTTCAAACTAGGTTAAATTGTTTTTCCATATGCATTTGAGCTATTTCAAGAGCTATTTGATTAATTTAGTTCTTCTCATACAGAATAAATAGTGTAACAGAAATTGTTTTTTTTTTCTATAAGTGTAACAGAAATTTTATAAGTTTGTAACAATTTTTTGCTAGTCAGTAGTTCGTTTGAAATTGTTTTCATCATCAATTAAATAAATTACATTCATATCTTATAAAACGGAAAATTAACCTACCTTTCTAATATATTTTCACAATAAAATATAGTTGTAATAACTTATGACCTTATCTAAAATTTTATAAACAATCCAACTTTGAGTTTATATTGGCCATAAATAAAGACTTTAGGCTACATTACTAAAAAAATATTATAATAGTAATAAAATTAAAGTTACATGATACAAGGTGATACAAGTCGAACTAGCTATATATGAGTTTTACTCGTTTAAGCTTAATTTAAAAAAAAAAAAATTGGTTCATTTCTTAGACAAACAAAACTTAAGTTGAGATCGACCTATTAATGAAAAGTTCAGTTCATTTACAAACAATATTTCTGTCATGCTCTCTTGAAATTAGTGTCTTACGAGCAGTGAGTGCATGCACGAGGTAACAACAAAGTTTTCAGTTGTGCAGTCGAGTTCTTTCCCCTTAAAAGTTTAATCTACTTATAAAAATAGAGAAAGTTTGTTCTTCTTACATTTAATTGCCTTTTTGAAGAAAATAAACATGCACCTCTTTGGAGAAAAAATGACTGCAAGGAAATTTTTACCATACAATATATCTTCAATACTTGTAAAATGATCTAAAACTTTCCCTAACAATTCAAGAAAATTGCAGAAAAGGCATCTTAAACCAATGCAACAGGATTGAGCCAAAAAGCATGGCAAATAGATACCATTGAACTTGACAGGACAAGTAACATTGCAACTAGTGAACTTCATATGCCGCATCGCTAGTCATAGTTTTAACAATCCATCATTTACTTTATGGCCAAACAAAAGCCAAGTATATTGCTTTCTGAAGAATAATATACAGCTAAAGCAATCCTATTTCTGTTTTGCTTCTCCACCGCACAAAAGTTGCAGTCCTGGCAGGAACTTTTTCACACAAATAACTGTAGGTACTGTTGGTTGGGTGGATGTTACATATTTAACTCAACAAAATGGTGGAAGCATCATTCAGAATTATGTAGAAAATGTACCTGAGTGTAACATATAGGACTTGTCAGTGGTAACCTAACCTTCTAACATGAAATCCTAATAGAAACAAGACGATAAAGGGTGTAGCTTCTAAAACTTCTCATACAACAACAGCCATAATAAGCACCACTACATCACAAAGATGCAACTCTTCAGCAAAAAACTCAGCTGATTTATAATGCCCAAGCTAGGTGCATATAAGACTAGCTCTATAAGGGAAATGAATGTCAAAGATGGCGATGGTACAGTAAACATATATAGGAAAATAGTAGATAATCTAAATGACTATCAAAATTGAAACCATAATACATATCTACATGACGGATGGGGACCAAAAAAGAATAATTCATCTCACTGTCTGGGCAAGGATCAATCAAAAACAATAATTTGTAGAACATGGTTAAGATAGAATGTGCTGTGAAAAACTTAGTGCACTGGTAGGGAGTTCTATTAACTGTGACATGCTCACTAAAAAAAAGACAATTTAAAAAGGTTGAGAAGATTGTGAACCAAGCCAAATGTCAACTTGTTATAACCTACAAGTGAGACAATTTATGACCCCAACTAGAGCTCATTGGCAAAAAAATTAAGCACAAGTAGCTTGCTGATGTGCGCATGAATAGTCAGAATAGGCAGAAGAACCAGAAAGAAAGCATGAAATCACCATATATCAATGATGAGGAAAGTGGCTAAGTTGACTGGCTATGCGTAAAGCTTAAAAAAATTAAGTTATTAAAGATGTTAGGAGTTATACGCATGGATTGTTTTCCAAGTAGATAGTGGTAAGCTTCTCTCTTGAACCAGCCATAGCCTCAGCAAAAGCTTCAAGTGATTCTATTAGGTTGTCATTAAGCCATAGGTCTTCTAACCTGCACAAAGATATCGATTAAAGTGGCAAAATCACCAATAGAAGACAAGACAATAATCACCTACGGGATTCATAAGGGAATAATGACATACCACTTAAGGTTTTGAATGTCAATCACTGATGTTAGCTTATTCGAGGATACATCTAAAACCCGGAGGTTGACTAAAGATGACAGGCCTTCCATATTAGAGATACCATTATGACTCAAGTATAGTTCTTCCAGAGCAACACAATCCTTAAAGTAACAATCAAAGGAAAAAAAATGATCAGGGTAATCTTTTATGGAACACGATGCCTTAAGAATCACTGCCAAAGGGCACACTTTCCCACAATAGCCAGATGGCATACCTCAAATCCTTTCATCGAAGTTAAACGATTGCTTTGCAAGCTAATCTTTTTGATGCATGTCAACCCACACAGATTTACTGATTTGATACGATTTCGCCCGAGCCACAACTCCTGTAAATTCCTTAAGTTCTGCATGTTCTCCATTACCTGAGGTAGCAAAATATTTATTGAAGATTGAGCTTGTGCTCTAGTAACGACAAAACCATACAAATCGTTGTTCCATCCTAGTCAATACCTTACACTTTCCCATAACAATACTCAACAAAGGACATGCTATTTAAAATATCTTCAGAGTTTGCTTCAAACAATTGTGTACAGTATAAACTCTTATTAGGTTCCCATTGGAGAGATTCACGAAGAGAGTTTAGAGCTAACCCGCAATCTGTTCGAGCCGAGTTCAAGAATTTGCAGATCATAAAAGTGGTCAATCTCTTCTATCTTAGTAACCTCATTTTTTGACACATAGAGCTCCTTAAGCGTGTTGGAGACCTTGGACAGCCCGTATAGGGAAGTAATTTCGTTGAATGACACATCGAACACCAAAAGCTTCCCGAATATGCTGACATCAGGAACTTTCATTAGCTTATTATCCCTGAGCACCAGCTCCTGAAGAAATAAATAGCAATAAAACAAAATTTTAGACTCCGTGTTTTTCCGGCAACCAACTATAAAGTACAAAAATAAACTACAGGAAGTAGAAGTTACATAATTCACGTCAGCCTGACAAAATCATCCCATTTATGCCTTTCAATTTCTTTCTTTAATTCAAGAAATTATGGGGTCCAAAACGATTTCAATTATTTTTATCCCCAAACCTTTTCTTAGAATCTTGCCCTAGGAAAAAAGAAAACGTTTTCGGAGAATCCAAACAGAGCACCAAGAAAATGACACGCATACAGGAAAAGCATCAATAACCCGATGAAGAACCAGAGTTGGAAAATTTAAAACAATATCAGTTTCCGACATTTTCTCGGTAGTCAAACAGACAGCCAAGGAAATCACAGGCAACACGACGAAGTGCCCCACTAGAGAACTAGAAAAATTAAGAAGGAAAATATTGAATACCTCGAGACCTGATAAGGCGTCCCAGCGAGAGATCGGATCGACAGCGTCGTCTTTGATGAGGTTCTGGCGAAAAGACAGCTTTGTGAGGTTAGAGAGCTGCCCAATCCGGGGGTCCAAGGTGGACAAACGATTCGCCGTGAGGTCCAACTCCGTGAGACACGCAGGTAACTCGACCGACTCAAGATCGTGGAGTTGGAAGCTGGTGAGGTCCAGGACTGTAGCGGAGGAGTCGTCCTGAAGAGGAGGATAATCCGCCTCCGCATCCGAACCAGGTGGTGGTCGAGTTTCATCATCCATTGGGGGGAAAGATGAGCCTGAAGAAAACAGAGAAGTCCTAAGAGGTCGCGTTCTTTGATTGTTCCTAGCGGGTTTACAGTAAATTATGGTTTTTGCGGAGAGCTCGAGCTCGGCGGCGTTTTTATAGGAATACTTTTCTTCCTTTCAGATATCCCTGAGATCTTTTTTTTTTTTTTTTTTCTCAAAACAGTCAATGTCTATTCCATACAAAATGGTATCCCTAGAACATAGGAATATCCGAATCGCAATACAAAATATGACAAGGAATAGAAGAAGGAATTACAAAACCAGTAACTTTCGACCTAGCTGCCCATTGGGCAAGTAAATGAGCTTGCTGGTTAAGCTTGCGGGGGATCCAATGAATCAACCAACCCGGATGATGCTGGAATTGCAATCGCAAAGAAGTCACCAGATCCGCTATTTTCCACCAGGGAGCATGTGAAGCATCCGAGATATCCTTCCAAAGCAATTGTGAATCAGTTTCAAAAATCACATGGGACCAGTGCCGACTAAGTGCCAGTTCCACCGCACGTACTGCCGCCATTGCTTCACCAAAAAGTGGGTCCATAGCCCTAACTTGCTCCATGTACGCCATACAGAGAGAGCTGGAAGATTCTCGACAAGAGACGGCTATGTACGATCCAGATTGACGTATAGCTACGTCAAAATTAATCTTCATATAAAGTGGCCCCGGGGGGGACCAAACCTGGGCAATCTTCGAGTTTTGCAGTAGACGTGCTGTATTATGTTCAAGAAAGCGCTGAGCAACAGATTTTTGAAGCTCTGTAGAGTTGACAGGTTGATCATCATGTATTGCTCGATTTCGAGCAAACCATATAACATCCAAAATCAAGGCTGCAGTCAAAATGAAAGAAGGCATGGATCTCGTACTAATGCCCAAAAACAAATCTGCATTCAGAATTACAGAAATCCAAGCTGCAGAAGAAGAGACAGGGATCCGGGAGATGTCTAGAGCCCACCTCGAAGTTGTCCACAACAATCGTGCAATGACACAGTCATGAATCACATGAAGGGAAGTCTCTGGAAATTGACCACAACAAACACATAGAAGGTCGGGCTCCTCCCTTTCCGCAGAATGTCTAAACCAAGGCACTCTCACAGGGACTGCTTCAGCAGCGAACTTCCACAACAGCAACTTGAGCCTATCTTGGATGGGTGCTTTCCATAATTTAGACCAATCATTTTCAGACAATGAACTCTGAAAGGAATTTCTTCTTGATTGAGCTGCCGCAACTGCCCCTTTGATATTAAACTTGCCATGAGGATCTAGGGTCCATATAATAGAATCTTGATGCTGTGGATGAGGAGAGGGCAACCGGAGAATATGTTCCACAGAGATTGGCGTGAACAGAGAATGTAAAAGTGAAATGTCCCATCCTTGTCCATCCTGAGCAGCCAATTCACCAACTTGTTGTAAAGGGCAATTTGTCATGGCAGTAGGAAGCCATTCAGGTTGAAAGTCTGGAAGCGAAGGAATCCAAGGATCTTGGCGAAGGTTAATATTGGAACCATTCCGAGGGATATAACATAGATCCAATCGGAGCTGCTCTTTAACTTTGGAAATACCTTGCCACACTAATGAAGCTCCTGATTTTGCGTGAGAATATAAAAAAGAAGTGCGTGGGAAATACTTAGCTTTCAAAGTCTGAACCCACAATTGCTCCGGATGATTAAGTATATTCCAACCCAACTTTTGAAGAAATGCCGAGTTGATGTCTTTCATGGTTCGAATTGCTAACCCTCCCTTTGATTTCGGTTGACAGATGGCTTGCCATGCTTTTGGAGTGTAATGTCGATTTTTGTGTCTTGAGTGACCCCACCAGAAGTCTTTTAGCAATTTGTCCACTTGTTGACACCACCCCATAGGAAAATGAAGCACTTGCATATAGTATTGTGGCAAGGCAGTTGCCACTGATTTAATTAACACCGTCCTGCCAGCTTGTGATAATGCTTTACATTTCCACCCAGCCACTTTGGACTGTATACGCTCCTGCATCTCCAAAAAGTGCTTCTTCTTCATATCACCCCAGAAAAGAGGAAGGCCAAGATATTTACAATCTGATTTCATCCTTGACAGTTGTAGAGCTTCAGAAATAGCTGCGATGACCTCAGGGCGAGTATTTCTACTGAAATGGATAGCTGACTTCTTTTTGTTAACTTTCTGACCAGACCAATGACAATAATGAGTAAGAAGCCGATCCACTACACGCGCCTCTCTAATATTGGCTCGACAGAAAACCACCAAATCATCAGCAAACATCAAATGAGAAACAGAAGGAGCCCCTCTAGCTGCCCGAATACCATGAAGAGAACCCAAACTCTCTTCTCTCATAAACATTCTTGACAAAGCTTCAGTTGCTAAGATAAAGAGAAAAGGGGAGAGTGGATCTCCCTGCCTCAAACCCCTTGAAGGAGTAATACAACCAAAAGGACTACCATTAAGTAAAAGAGAATAAGACACAGTAGTGATACACTGTTTAATTAACTGAATCCAACCACTACAAAAACCCAATTCATGCAAGCATTGGAAAAGGAAATTCCATTCCAATCGATCATAAGCCTGAGACATATCCATTTTCAATACCATAAGCCCTTTGGATCCAGATTTGATCTTCAAAGAATGCATAATTTCCAAAGCAGTGATAGAATTATCCTGGATTAGTCTACCAGGAACAAAAGCCGACTGATTTGGAGAAATCAAAGAGGGCAGCAGAGATTTCATTCTATTAGCAAGCAATTTGGCAACAATCTTATAGCACACATTACAGAGGGCTATAGGACGGAACTGCTCTACACGTGTAGGATTGGGAATTTTGGGGATAAGGGCAATATAAGAGTGATTCATCTGTTTCAAGAGATACCCAGTAGCAAAGAAACGTTGCACCATTGTGATGACAGACTTACCCACTGTCGACCAATACCGTTGATAGAAGGCTGTCGTCATACCGTCCGGTCCCGGCGCTTTCGTTGCTCCCAATTGTTTGAGTGCACTAAGAATTTCCCCATCATCCGGAAGTCTGCAAAGGGAGGCATTCTCCGCTTCCGAAACTATCGGGAAGAATATCCCTTCTTCTGCAGGAATTGGAGGCGGCCGTGAGGAAGCATAAGTGGATTTAAAATGATTCACCAATAAGTTTCCCACTGCAAATCGATCGGAATGCCATCTCCCCATGGAGTCTTGCAACATCACCACCTCATTCCATCGTCGGCGAATGAGAGTTGTGAGATGAAAAAATCGAGTGTTCAAGTCAGTTGTGGAAAGCCATTGAATCCTGGACTTAGATCTCCATAAATCTTCTTCAGACTTCATTGTAGATTGCAGTTCCAATCTGATTGCCGAAATTAAATCATCGACCTGATCAGAGCTAGGCAACGATTCCAAATGGGTCAGCTGGGCTTGCAGCCTCTGAATTTTGTTGGGAATAAACTCCACTGTCTCCCGACTCCACCTTGAGAGGGCTGTTCGAATGTTACCCAACTTACGACAAAGCTGGTAAGCTGGGGATCCAGAAACCTCTACCGCCCACGCTCGATGAATAGTGGGACCACAAGAAGCCTCTTTTGTCCATATTTGTTCAAATCGGAAGGGGCGTTTGCCCTGAAAAGGACGACCGTATGTTGACAACAAAAGTGGACAGTGATCAGAAGTCGTCCGAGGGAGGTGAAATAATTGGGCCCGGGAAAAAAATTCAGCCCACGCTGGATTAGCAAAGGCTCGATCCAGGCGTTCTTTAATTTTTCTGGAGCCCTGTCGTCCATTTGTCCATGTGTAAGGTGAACCTACAAAGCCCAGATCCACTAACCCATGTTGGTGAATCAAATCGGACAACCCACCCATCGAGGATGTGCCAACTAGCCGACCACCCAATTTATCCTGTTGGGAAATGACGGTGTTATAATCACCCAATATCACCCATGGGCCACCAAATCTCTCGCCCAGTTCAGCAACAGAACCCCAGAATTCATACGTCTCTGCATAATTCACCGGACAATAAATAAAAGATAGAGCCCACGGTTGTCTTCCTGGATCATCATAGACCATAATGCTGATGATATTTTTATTCAGAAGGACTAGATCAAAATCGACCCCGGCCCTCCATGCAAAAGCCAAACCACCACTAAGACCAACTGCAGGATAAGATAATGAGAAAGAAAATCCTATCCGGGATAGGATTGCTTGAGCCGAGCCAACCTTTGTTTCCACTAGACAAAGACAATCCGGATTGTGTTGTCTAATGAGAGCCCTAAGGGAACGAGATGCCGCGGGGCGGGCTAACCCCCGACAGTTCCAAAATATGGCCCTCATGAGGAGGTTGGGGGCATGGCAAGGCCCGCCTCCTCAGCCATTTGAGCGTCCTCCATTGAGATTTCCAGTGGCCTACTAGTAGGACTAGTAGGGGATTGCTTACCCCGGACTCGAATTCCACACCCCTAGCCATATAATGTTTTTTCTTAGCAGTCCTCTTCCAGGCCGCTATAGGGTGGTCCTCCTCCGAGTGAAAGGAAACTGCCTCATTAGAAAGAAGGCACCGACGTTTGCTCCCACTAGTGGGCCCAACATGCAATCTTTTTTTCCCAACCATTGTGATACTGTGAGAGTTGGAAGACTCTGGGCCGGAAGAAAGCTCGACAGACGTCGATGGCCTCATTAATAATTTCGGAATATCTGGATCAGAAGCTGTCTGTTCTCCCTCATTCATATTCCTTGGGCTACCGCACATGGGCTCCTGCAACCCACTAGTCGGCCCAGACAGTAACCCAGCTTCCAATTCTTGTATACAGACTGATGAGGTTTGAGGCCGAGATGGACCAGCATGGGCCAATCCTTTCGACGAAGCTTCACGACCCATAAAGACTGGGACTGGGACTGGATGCGGATACAAAAAAGCCAGTGTATCCGCCCGAGAAGAAACTGGAAGGTGCCAATTTGATGAAAGGTGACAGGCCTGCAAAATATCCTGCTCAGAGCAGGCCAAATTTTCTTCGCTGCGACGTGTTTTTTCCAGATTATACATAAAGCTACAATGTTCGCCCCATGCCTGTGAATCTGACATATTGGTCGATAACTGTGTAGTCTGTTGTGGCAACAGGTTAGCAGGCGCCGGTCTAGATGGGAGGACATTACTAGGTTGCTGGCTTATCTGTATCCCTTTCACCGAAATGGCATGCATGGGATTCGGCAAAGAAAGAGAAGTCTCCCCAGGGACCATATTGTCGAGCACCGGAGTGAGTCCGGACCGTCGTTCAGATTGAGAAGTCCAGCGTGCCCCCCCATGAGAGGAAGGAGAAACTACCGTTGAACGTCTTCCTGTCACTGGAATACTCCCCGAGTATCGTTTGGCGTCCAGAGAAGTAGCTTTGAGGTTCAACAAAGCCTCCCGAGGACCCATGAATGGATCAGACGAGAAGACACAAAACTTCTGAATATGATCCAGACGGCCACAGCTATGACACCATGCCGATATACGTTCATACCGAAATTGAATCCACCGGTCAGATTTGTTGACCCTCTGCAAATAACAGCCCGGCAGCAGAGGCTTTTCCAGGTCCACCATTATCTTAACCCTAAGAAAAGCCATCCCCCACACTTTCTTATCGGTATTGAAATCCACTTCTAACACCTGACCGGCTTTGCTTCCAAATTCCATGGCGATATCTCTAGTCGACAAACCTAGAGGGAGACCATGGATTTGCATCCAGAGGGGCATGGTAGTAAAAGATATCTCCTGGAGTGTAGCATCTATATCCCATTGCTTCAAAACTAAAAGAGAGCCTTTCACATTCCACGGGCCCTGGCTGAATATTCTATCGCGCATAAGAGCCGAAGGGAAAGAGAAGATGAAGCTGTCCTCTGGGCCCTCCGAGATTTCCAGACCCTTAACATGACTCCAGGACTTGAAAATCGCTTCACGCATACCCATCCTATTATAAGGTTTAGACGTCCAGACTTTCCCCACCAGAAGCGTGGCAGCTTCGAAAACAGCATCATCAGACGTAGAATCACCAAGAGATGTGGCCGAAGAAGGAAGAACAGAAGCTTTCGCACTTAATAACACAAGATCCTCCATCTCCGATTCAAAGGAGGAAATCGACACGTGACACTGTTGGGTGGATCGGGAGGAAGTCATCGCATAGGAACCAGAGTAACCAAAATAATGGGACGAGAAAGGGAAGAGAACAAAAGCTAGATAGAACAAAAGGACAACCGCAATAACGATATTAACTTCAAAGAATCGTCATCCTAATAACCAGAAAAAGAGGAAAGAAAATGTAGGAAGGATAGGGACGAAGATTAGAAAAAACACGAAAGTAAGCTAAGGTAACCAGACAGAAAGCTGGCGGAAAGGAGAACTCGTTCTCCAGAGAGCTCTCAAAGAGAAGCGTAGATATCCCTGAGATCAGTAGGCTTGTAATTCCCGGCCGAGCTCCGGCTCTATTTTTTGCTCCGGTTCCGGAAAGAGGAGCTCCGTATCTTCTCGGAACCGGAGACGATGGTGATTTTAGGCCACTCTCAGAATCGGAAGCGGACTCCGCCGATCCAGGCGGAAATTCGGTTCCAGGCTTTTTTATTTTTTTTACCCCAATTTAAAACGACTTTGTTTTACTTGTTTTTTAAAATAAAAAATAAAATGTATGCGTGGATCAAAATCCTTGTTTTGATCCACGCAAAACTGCCCTACGGCAGCCCCCGGCCCTAATTCTTCAATCTCCCCCAATCCCCTCCCCCCGACCCCCTGTCCCAGCCACCCCTAGCAGACTCATCGAAGTTCGAAGACATTGCGTGCCCATTTGCTGAGTTATGGCCTCAGTATCTCTCTCGTTTTTATCTTAGCTGCTCTTTCGTGACAACCTCAACCATAAAGCCACTTCCAGCACCAACAACAGACTGCAAACCCTAGAATCTAGACTCGTTCGTTGCGCATTTGTAGTACCTGTAAAAGGGACCACCAAAAAATCTACATCTTCATCTTCATCTTCTTCACCGGCTAAGAAGAAGCACTGGAAGAAAGGGGAATCCCCTGGGTTTTCAGAGACATTCATCACGGGTAGTAAAAGGAAGACAGCCATCAAAAATCTAAAGAAGAAGGTGGACCGCAAGGACAGTGCCAAGGCCTGGGCCAACACTGTCACCGAAGCCTTCTCTCTGTATGTCTCTCTCTCTCACAGCTATTGTTGGTTGGGATTAGCTACTGCTATTGATATTAGATTGGTATTAGCTATGATTGGGTTAGATTAAATTGTGTGAATCTGTTAGATTAAGTGTTTGTGGCAAAGGATCCGAGAATTGTGAATCTATTTCTCAGTGAATCTGTTTGTATAATGGCTTATTGATGTTTTGATGTTAATATAATGGCTTTCATGCATGATGTTAGTAATAAACATGTCCCCGGGATAGAAGATTCCTCTGCTTTGGTTGGTGTCTCACTCAAGTCAACCAGTGCAAGCAGAAAGTAGCACAATTTGCTGCTATAGTAAGCCTGCAATCCTTCTCAAATATTTTACTCTTAGGACTGTCTATAGGTTCAGCTTATGGTAAAAAGTTGTTGTTCCTTGGGATATTGTTTACATGCTGTAGATCCATCTTATTCTGTGCATTTGTATGCATTGAATTTTGTTCGCACCAAGCTGTTTCATATTAGAAAGAAGAATAATCAGAGATGAGTTTTCTTAATATTATTCTTAGAATTATCGCAATGCGTCAATTACATGTTTTAGGATTTTTTGTTAATTGTGATGAATGAGTAAGATTTTTTTATTGAAAAAATGCTTAAAATGAGACGAAAAATATGGGTTCGGTTATTGTCATGAGCCTTACTGTCCTGAGCCATTATGAGCAACGGTTAGCATTCATTTTGAGCAATCGAATGGTTTATTTATTGCCACGTCATTTAAAATAAACCGACCCAAGCTCCGCTCATTTTAAGCAAATATCGACCCGTTTTCAACAAATACCGAACCCATTTCTTTTGACTCGCAATTTGCCCCCCTGAAATCATTTGGAGATTTCAGAAACAGAGCAACAGATCGCAGCCCAGCCACCGTATTTCGTCGCTTCTTCCCCAGGTTTGCTGAATACCTCTTCCTGCAACTTCTTTTAGATTCTTCTTAATAGGGTAGATGGTTCTTTCAAAGACCGATTCGTTTCTGGTGCATCTGGATGTTCATAGAATTCAACTTCTGCGACTTTGTCAGTTTTCTCTTTTCCCTATCTTAACTATGTTCTTCATTTCGTCGGTATTTTCTAGGCTTTCTTATTGATTTAGGATATGGTTTTAATTGCTTCCGAACTGCGGTCAATTGAAATTTGAACCCTTTGAAGTAAAGGGACAATCATGGCAGGGTGGGACCTTTGCTTGAAGCCAAAGTAGAGCCGTAGAAAACCCAGATTGTCCTAAGATAGTCAGGTCATTAGAAGTCTAGAAACACCTTCTGGTTAGCCTTCACATTCATCTAGTCAAATCATTCTCCGAAAATCTTTATCCCTCTCCTTGTCAACCATCTAGAACGAGTCGCACCAGCCTGTATAAAAATCTAATTTGTACCACCAACCATGTGACTATTTAAACATTACAGAACTAAACTGAATTGATCTAATGTTTTCCCGTCAATGGTGTATTTTTCACATCTGACAGCAATCTGGACAGCATTCGATATCTTGAATGTGTTTACTATTTACGATAAGTATGCTTCATTCTTTCATGGCCCAACTTATCTTTTTAGGTTTGACATTCAGCTGACAGTTCTTTTCTTTTTAGGTTTGTCATCCACCTTTTACTCAGTGAAGCGATGAAAGTTGTTAGGCATATATTCAACAATTCTGTTTACTGGTTCCGTCTAAATAATATTTTCTTCTCTTGTTATTAAATTGGTGTTTTGAATTTTTTTAAATCTTTTCCATTGTCATTTCTTCTCTTCTTATTCTTCCCCCATACGTTGTTGACACCTGCAGGCAGAATGGTTTTCACTATCTCTGTCTCTCTTCACTAGAGTAGGTTGTTATGAGTTTCCTAGTTTTTTTTCATTTTGGTCAGGTTCTTAATATGCTATATCTTCCATTGCAGTATGCACGCTAGCATTTGGCTAGTTTTATGTTTAGACATGGTTACTACAATGATGCTTGCGTGTTTTTTTTTCCTCCAAATGTTGTTCCTCCCCCTCCTTAACCGTCGTCATCAATGGGGGTATCGGCAACTTCATCTTCATCTCCTCAAAGACCAGATTCTTTGGCGACTGATTACGGGACCATTGATGATTTATGTGAATCGCACAAATCATCAATGTAATGACTGCTCATTATTTCCAACCAAGTATACATAGAAGAGGAGAAGCAAGGAAGTGTATAAGAGCATCAACCACTACCATCCTGCCAAGCCTACTTTCCAAAGAAGTCTTCTTTTTGGCTGTTCTAGTGAAAAAAAGCACCGGAGAGAAGTTGGTCCTAATATATCGTGAGAGAAGGTGGTTCTACGAAATCTTGGTGAAGTCTAATGACTTGGGTGGACATATCTAAGTACAAAACGGGAGTGATAACACTAATCTTATTCAAGTGTGTAATTCTCCTACGTTCTGTGGTACTTGATTTGCATTTTGTTTCATTAATATGGTTTATACTTTTGAGATATGTTCTGCTGGTCAGAGGTACACCGTTATAGATCATTGAACTTAATGGATTTTATCATTAATTTATGCATCACACTTCCATATTTTGCACGGCAAAATGAACTAATGCTCCCTGCTCTTGCAGTACTACTTTGATACCCTTTTTCCCCGCATCCCTGTTCCTGTAATGCGCCAGGTTGTATCTAATCTCGAGAAGTTGAAGCTACCCCCAAACATTCTGGTGTGACTGGGGACACCACCCGTCACAGATTAATTTATTGTTTTGGCTACTGTTACATTCTATCTAATGCTTCATAACTGCACAACGGTTTTGGAGACATCTATGGAAAATGTTGTAGTAAACTTTACTGATTAATGTGGAGGAAACTTTCGACTGCCTTGATATGTTACTGTTTTTTTATTTTCCGAGATTCTGTTCAATATTGTCCTTTAAGTTAAAGCATGTCTAGGGCTGATCAGGGAAGGCGTAAAAACCCTTAAACCCACCAGCAGAGGGGAGCAGTTTAAACTGTAAAGTCTCTAGGTTTTAGCTAGTGGCGGAACCAGAACTCAAGTGAAGGGGGGGCAAATTCTTAAGGCAAAATGACATCTCAAAAAAATTTCATACTTAATACAAAAAATGTCTTATAGATAGAATATAAAAAAATTAAAGATAAAAAATATAAAAAATATTGAAATACATGTATTGTACTATGTACTGTCACTACGAGGTCACCTTCCAATATCAACCAACAATCTAGTGGAGCATTTTGTAAATTTCTAATAGGGTTTAGGATACAAATTACCTGAATGAACCAGCAACCAAGCAAAATTATAGCTTCAAAATTAACCTGAAAAAACAATTAAGCAAATTTGAGTTGTTCACCTGTTACTTATTTACAAATTTTTGAGAGTTTGTAGAAAAGTAAGGAGCTATAAGATAAAAAAAATCGAATGAATTTTTAAATATAAAAGTAATAGAGTTTCTTACTAAGGAGAGATAAAATTAGATGGAATTTTGCAATGAAAAAAGTAAAGAAATAAAAGATTTATATATATATTTTTTGAAAATGTATTAAAATTGGTATAGAAAGACGTTGGAATTTATATGAAAAATGCATATATATATAAAGATTTTTATAAAACCAAGGGGTGGCAGCTGCCCACGCTTGCCACCCCCTCGCTCCGCCTCTGGTTTTAGCAGCCTATTCAAGCTGAAACTGGAAATGATGTGCGAGTTTAAATGAAGGCCAAGTGAGGTCCATCAATGAGATGGTTCCGCCAAGGCTTTAAAGACATGAATGATAACTGTGATATTAAATCACAGAATCACAGTTACTGCAACTCCAAGCAAGAGTAGCTTAAAGAATGAACTCTATAACTCGCCAAGGCTTTTAAATCGTCCACTTAACGATTCGTCCTTCCCGTCATCGTTCTCCTCGTCCTCTTCCTCGTTGGATGCCTATGAATAAGGAATGCAAAAATATATAAGTTATACTAATGGTAAATTGAACATTATTGTATACGTATCAAATTAGAGAATATACCTCCAACTCATCAAGTAGTTGCAAACGACGAGACACTGGTTGTGACAAAGCACGACCAACTCCACGGCCACGACCACGCGAACTCCTTCACTCAAGTCCGCTCTTTAATCGCTTATTCCCTTTATGCTTTGGCTCCCGCGTCTTGAAACCTTTTGCAACAATCCCCGTAACAACATCCACTCCAGAACCCGCACTAACAGGGGCAGAAGGATCTTTAATATCATCATCATCATCATCTAACGACAACTGAGCAAGAAGATCTTCTAGTGCAGCGTGGTTACGCTCAAAGATTGGCCAAGATTTTTTTTATCCCCATAACGCTGAATAGTTGAAGCGTACTGGTTTATATATCTCCTACGGTTTATCACCTTTACCAACTTCGGATCAATCGTAGCATGTGACCTGGGGATCGGTGCAACTGACTGTCTAACATCTTTTCTCCACCTGGTCAAAATATAGTCATCAGGAATGCACAACACTCCCTTCTGTTTAAGCACCCATATAATGTGACTGCAGATGACACCCACAAAGTCGAACTGTTTACAACTACACTGGTGAAACCCATTCTCCGTCTTGATCACATAACGCTTAGCTGATGAACAATCATGAGTGTTGTCTCTGCTGCATACGTGTAACTCAACCTCTTCGTTCTCAATACTTTCCCTCCGACAGTTAAACTTAAGATAGCCAACTTTTCGTGCTTGTTCCAGAAAAATAGTCAACATAGAGGGAGTGTAGACTTCTGCTGCATGGTCACATAAAAAATCCCCAAATGGTCCAGTGTGTACTGTATCGATCATCTGAAAATTTGCCCGTGACTCGTTGTATCGCAACTCATCGACTGCTCGTTGGAAATTTTGTAGGAATCGATCCATATTCATAACTGTGTTCAAGTACCTACGTAATGTCGCATTGAAACTTTCACTTATCTGAGTCGTCTTCTTCCCAGCACAGAAAACATTGCGTACGTACTTTGGCGCCCACTTCTCCCGTTTTTCATAAATCCTCTGCAACCATTCAATGTGTTGGAGTTCATGCTCCTCAATCATTTTACTCCAACATTGTTCAAAGTCATCTACCTCATGGTCAAACAGAAGCCTCGACCAGTCACTTTTGAAGCCCTTGTTGCCAAACAATGGTCCCAAATTCTTCAATGCATTTTGCGATATATGCCATGCACATAAAAAATGGTGTGTCTGGTAGGGCAGATGGGATTGCAGTTAGCATACCTGCATTTTGATCCGTGAACAAAGATTCGGGAGCCTTCCTATTCATACACTCAACGAATGTTTGAAATAGCCAATTGAATGTTTGCGACGTCTCATCAAACAATAAGCATGCCCCGAACACGACCGATTGTCTGTGATGATTCACCCCTAGGAATGCTCCCAATGGCCTATTAATGTAAAACCTATTGAAAAATACTAACTACTAATCTATCAAAATATAAATCACAACCAAATAATATAAAACAATTAAATTAAATGTCCTCATTACCTGTGCTCATTGTTCGTCCTGTATGTGGTGTCAAATGACACGAAGTCCCCGAATATGGCATAGTCGTTTTGCATTGAATGGTCCGACTAGAAGATGTTAGTAATGTGTTCATCTTCATCCATCATGACCCGAAAAAAGAACTCTGAATCTTTCTTCAGCTGATCACCAAACCAATTAACAAGAACACCGGCTACACCAACCTCCATTGTCTTAGTTCTTATACCGTTTAGATAATTTTTGTAGTCCTAATGAGTGAAGCCCACATGTTGTCTACCCCCAGCTTGTGCCGCCATCAAGTTGTGGGCCAATTTAGGGCGAATGCCTGCTCTATCTGAAGCTATAGCATCCGCACATTGCAACTCCGTCATCTGTCTTTGAGAACGAAACATGTGAACTTTCGAAGGTGTCGTCAATTCATGATTATGTTGCGGACACCATTCGAAGATGAAATACTTTCCACTAGATTGCCGCTGAAAAGTACAAATTGCTAGACACCTACATCTTGTATTTCGTCGCTCCCGCTTCACCGGCACAAGCAAATCCTTTTCTTTTTTCATCACTTCTTTACTACAAACAAAAACTCTGATTGTCCAATACCTATGTTCTCTATGCTTGAAGCCGGTTTGTTTACGAATACTAAAGCCTTTGATTGTTGCATACCGATTGTACCAATCGTACGCATGATCGACGTCCTTCCACTCTAGGCTCCAAATATCTACTAACGTCCCGTTGTCTGCTTGTACCATGTCACCTACATGTATGAACCAAATAAATTATTAAACAAGTCCTAATATCATTCAAGCCTTTCAAATAAAGAACAACCAACTCACCTTCCGGGTTATAAGTATTACTAGACCCTCGTCTACTGATATTAGGATTGATTCCTTCCCTTTCAGCCATATTCTTTAAGTATGCTTAGAAGGACACGACAAAAAAACACTGTACACAAGAGAAGGTTTGCCAATTGGATAACAGTCAGGCACATTGAAGCATACTGCTACTGAACACAATAGCTATAAAGACAGAGCAGAATAAAAAATGGGCTTGGAGAGCCATGAAACTATTTAAGAACGTCCTAAAGCTTGATCTACAACAAAATTAAATAAGCTGCATTGGCAAAGTATTCAGTCCACTTACATGGAGAATAGTCATTTAATAATAAAAGCCCAAATTAAACCAAAAACATAAAATAATACAATCAACATTGGAAATGCTGTCACAGAATCTAGGAACCACATGCTGCACTCCTTGTGTCTTCGTGTGGGACTCTTCAATTCCTAACAGACGAACTATTTACCACTCATGATTTACTTTGAGAAAGTTCAGAAGGCTTATGCTCGAGTGACAAACATAACAAAATATATTAGTCATACACAAGAAGCCGCCTTGAAACAAACATCGCTGCTATAAAGCGTATGTGTGAATGTTGAAACTAAAAAGCATCCTAGGAATTTCAATTGACCGCAGTTCGGAAGCAATTAAAACCATATCCTAGATCAATAAGAAAGCCCAGAAATACCGACGAAATGAAGAACATAGTTAAGATAGGGAAAAGAGAAAACTGACAAAGTCGCAGAAGTTGAATTCTATGAACATCCAGATGCACCAGAAACGAATCGGTCTTTGAAAGAACCATCTACCCTATTAAGAAGAATCTAAAAGAAGTTGCAGGAAGAGGTATTCAGCAAACCTGGGGAAGAAGCGGCGAAATACGGTGGCTGGGCTGCGATCTGTTGCTCTGTTTCTGAAATCTCCAAATGATTTCGGGGGGGCAAATTGCGAGTCAAAAGAAATGGGTTCGGTATTTGTTGAAAACGGGTCAGTATTTGCTTAAAATGGGCGGAGCTTGGGTCGGTTTATTTTAAATGACGTGGCAATAAATAAACCATTTGATTGCTCAAAATGAATGCTAACCGTTGCTCATAATGGCTCAGGACAGTAAGGCTCATGACAATAACCGAACCCGAAAAATATATACAAAAAAGTTGTCAAAATTCCGCTATCCGCTTCCGCTAAGAGTCAGAAGCGGAAACAAACTCTATTTTGGTCATCCGTTAGTTAGCAGACCGGATATCGGAATGTCAAATTTCACTTCCGACTAGTCCACTATTCACCCCTAGAGATCAGCCATGCCTCTTGAAAAAAGTTTTTAATGCTGGGTCCAAAACATAAAACTGGTTTTCAACCCAATTTCCTCAAATTCAAATTTGAACCCATCCAGTGGTTGCCACGTCAGATAACTGGATCATATCTGCTACCCAACTTGTTTGACGTGGCATCATATCTGTCCTTAGATTTGCTTTATGACACTTCTAATTAAATCTGGAATAAAACTGTTGGAAACGGGACCATAACGAACAGGAGGTGACCCGCTCCCGGTTTATAAAACTGGACCCCTCTCACGTGCCCGTGTTTCGTTTGAAATCGGAGATAACACGTGCCGCCCTGATTTGAACCTAAGAAACCCCCAAAACCAGAAGCACCTCTCTCTCTGAATCGAGGTAGCAATGGAATCAATACTGGTAGACTGTGTGCAGAACAGCCTTCGCCATTTCATGTACCGGAATGCCATTTTCTTATGCGAACGCCTATGCGCTGAATTCGCCTCTGAGGTACTTTTCTTTTTTGCTATTTCTACTTCCTATTTACTTCCTCGCCTCTTTGCTTGGTTCCCGAGAAACCATGCTTGTAGCTAGCGGGGTGGCGGTAAGTCACTTGCGTTCACAGGTGATGAGCGAGTGCTGCCCCTCGAGCATCAGGGAGAGCTATTTCTTGGCGGGTCGATCTGCGCTTTATATTTTTACTTGAATCCTTGATACGTACTTTTCCTTACGTACAGACAAATTTGCAATTGTTGGCTGGCTGTTATTTGCACAATAATCAATCTTATGCCGCTTACCATATTCTAAAGGGTAAGTGTCACTGTTAGTGTTTTTGCCTTTGTTGAACCAACTTGTAGTTTAAATTTTTCGACTTTTCTTTATTGCGGTTACTTTATATAGAAGTTTCTCATCCATAATCTCTCTTTCTTTTGTTCATCCTTTGTTGTTTGAAGGAACGCAAATGGCTCAATCCCGCTACTTGTTTGCACTATCATGCTTCCAAATGGATCTTCTTAATGAAGCTGAAGCCGCGTTATGTCCTTCTAACGAGCCTGGTGCGGAGGTATTGGAGAATAATGTGTATATACTTGGGAAGCTAACATTTTCTCCACTTGGTTCTTCAGTAGCAAAATAGTATTAATCGCTACTTTTGTTTTCTTCAAATTTGGGATCAACGAATTGCATGATTTAGTCTTTGTGTTTTTATGTCATACTGTTGGTCTTTAGTTATCACTTCTTCTTTCCTGTTTTCCTAGGTAATTAGATGCTTGTTCAGTTGCTTTTTGGGATGATGAGGACTTTTGCTTGCTGTTGTCTATCTTTTTTATGCAGATTCCCAATGGTGCAGCAGGTCATTACCTTTTAGGGCTTATTTACAGGTTGCTTTTTCCTTCCTTTCTTCCTTTCCTTTTTATTATTACTGTTTAATTTAATGTGTAGGTTGGTCTTTTGTTGTCCCATATACCATTTTGTGAACTTCCAGGTAGGTACAGTGAAAATAGAAGATGCAAATAAGTCTATAGGATTCATTGCTTATTTATCAAATAGGGGGAAATAAAGAAATGAAATGAGATGACATTGAGATACAACGGAATGATGTATCATAAGTTTTTCCTCTTGCACATGATCATCTCTGTCAATGTGTTTGTGTCTTCCTGTTTTTTAACTGACTGTGAGTAGCGAGGATACAAGGCCAGATTCTGTTCTTCGTGTTAGATTCTGTTCTCTATCTGTTTCTACTCACTGCAAGTTTTAGCTGATCCAAGTAATCGATCGAATGCTACAAACAGGATCATTGAATCCCAGTTAATTGAATTTCATTACCATATAGCTTTTATTCTCTGGGCTCTGAATTTTATACCTCCATTTTATCACTAGGATAGTGTGTCATTCAAATGTCATCTTTGAATTCATAACTTCCATAAATTCTGAAGCGGATAGTTGTTAGTGCATGTGCATGTTGCGTAATTATGTCCATTTCAATCTTCTTTGGGTGTGTGCCATTTCTAAATTCATTAGCCCATCTGCTTCTTATTTATAGAAATGTTTATTTTGTTTTAGGTACACTGATAGAAGGAGAAGTGCTATACATCACTTTAAGCAGGCATTATCCATAGATCCTGTGATGTGGGCTGCCTATGAGGAGCTGTGTGTGTTAGGTTTGTATAGAGAATATCCACATGGTTTCAACTCCTTGAACAGCTCTGATATGAATATAATTGATAATTTTGTGCACATACTGATGGTGTAATTTTAAGGCTTAAAATGTCAGGCTCAGAACTTTAAGCTAATTATGAACCAGCATACCTCATATCTTTAGTTTCATTTCGACTTGGTAAGTAGTGAACTAACATAAACCAAATCAAGAATGTAGGGCAGTGTCTCTGCAAATTTTGTTTTAACTCTGCATTTCCTCGTTTGTGAACCCTTAGTCATTCGTTGATCTCCCTGAGGTTGTTTTGGTTGCTAGTGTAAATTCCATAGCTGTTCTAATAGTTAGCTAGGCTTTGTGTATGTACAATCTCATATTAAAATATGGGTTCACAGATCAAGGTAAGCTGATTGTTTAATATCTTGACAGTTGAGTGTGGTAGCTAAGGTATATGAGTATTCTCCTGCATCTCATGATTGATAATATTTCCTATCAGTGCCAATTCAATTGAAGCGGTCTCTCCTTTTTTTGGTTTTTCATCTTTTTTCAAGAGATGTATGGTGGGGGATTTACCTATAACTATACTGCCGGAGGTGGGATATTGTAAATGCTTGTTTTATATAAACTAGGACAATATATTTTTATTGCTAGTGGTAAGACCTTTGTTGCATGTTTTGTATTTTAATCATGCTCTCCGGGGCGTTTTTGAGTTTTTATCTTCTGAAATTCTATTTCTATCTGACCATGATTGTGTAATTAAGAATATGACCTATC
This sequence comes from Myrica gale, assembly GCA_963930655.1. Taxonomy (NCBI): domain Eukaryota; kingdom Viridiplantae; phylum Streptophyta; class Magnoliopsida; order Fagales; family Myricaceae; genus Myrica; species Myrica gale. The sequence goes on along the minus strand of OZ005600.1, from coordinate 24,608,945 downwards.
TATTCCCAACCTATGTGCAATGTCTCTCTCCATCTGTATTTTCTTCACTTTGCAAACCTATTCGGTGTATGTTTCAAGTTGTTGCCACAAAGCATGACATATAATGTCCTTTCCTCCTGATGAGTACTTGGAAGTTTAAGTAAGCAATGACAATAGCTGTAGGGGCTGAATTGATTCTCTTGTAACGACTGTTCATAGTAGAAGCACTTTGTGTCTAATATGACTCCAGCTGCTGCTAGTCATTTTTCAATGGTGACTATGAAATTCCAGATTGGTTTTCTTATAAGCAAGAGAGATGGTATTTGTCTCCTTGTGACCTTTAGTTCTTGATTTCATTCTTTTTGTGTACATATTTGATCAGGCCTTTCTTTTTCCATTGTTTTAGGTGCTGCTGAAGAAGCAACCACAGTTTTTGGTGAAGCAGCTGCTCTTTGCATACAAAAGCAGTATGTATCCCAGGGATCATCTTCCCAGAGCTTGCATATGTCAAATGAGGATCGTAGCTTAGTTTCTTCGAGGAACTTTGGCCCAGGCCTTGATGATGCCAGTCCAAGGCAATTGAAACACCTGCAAGGCAATAACCAAAGAGATATTCCTGGAAATTATCATGGAGCAGCTGCGCTAGGAGGAGCTGCTAGCCAGCCTTCAAATGGCGGTTCATCAAACCTATCATTCTATAATACTCCTTCACCAATGGCCTCACAGGTAGAATGATCTAAATTACCTCACAGTGTTATAGCTCTTGTGAGGTTTTTGTTTCCTTTCATAGTTTGTCTTTGTATATTTTTTTGAGTAGTTAGCACCATTGCATGGAAGCTTGAAACTCACAATGAATCTGGTTTGTTTTTCTTATATAGAGGAATAACTAACGTGCTCCCAAACTTTTAGTGGAGTTATCCCCTTTTTGTGTGCGATGTAATAATCATTTTACTGAATCAGGAGAACACTAAGTAGGGTGAGTATCTCCTAAAAGAGAACAAACTGAAATTCGAAAGATCTAGAAACTCATAGCAAGAAGATGAACTGACATTGCCATAGCGGTCATCTAGTTACACAGATCTCAAGAACAAAGATTTAATCGAAACTAGATTAAGCTCATCCCTTTTGAAAGCCAGACTATTTATTTTCCTTCAGATAATCCATACAAGATAAGGTGGAATTCCATTCTGAGATATACCACTCTCCTGCTGACCATGTTTAGTGTTATTGCATGCAAGGATCCTCATAACTGACCATTTTTTTTCAGTCTATAATGATGTGTTGTTTCTTCATTGAGTTGAGGTTGTTGTGCTGATATTCTATTCTTTTGATCTGAGAAGGCACAATATAATTTTGCATTCCTTTTTTTTTTATAAGTCAATTTTATTGGAAGAAGACGAAAAGAAGTAACAGTACAAAGGACTATACTGAAATTTCTATGTCATACACGCGAGAAAACTAATGAAATCTAAAAACTCCGAAAAGGGAGAGCCCAACATGGCATTCGCCCACAAGAACAAAGACTGCAAAAAACTGCCCCTCAAACTCTCCATGGACAAAGTCACACCCTCAAACATCTCCCATTTCTCTCTCGCCATAAAATCCACCAAGTACAAGTTGGGATCATTTTCCAAATAGCTAAGGCCCGAGGGTCTTTAAAGTCCTTATTCCAGCACAACAACACATCAGCAATCCTCCTAGGCATCACCCAATCATAAGCCAATATAGAGAGCACTAAGGACCACAATTCCCTAGCAGTAGAACAGTGCAGCAGAATGTGCTCAACGGACTCCCCAGCACATTTGCAAAGATAACACCAATCAAGCAGGTACACTCCCCTCCTTCGGAAGTTGTCAGTAGTAAGGATGCCTCCATGGGTGGCTTCCCAAACAAAGAACGATGCCCTAGGCGGGGCTAAAGACCTCCAAATCTGTCTCCAAGGGAAGCTCCCATTGAGATCCCCAACAATACACGAATACCAAGAAGTCACGGAGAAAACACCACTCTTAGATCTCACCCATCTCATCTTGTCTTCAGCCCGAGTTTGCATTCCTCTTATGTGATGGTTTTCAAAGTTTGGAGGATTACTAACTGAGTAGGAAGGATTTCCCTATTTTACATGGATTTTTAGTTTTTTTACTGAGAAAGGCATGGGCACAACTCACAGCCTGAACTGGTTTTGATGTTGCGCTTACACTTTTGTGGAAAGGACATTCTTTTTTTGCCCCTATGGTTTACCTAGGTACTTGCACCTAAGTTGTGGATGCACACCCCTACGGTTTTCAGGCCTGACTTTTGTAGTCCAACATATTTCTTTTCAGTCTTCATAACTTGTGGCTTCCCTCCTAGTTCTTGTTTTTGGACTACCTCAGAAGTGCTCTTTATATAATTAGATTTTTCCTCCAAGTAAGAATTTATCTTATTTGTTTTGCTTCTTCTCATTCTTCCTCTAGTGAAATGCAAGGTTCTCTTACATAGTTGCTTAAAATTTGTATGGGGTACTCATATGTGAGGATTCTGCGTCCATATTCTTCTTTGATGCTGCTGACTATAACTCATGGATGGCAGATAAAAGGTGGAAATCTACCACCATTTTTTCACCTTTTGATCATCTACACGATTTTATTTACCATGATTTTGTTTCTTTAGCCAAATTATTGACTTATCTACATCTTTATTAGTTTCTATCTCCTTTTTACTATAAAAAATAATGTCGTGCTCTTAGATCCCCCACATTTCACAGTTGTCAGGTGTTGCTCCACCGCCTTTGTGTAGAAATGGGCAGCCAAATGGTCCAAACCAAAGCATTGTCAATGCTGATAGCTCTCCAAGGTCCACTGTGAACTCTACCATTCAAGCCCCTCGAAGAAAGTTTGTGGATGAAGGAAAATTACGGAAGGTTATATCTCTTTATATTCGTGTTTTTTGTTTTGTTTTGTTTTTACATATCATTTAGTTATAAAAGCTTAATTACGTGTATTACTACCTTCATGTTTCACCTCTCCCACTTAGGATATTGGCATTAATCCATTATGTAGTGATCCCTCCTTGAAAATGTTACCCTCTAAATAATTGGTGTCCTTTTTTTTCGGCCCAACAAATTATATGGTCATTATTTCCAGGGTTAGTTTATTTTGCAGGAAACTAGGAAATCCATTTGTCTTTTGAATAAGTTAGATTTGGGTCAAAGTAGTCTTATCAGCTTAAGACTCTTTTGTTCTTGGTAAAAAGAGTATGAGGGGGCAACCAGATGTGGTAACCTTACTTGGGCGTTACCATATTAGTCCCTAGCCGCTAGGGAGCCGTCACCTAGGGGCCTAGATTGGGGGTAGTAGGCGCTCCCTAAGGAGACGGATGAGCTATAGCCTGACCCTAACCCCACCTAGGGTTCAATGTAGGCACATTCATCCCCTCTTGGACGGATTGCTATCTAGGCGCTTCCTTCACAAGTTCAACCTGTGACCTCATGGGCACATGGGCCCTAACCATTGGGCTACCACCGGTGGTTTTCAGCTTAAGACTTTACAAGTAGTCTCGAAAAGCTAGGTTGGATTTCTCTTAGGTATCAACTTGTTGAGTTTGGAAAAAAATTTCTATGTCAAGTTGTGAGCTTTTTGTACATGGCACCAGCCTTTAGTTTGCTCCTTGAGATCATTTTGTCATTTGGTTCTGCATTTTGTTTTTAAAATCTTTGAGGTTATTGAGTAGTTTCTGCTTTTCCTTGCCTGTTTGGGTACAAAATTTCAGCTCATAGTTGGTTTTTCTTTTTGCCTTTTGGGCCGGTAAAGCCTGCAATTCATTACATAATTGCAATATTGGACTTTAACTAGTCTCTAGGTTTAAGTGCTATATACATCCTATCGTATCTTTGTGCCTGATCTTATTGATTTGTTCAGTGTACTTTCTCTTCTGTGTACAGTAGGTGACTGTTGTTAATCCATAAAAAAAAAAGTAGGTGACTGTTGCATTTCTTTCCTTAAGTCATTTGAGCTTGTCTTAACTGTATTTCCTGCAATAAATATTTCCGCTGCTTGCTTGGTATATCCACTTACATCTAGGTTGTTGGAAGACGTCGTTTTATGTCATTGATGCAACAGTCGGGTTTTTTTCCACCTTGAGATTATTTTGTTTCTTGGTTTTCAGATTTCTGGGAGGTTATTTTCTGATTCTGGCCCCCGACGAAGTACAAGACTTTCTGGAGACACAGGGGCCAACGCAAATGTGAGTGCCGCAGTGGTAGTTGGAAATGTAACTAACAACTCTTCTAAATATCTTGGAGGTTCCAAGCTGAGCTCTATGGCGTTTCGTGCTGTGACAGTTCGTAAGAGTCAGTCATGGACCAACGAAAATATGGATGAAGGTAGTGGATCTATTTGTATTCTACTAGTTTAGTGAAACCATACTACAAATGAAGATTGTAATGTGCAAAAATAGCATTCTTTTAGACGGACATTCTAATGCTGGCAAATTTGATCTCATTTAGGTATACGCAATGAGGTTTTTGATGATTCTCGTTCAAATATTCCTTTGACCACTTCTAGTACATCTCCCTCTGGTGATACTAGATCTCTTGAACAAGAAGGAGCAACCATATCTACTACAGGAGGTCTCGTGAACAGCTCAAGAGTCATTAGTGGTGCTTCAGAAATAATGGGCCTTTTGAGAACTCTTGGGGAAGGCTACAGACTTTCCTGCATGTACAGGTGCCAGGTATTACATGGTTATTCTTTAATAAAGAAAAGATAGAGCACCAAACTTGGAAACGAAGATAATTTGTATTCTATGGCTCGTGGTTAATGGTCTGACTGCTGCTTGGTTGTACAGGAAGCACTGGACACCTATCTTAAACTTCCACACAAGCATTATAACACAGGCTGGGTGTTATCGCAGGTAGATTGATAATCCAAAAATTCCGTCATAAACCCTTTTGTGGATTTTACATACGTTTCTACTGTTGGTCTTGTGTTTTGAATTGGGACTATTTATACAAACGCATGGTTTTTTAATTAATGAACTGTTTTATTTACATGCCATTATCCCTAAATGACTTGTTTTTAGAACATTAGAATGTTGGCATATTACTGAATAGTAACATGTAATCTGTTCATGTTTCAAATGCAGGTCGGAAAAGCATATTTTGAATTGGTAGATTATCTAGAAGCTGATTGGGCCTTCAGTCTTGCCCGTCAGGCATCTCCTTACAGTCTAGAAGGAATGGATACGTACTCTACAGTTCTTTACGTGAGTTCCCACTTCTGTACTGTTCTTGAAAAAAGTGCTCTTTCTTCTCCTGGCGAGCTCAACACAAGCAAGGGACTCAAATCATTCTTATCCTAAGTATTTGTTTTAGCTACAATAGTCTGAAGCGAAAGCTCCCTTATTATATATCCTTCAGATTAGGATACTGGATTGGCTTTCTCTCTTAAGTGGTGGTCTGTTTTTGTTTCCATTGCAGCATTTGAAGGAAGATATGAAGTTAAGTTACCTGGCTCAAGAACTTATATCAACTGACCGCTTAGCTCCTCAATCTTGGTAGCTTTATCAACCTTTCATCACATAACATAGTGCATTCTAGTTTTCGTTATCTTATACATCTGCAAGTATCTTTGTCACCGACTTCCATGTTTCTGCTCCTCAGAGCTGTCGTACCCCTCAAATGTTTTAAGCTTTAATCTTGTATTTAAAATTTAGCTACTATATGCAGTATAATATCAACTTATCTCATGTCTTATCAAAGTGGATTTTGGTTCTTTCCTCAGTATTGCGTGTCACACAAGGTCTTAACTTACAGACCTTGGAGGGCTAAAATGGAAAAGTCTAATTGGAATTCTCTATCAAACTCTAAAATCTCAAGATATGGAGACTCCTGTTTATAGAAGCATAAATTTTCTTGCCTACTTGTTCAGTTGAGGGATGAGGAGGTCTTTTATCTTTGCCAATTTGATGGTCAAAGAGCACAAACACTTTAGTGTTTTGTTTTTGGAGTCTGGATTCCAAGTTGTTAATTTATAGCGATATTTTTATTCCCTATTAGTTTCCTTTTCAATGGACATGCAGGTTGGCTATGGGTAATTGCTATAGCCTGCAGAAAGACCATGAAACTGCTCTGAGAAATTTCCAGCGAGCTGTTCAACTTGATCCAAGATTTGCATATGCACATACGCTTTGTGGTCATGAGTATGACAATCTCTTTTCCCTTTCTGATACATCCCATAAATTTGAATATCTTTTGGGTGACCTTATGCCTTGATGGTCAATGCTTATATTGTATTACTTTGGCTTGTTGCAATTCATCCTCTGCAGATATGTGGCTTTAGAGGATTTTGAGAATGGAATTAAGAGCTACCAGAGTGCACTTCAGGTTGATGCAAGGCACTATAACTCCTGGTATGGGCTTGGGATGATATATCTTCGCCAAGAGAAGTATGAGTTTTCAGAGCATCACTTCCGAATGGCTTTCCAAATAAATCCTCGTTCTTCTGTTATAATGTCTTATCTTGGCACAGCTTTGCATGCCTTAAAGGTTGGACTACTATCTAGTTTGATTCTTCTATTTTGGCTTCTGGAAGCAATACTTTACTTCAAAGTTCTCATTATTGTGTTTCTATCATTTGACAGAGAAGTGATGAAGCTTTGGTGATCATGGAGAAGGCTATTTTAGCAGATAAGAAGAATCCTCTTCCCATGTATCAAAAGGCTAGTATACTAGTAAGCTTGGAAAATTTTGATGAAGCTCTAGAAGCCCTGGAGGAGCTTAAAGAGTATGCCCCTCGTGAAAGCAGTGTATATGCTTTGATGGGTAAGATTTATAAGCGGCGTAATATGCATGACAGAGCGATGCTTCATTTTGGTCTTGCTTTGGATCTGAAACCACCTGCAACAGACGTTGCTGCCATTAAGGTGATCAACTTGTTTCATAGCTTTCCTCTTGCTTGTGAAATTTGATGTTATGGTTAAAATACACCAGTTAGACTTGTGCAATTTTCGGATAGTGAAAACATGCTCTTTTTTAGGATTGTTCTGGTGTAAATTGGTTGTGCACAGATCACTGTATGTCATTGATACTCGCAAGAAACATTTCCCTTTATTCAGGTCATGAACCGATGGCTTTATAAACTAGTGGTATTTCTTCCCTTGTTTGGGTAAGAGTATTTTGGTTTGATCCAATGTGGGTACAGATTTGTGGGGATAGCAATGTTTCTATCAATTGGGAAAAGAAAAAAGGTTTAATTGTTCATATTCTCCCCCGAATGGGGCAGGCAGGGCTTCCTCAAGGGCCTTACCCTCTTCCCGGTGAAGATAAATGGGAAGGGTCTATTAAGTAAAAGCAATAGCTAGCTTTTTTTTCTTCTAATGTATGTATGACCTCTTTTGGAAAGTGGGACCGCCCTTCCTCCAGCTAATCTGGTGATTTCTGAACCCCTATCTCCTTCTTTGTCCTTCTTGGAGAGAGCAATGAACTTTTGCTTTGTTCATCCTTTGCATCGTCTAATTTTGTATAGGCTGCCATTGAGAAGTTGCATGTGCCGGATGAGCTACAAGACTACTTGTAGATCTACTTGCTCTTGACCCTGGACAGGCAGAAACAAAGAGTGATGTAAATTATTCGGCTCAGATCATTTGGCTCCCAAGGAGTTTCTCCTGCTTGTGCTTTCGATGGATGATGCATGAAAAGGTTGAAAGAAATCTGGAGCACCTTCTTGGCCGATCATGCGGAAGTGACCTCAGTTCTGTCGGTGAAACACACTAAACAGAAAATTTGATGTAACACAAGCTATTACAAAGCTATCATTCTTGTATGAATAGTGGTATCATGATGCGAAAGAAGTCTTGTATCATTAGTATGTGTTAGTTCTTCACAGTTGGAAAGGTATGATACAAGAGACGAACAGAATTTGGTTAAAGAAGTAAAAAAATCTATTGCAGTGTCAATTATACTTCTAACATGGTAAAAGGAGGAATTTTCTTCTTTAAACTTACATATGGAATAGCAGAGATTCTAGGGCTGTTAGCAAGCACTCTAAACAGGGCAATGAAAATCTGAAGAACTTCAAAGACAATCTGGGATTTGAACTGTACAAAATTATGGGAGAATGAAAAACTACAAATGTATATAGTGCTCTGCTATGTTGTCAAGGAAGTCAGTCTTTTACTTTGGGATCCGTTTTTTGCAGTTGGGTCTGCTGTGTCTCCACTCTATCTTCTTGCGAGTCTTCCAAGTTTCTTTTTTCTTTGTAGAACTTCTAAGATATCTTATGGGAAGCACCTACCCCTGCTGTGGTTCCTTGAGGTAGGATTATTAGATGATCATCTGTCTCAGCCAGAGTCCACTTCGCAACATCTGTACCATCTTGTGGAACCCCATTCTCATCATGGAAGCCAAATTTTGGATGGACTGCTACCTCCTCTTTGCTTCCTGTAATGTATTTATCTTCTTCATTCTCCCCATTTGACCTGGCTTCTTCATAATGGTATTTTCTATTAGTTTCATCAGTAATTTCCTCCAACCCTTTTGGTTCCTTGCCATATCTTCTTGAATTCTGTTTACCTACTCTCTTAACTTGTGTTCTTGGTTTGTTGTTGCCATTTCCTTCCCCATGAATGACAAGCCTCTTCTCCCCCTGCCCCTCCTGATCTGCGACACTTCCCAATGGAACATCATGTCCTTTCTTGGAATATACTCCAACCCAATGCTTATATGAGCTCACTGTTTCATCGTTTTTTATTATTTCAGCATCTCCACCTCCATCCTCTTTCCTTTGAGCGTCTCTCACAAGATTCTTGTCATGTAAGTCGGACACGCCTCCATCACTTGACCACCCTGAATTCCCTTTACGCCCCAAAGCAATAACACCATGTGGGTCACTGAGCTTGCTTTGTACACCTCCACCATTTTCCTCCCCCTTACTCTTTGAGTGCTCAATCTGGTACAGCAACCAGAAGCAAACGCCCAAAAGCAACGCCAACTGTAAAGCCTGCTTTGCCTTGAACCCTTTGGGCATCTGAACGCGGCCAGTGAACTGGTAATTCATCCTACTCTGCAAAGACTCACAAGGGAGAAAAAGGCCCAAAAGTACTCATCAAAAACTTGTCACAAAAAATTGAAAAATCTTGAAAATCAAAGAGAAAACTGACAATTAAATCACACGCCGGTTGCATCAGAACCTGATCATGAACCAATTCAACTCACTCTGTGCAGCTTGGGAACGCTCCGGAAAGTTCAGAAAAGAAAAAAAAAAACAGAGAAATTTCCTTGGGCCTTCCCCATAATATAATCAGAGAAGATGAGAATTTCCACTCAACGAATCCAAAAACGTAAAAATTCATAACCCCCAACTCTACAACTCTTCAACAGCCCAGGAAGAACTTCACATCAGTTTGAACATAGAAATAGAGTTCAAGAAGATCATAAAAGACCAAAGTAAACCATCAGGGTCGAGAATAAGCTCACAAGGAGGGAAAAGAAATAGAAAACTACCTTGTTCGATTTCGAGAAACGCAAAACGCAAGAGACTTCCTGACTCTGGGCAAGAAAAGTGGCTTAGTACAGCGTAACAAACGTCTTTCTTGATTTCTTTCCATTTCTTATTATTTTGTTTCCGTTATTTTCAAAGTTCCACCTTTGACGGTTGAAACTCTGGCGTCATTGAGAATAAAGAATAACAGACTAGTAGTTATTTTGCGGACCGTGATCTCCAAAATGCCCTCTGGTCGACCCAGTACCGGATGATGTGTCTTTTTTGAACCAAGGAAGATGACGTAAATAAGTCGATAAGAGAGGGGTGGTTTTGAAGTTCGATGACTCTCATGATGTTTATCTGCCAGAGTTTTCTTCTAGAACGGCTACTCAATAGGCTGCCTCCACAGGTGAAGGGAACACGCGTCTTCTAACCAATATCCTATTGCCGCGTGTACAACAGCAAACTTCCCCACTTCATTGCTGTAGATTAGTGGGCAAGGCCCAAAAAACTAATGGGTTGATCAAATATAATGGACTAGGCTTTCTTGGGCTTGAATGGTTTCCTAAGCCCAAGAAAGCCACCAAGCTCTTGGGCTGGCCCAGAGACCATTAAACGTTAGCAGGCCACGTGTTTGTACTAGAATAGAAAAAGATATTCCATCTGGATAATCTCCTATTATTTCTCCTCTATCCTAAAAAATGCGTCACGGATAGCACATAATGAGATCACCAAAGGTTATGAAGTTGTAAATGTGCGAAAATGACACCTCACAGATTTTTTTTTTGCTTTTTTATTAACAACCGGCTTCATGATATTTGCTAGTCAGGGCCACCACCTTGTTTAAAAGATGAAATTTTATTAATCGGATCAAGATTTTTTATAATTTCTTATCTGAATTGTATGGTACAAAAGAGAGTCAGACACCGTAATTATTATGTTCTAAGGTTTAAATTTCCTAAAATTTAATACAGATAATATTAAATTAATGATTTAATTACAGATAATATTAAATTAATGATTTAATTACAATTTTTTCCTTCAAATTATCACCCGATTCTCAAATAACTCCACAAATTATACTTCTCATTACGATTTCATCTCCCAACTTATAGAGGATCATAGTGTGTATTAGCCCCACATATACTCTCTCTCAATTGCACCAAATTGTAGAGTGCCATAGTCATTATTAGCCAATACCCTTTAAATTAACTTTTTTTTAAAAAAATAGTCTTTAAGGTTTGTGTTATAATAAAAATGAGACAGTACTCTAATATACATATTCTAACGTGTTAATTTAGCATGTAAAATTGGATAATTATATTTTTTTTTAAAGCAACAGAATACGCTCAACATTTTTGTCTTTAATGATTATTAGTCAAATAAAATTATGGAAGCTCAACCTGTAGGCTGTAGTCTCTTTCATTCCATTTTCTCTTTTTTGATACAAAATGTATATATATATAGAGTTCACAAGACACGTACGTAGTGTTTGGGGGTTGGGCCAACCTACCTACCGATGAATTTATTCCATAATCTATACATGGGTCTATTGGAGGAATCGACTTTGATTCAATCAGCCAAGATTTTGACTTCGATACGAATTATTGGTTCTCAATTAATTCTCATAGATCAGATTCTTCCTATCCTAATGGCTTCAGGATTCGTATAATTCAAGATGACTGCGTGCAGTTCCTTCTCGGGCATCCGTATTTAGGACGGAGATTACTATGTGCGTTTGCCACAAAAAATTTCACAAAAAATTTCACCAATCCATAATAAAATATTATAATATAATCTATCTCTCTCCCATAAAAAAAATATAAAAAATTACAAAAAATATAAAAAATTACATCTCTCTTCACTTTTTCACTAAACCCAATATCAACACTAAACTCAATACCAAAAATTTTACAACACAAACCCATATATAGCAGAGACCGTAATTAAACCACCTGAACTTCAAACATCTCTCACAAAATATAATTATAAAAGGATTTCGTATCACATTACACAAAACAAGCAGGAATATTAATTAACAGCTATATATACACTCCTTTCCCATGTAGTTGCAGGACTTGCATGCATGCGTACTAGCCCCAAATGTCTCTTATGAGTTATATATGAATCTACATAATTTGTATGGTTTTCTAGACACTTTTCTTATTAGCTTCAGCAAACACCATTTGACTCGACCATTATCTTATACTGGGACATGGGACGGTGCTTAATAGCACAAACTGTGGCATCCATGTGGTGTAGCTTTTCATATCTACCAAGTACTGTATAAAGAAATAAAGTTACGCCTTAGAATCCATTAGTTTAAGCTTTTGGCTTAACGCTAGCACTTTATCCTAAACTTTGTTACTTGCAATTTGTTTCTATGCAGAAAACCCCGTAGAAATTAGAGGAAAATTGCATGCTTTAAAGTGCATCATGTGTGTTTTAGAAACGTAAGTCGGTAGCTGTGTTGAAGCGCGCAGCACTTCAAATTCAATCAGAACTACTGCTAGATGTCTCTCTTCCTTACAAGTAAAGAACAAGGATTACATTAATGGGAGTACAACGACTCCTTTCCCCCTAAATCTCTGGACGCGCGTCTATGAACATACAGATAGAACCCATCTTCAGATAAGGCTGCGGTCGTCGTCAATGGCAACTAGAAGCTAGGTTTTATATATGGACCCAGAGGACAGCCTCACACAGGGAACCACTTGGCAATTATGGAAGAAAATAGAAGCCAAAAAGCCCACCATCCATGGCCAATCAAGCTCCTCATGAAGGATAGGAACACAATAAATTAAATCCTAATGAAATGGTGAAACAGTGTGTTCAATAATGATGAGAAGATGCACTAGGGCTGGTTACTTATAAAGAACGTATGAAGTTTAATTACTAGCTATAGCTGCACACTTGGGAGAACAAAGACAACGACATGAAAATTACAGGTCTTAAGTTAATGTCTTTTGCCGGACCACCAATAATTTAGGACTCAAATATCTAAATAATGAAGCTCTTTAATTGAGAGTCAAGGAAAAATCAGTAAAGGTAGGTGGGAGAGGATAGAAATCAGTGGTTCTATGTAGGGCTCAGTACTTTGACACCCTTGCAATGTGGAAGATTCATGCAGTGCAAAGTCTCTCCATCAACTTGGTTTCGTATTTAATTCTCACGTCGGCCCTCTTCGTTCCAGTACTGCTAACTTTTCCAAGTTTTGCTTTTGCTTCTTCAAAAGTTTTTTGGGTGTTTATGTCGCGTTTAGCACTCTATTTTGTTTCGTATCATCATGTTGAAAATAACAGGAAATTTTTATTTATTTAATGCGAAACAATAACTGAGATCTTAAAAAAGAATTATTCGAAGAAGTCTCCCGAGGATTTATCTTAAAAAGGCATTTTTTTTTAATATATATATATATACATGTAATTGGTCTTTGTACATTGAAAATAGACCATTGGTGTGGGCGAGTAATATGACATAACTAGGTGGGCTCAAACTTTTAAGTTGACTGATACTCTTATATATTATATTAACCCGCGAAATGACTCTCATGATGTTTATCTGCCCAGTAATTCTCAGGTTAGAGGAAATATAACCAAAAATCTTTTGAAAAAAAAATTCGAAGATATCTCCTAGAACCCATTGATCAATTATAGCCCGAAATCACTCATTTACTATGGGTTAAATTGATTAAACATCGTGTAAGTTGGTATTTGAGGAACAATTCTAGGGTGGTTATGAGAAACAGAGGCCCCTTATAAATAAAATGGTAGAAACAGTGATTAACTAAGAAACCCTTTTCACTTTAAGGGGGCCAAAAGAATGACGAAGATGCTCTAATGCATGCTATCAAAGTTGAACAAGGAATTCGAGTACTGTCGCAAGCTGCAACACCAAAAGAGGCGAAAGTACTGTTGTCTGTAAAGCATTTGCAGCGATTTTAAGGCGCAAAGCACTCGGGCAGGAATCTTTGTTTGTCTTCTGCTGCGAGATTATAAGCATAAAGTTTTGGCACACAATATGGGATTCCCCATACCTCAAAAAGAAGCAGATACCAGGCCAATCATAAAGCGTTCCGTGTGACATGAGAACTCCACCTTTGTTCCTAAAGCAAGACCCAAAAAGCGAGTCATCAAAGATACTTCTCAAAAGAAACAAATTTGTAGTGCCCTGTTTCATGGGCATGCTTTTCTTGCGCAGGATGTTGGCTAAGGAAGATCAATTTTAGCATATTTTTCCCTCTTTCTTCTACTTCTTCTTCCTTAAGAGACTTAAAAGAACGTTGTACATCTTGGAAGGCAACACTTCACAATCCTAGATTTCCAAAGCACACAGCACGATGTTTGGTTTTGCTTAATTTAACCCTATACCTTTTCACTTTGGCGAGTGGCAAGGATTAGGTAAAGTCAATAGAGCAAAACAAATTAATGGTCACCTATCAAGTTCTATAGGGTTTTTTTAAAACCAAATTTGAGCCCTGAAGTTGGTTTAGTGGGAAAAAACCAAACACTGATGTTGATCATGGGCTCCCGTTTTTTAATCACTACTCTTCCTTTTTGAGTCCAACTAAACCCTTTGATCTCTGGAACTTCAGAAATCAACATGGAATAGTAAATCAACGAAGGAAAGGCTTCCCACATAGACATCCACAAAATCCCCATACACCAAATTAGGCTTCCCATTGCCCAATTGGCGCCGCGACTCTGGAGTTGCTTTTAACGCCCACAAGACTTTAAATCCTGGTTAAGAAGCTCTCCGATCATGCCCCTGATATAAAGTTGCTTTCGAGACCATCAGGAAGAAGAAAAAAGAGGGAGCTGGGAAAAGTAACGTGGCTTCTAGAACAGAACCAACTGATCAATTAATGTGATGTATATGTTTTTTTTCCCTTTTACTTCCTATAATAGCTTGGGAATAATCTACGAAAAATGGGCAAACGAGGCGGCTTGATCTATCCTTTTCATAAAGTAATTAATATGATGTAAATGTTTCCTCTAATAATTCGTCCCCAAGTCCATCGTGTGCGGCAAACACATGCGCCTAAAAGTTCCTTTTGGCAGTGACAAGCAATTAAGTGGTAAGACAGTGTTCTCCTACCTATAACTTTATAACCTACACCACAACAAGGACCAAACCAATTAACTATTGCTGCTCTACCACCGACTTATATAAATATATAATTTTATACAAGCAACTGTTCTTCTATATTTATATAACAAAAAACAAAAAGAGGGTAAATTAAGCCCGTGGAGGAACTTTTTTCTTCCATTTTCTTTGGCACGCACAAATAAAAACTACATTATGTGAGGTCCATTAAGGTACTAGATTTTGTCAAGTTTTTCTGATAAAACATGATCAACAAGTTTCATGTTCTTAAGTTTGCGTAAGTGAAAAAGTCATTTTCAACCTTTAAACTATCAACACAATCTCAAAAGATTTCAAGTACTACCTTTGACACACTGAACCAAGAATTATTAAATTTCATCAATTTGCACCCTTAAAAAAGATCCAACCATCAAACTTGTAGTACGTGTGTTATAAATGAGTTATGTCACACGGTTTTGACCAGATTATGTTTCAAAGTGCAATTTGATTAGTTGCGAAAGTTGAAGGACTCAATATATCAAGATTGATAATCTGAACTCATATTTGAAATTGCATTGATAGTTAAAGAGTGCAAAATGAATTTTCTCATTTACTTAATACTTGCCTAAAAACCAAAAACAAGAGAGAGGGCAAAGCCAGTGTCAAGGGCAACATATGGAAGAGTATGATCCGCCATGAATTTGGGCACGATAATATGATATTTATGCTTTTACATATTAAAATAATATTAATACTGCAATAATATATATTTCTTAGATCAATTGCATTTAATGGTTAACATTTTTTTCCACGAAGTTGATCTTATTTTCTCTTCCCATGTGGTCTTTGATTGTTTTTTTTTTGTTATCCTATTAAACTAAAACCCTAATTTCTTTACAAAAATTGAGATTTTTTAGTCTTTTTAACGAAAAAGAAATGGAAAATCTACAGATATTTTACAGACTTTATGTAGCATTAATATTAAGTCCTCAAGGAAGAAAGCAACATTAGAGCAAAAGAAAATAAATAAATAAAAAATTCCCAGAAAGTAGAAACTAGAGCTTTCTTTGGTCTGGCAAAATTGAACAGCCAAACAAATGTCACGTTCGTCGTTGGGTACGCAAATGGTTGTATATGCGTGTACGGCCTTAGATTCATTTGGACCTCAACGGGAAGGCCACGTGTCCGGAGTAGGTTGCTGCTATTCATTCACGCCAAGTTGCAGAGCCCATCTCTCTCCGTCAAAGGTATGAGAAAATGGAGACGGGAATCCACGCGCCTTATACCCCGTGAAAAGCAACTCAGGGTGAGGCCCGGCCACCGTGTAGCGATTAGTCTTTGGGCGGTCTGTATTCATGAGTATAATTCCTATAGGTCTGGTTAAGATTCAAAATTTATGACTAAATTGACCCTTAGATTAAAGGATATAATCTTCACTTCTAACTTTGAAAATATCACCCACATATCATTTACCAATTTAAATTACGAATTTTATCTCATTTATTTGATAATATCGACCGTCGAATTTTATAACAGAGCGCGTATTGATATATTTTGATAATTTGTAGATTTGAAATCTATTGTTTGAACCGGTAAATGACATTTTCAATGATAGATTGTGAATCAAAACTGAAGATTTTTTTAATTTAAAAAATATAGTATAATTACATAATAGTGTATAATTTTTTTCCTTATACTATATACTAGTCCAAGAAATGTAGCTGTCATGAGTTAAAAGATACGACTTAGACGTTACCTTCAAAAATATATATTTGGTCTTTCTAATGATCCACTAATTATCTAAAGTTTCTTAACAATTTGTTGGAAGTTTCCTTATATAACATAACTCAGGAGTTTGTTATATTATTTCATACTATAATATGATTTTTTTTGTCGCCTTAAGAGTAGGTTTTGTACCCCTGCATGAAACTCGTGCATGGTAAACCTCTGGATTGGAATCCTCTGCAATTCGGGTGATCGAATTGCAAGTGCAATAGAAGAGAGGAAGAGAGGAATTCGGGCAGGGTGGATCTGACCAAGTCCCACATTCTTCTCTCCCTCTCTCTCCCAATTGTGCAGAGTATCCCGATCGGTAAACCTCTCATTTGATCATAGAAGTAAGGAATTATTGAGACATTACGTGTTCTTAAGATTCAGGAGAAGGGGGAAGGAGCCGGCGTGGTACTCGTCCGTTTAATTCCCATCATGAGTTCCATGACCAACTCTATCACGCTAATAGAATATTGACGTTGCTCTTTCTGCAAGGCTGTCCGAATACCAAACCCCCCACATTCGGGAAAAGAAAGCACTTCTACTCGAGTCATGCGGATATTCTTTTCTTAGCAGAGGTTACTGCATGGGTGTACGTTATTGAATATTTAATAGTGGTTTTCTTTGGAGCCCAGCACTGCTTCCCTTTGGATTACTTCCTTAATTTAAACAGTTTTATTCATTTTATATACATAAAACTAAATATATGATGCTTTACTAAGAGTTTTTGTTGTAAACTTCTTATATTTCTGATACCCAAATGAATTTAAGCTTACAAACTCGAACCCGTTCAAATGTTTGGACTTTAGTGTTGTGTTTTTTGCTTGCCAATGCTAAATATTTGATTTTATAAAATAATTTATTTATTCCTATCATATATTTATTTTGATCAAAATAAATATAAAAATTTACTGATTTTTTTTTTATAAATTCTCATGTACCAAAATTTTTAAACTCCTATAATTTTGACAGCCAAATCCCACTTTAATATTTACATGTTAAATTAGGTCAATTTGAGTCTAGTATATAAAGATTGAGTCTTCATTTAAAAAATAAAAACTTTATATTTGTTTCAATTTTTTGTTTGATTGTTAAAATTTTGTAGCGTTGAAACTTTTGGGATATCGGAATTGGGAGTTGGTGAAAAAGTAAAGAAAGGAAATTTGATTCAATATTATAATAAAAAAAATTATTTAATAAGAAAAGATATATT
Source organism: Myrica gale (assembly GCA_963930655.1). Lineage (NCBI taxonomy): Eukaryota > Viridiplantae > Streptophyta > Magnoliopsida > Fagales > Myricaceae > Myrica > Myrica gale. Next base: position 24,591,440 of record OZ005600.1, on the reverse strand, counting down.
ATTTTTTAATTTTTTAATCAAATCCAAAATTTTAGTACCACAAAATTCGATATTCAAACATCTAAATATATTTAACTCCACAAAGGTGAAGCAATTAGTTCAAGTTAAGCACCGGCCTATTTGTTACCTGTCGGGGGGTTTCTTCTACTGTCGGTTCGTGGTTAATTGCCGAGGAATTTGCTGTACTGTACCAAAATTGCGAGGGATCCATCAGGCTGTAAAAGAAGCTCCTCATGGACGGTGGGGATCGATTAACAGTTTAAAGCCGTTGGCTGGATCTCAGATTCCCTACGGTCCACGGCAAAAGGCTAATTCTGACATTTATTTTTAAAGTGCCAAATGTCTCTAAATTTCTAATCATTGAGGCAAGCGAGGAGAGGACTTACTTAAGTAATTTGGTCGCTATCCCAGGGACCTCCTAGTAATCTCTAGGCAACTTCGACCCAAAAAGCATGATACGTGTCGATATTGTAAGCCCTCTCTCCGCCAGCGCTATCAAACTCCTATTTAAAATAAAGGAAAAACGAAAATTAAAAGAACTTGCTGCGCAATTTACGGTCTCTTTCCCCCATCGTAATAATACAAGTACAAGTACAACCCGCTGTAGTGGAGAGCGCTATCAAGCTCCTAAACTTGCCTTGATATTTAATTAATAAAATAATTATTTTTTCTCCCTTTAAATACTTCCCTCCCCTCTGCCTCACGACCAACCCAAAAAAAACCTTGTAATTCTCTCTCTCTCTCTCTCTCTCTCTCTCTCTCTCTCAAAGCAACACAAAGCCCTCTCTTCCACTAAAGCTATAGAAAATGGAAATGGAACCTAGTCCATCAGTGATGGCCAAGAAACTATGGAACATCATACGAGTAGTGTTCGTCATGCTGCGAAAAGGCATATGCAAGAGCAAAATAATGGGCGACTTCCATTTGCTGCTCAAGCGTGGCAAGCTTGCGGGGAAGGCCATGGCCAACAACCTCATGCTCCACAACCACCTTTCTGCCTTGAGTTGCCGTTCCAATGATGCCCTCTCCTTCATAACTCCCCGCGAATATGAGTTCAGCTGCAGCAACAGCCCCGCTAAGCACTACCCCTTCCATTTCAACAAGCGCAAGCACCTTTTTAACAAGGCTTATCGTTATGACGACGTGACCACCGTTGCTGCGGTTCAGAAGGTGCTCGAGATGTTGAACAACGACGCGGTGGAGGCGTCGCCGCTGGTGACCTTACCTGGGTTCGGAAAAAGCCCAATGGTAAGGCAGCTGAGGGTAACAGACTCGCCCTTTCCGTTGAAGGACGACGGAGATAGTCAGGTGGATAAGGCAGCTGAGGAGTTCATTAACAGGTTCTACAAGGACCTCAGGTTACAGAAAAGGACGGCTGCTCTTGAATCTCCTTACCATGGCATGTGGGTTCGACGAAACGGTTAATGTTTGGCTTGGTCATGATATGATCAAGTTCGCTGGAAGAGCTCCAATCTCCATGATTTCCGACTGCTTATGCATATGTGGGATAATCGTTGAACAACTCCGTCGAAGTAAAACCTCCAATTTTTGCCATCTGCTGATTTGCTCATAACCCTATGTGATATATATCACCTTTACTGGTTTACTTGACAAGGAGGGTGTGTGACGTCGAAGAACTCTTTCCGGACAATCGATCATTTTGGTTTTCGTTCATAGTTTTTTTTTTTAATCTTCTGCTTGGGTTTCCTCTGTCCCTTTTGTAATCATTAATCTTCCTCTTGGTTGTCCTAATGTTCATGTTGATAATAAAATAGTTTAACAAAACAAAAAAAATTTCAAGATTAATTATATTTTCCATATCACTTTCTTTTTTATACGAATTCTCTCTTCTTTTTATAAAGCTAGCTCTTACCTACTCCAACTTTGCATGATAAAGAAGATTTAAATAAACAGCGGTATGTTTGTTCATGACAAGTAAGGAATTTTAATGTATTCCCTTTCGAGGTTGGTGGGTTGGAGGTTTGGATTTATTAGCTTTTAAACGGTTGTCTCTGACCATGCAGTAGTCTTTGTCAAATATGATTGGGGGAGTCTAGTGGTTCTGCTGCTCTTCGGCAGACGACGTTGTAAGGTTACCGCTGCGATGATGTACGACACAAATTTTAAGTCGACAACCTAAGGGTGGCTTCAGAGTTTAGTTTGATGTGGTCTGTGAGATCACAAAAATAATTAAGCGTGTTTGAGTGTTAAAATTTCTCAAATAAATTGTGTTTCTATTGTGTTTGAGTGTTAAAATTTTGTGATATTAAATTTTGTGAAAAATTGAAGAGATAGAAAATTATATTTATTATAGTGAAAAATAATAATTTAATAGGGGAGAGAGATTATATTATAATTTTTTATTGTATTCAAATTTTAAAAATTGTAAAATTTTGAATTTCAAACGCACACTAACGGGCGGAAATCTTTTTAATTCTTTGATCAAAATGTGTACCCGCCCTTATGGGTATGCTTGCTGTACATATATATAGTAGTCCCATATAACAAGATTATAATAATAACCATTAATTACAGCCGTACCACGATAGATCCTGGAATACGAAAATATATATTCTGAGTTAATATATTGGTGAGAATAGTGATTAAAATAATCACCTTCAAGATTCTTGAGAATATGAGAGAACATGCTCTTGAAATAGTCATTGGAGTACTCTCTTCACTTTCCCCATGTGTGTATATATATATATATATATATATATATATATATAAGATAAATGTAAAATTGGTCCCTGTGTTATATGCAAAAATCGATTTAGTCTCTGGGATATCGATTTAGTCCCTGTGATTTTAGAAAGTAATAAAATCAGTCCCTAATGGAGGACCAATAACAAACGAAAATAGAATCACAGGGACTAAATCAATTTTTGCGTATAACACATTGACTGATTTTACATTTATCCCTATATATATATAGTAGGATTCAAGCATTCATGTAACGCGACGTTAGCTATAGTTCTGATGGGGATCCAAGATTTTCGCCCCCAAAAGGTAATTTTTAAGAATCAGCATCTTCTGTTTATTCTTTAAATTTAGACTATTCAATTTGAAAATATACAAACACAATTTAACTTAGGTGAATTCATGATTATCAAATAAATTTTATAAATTTCATGAATAATCTCGGGAGCTAAAATGATATAATTTGATACGAGCCGAAACTCTCGTCTCTGTGTTTTTTTTTTGGTTGGGAAATTAAATGATCCAAAAGTCCGGCCATAGATTGGTGCTGTTGAAGTGTTGAGTTTTATAAGGCAGTTGAGTGTCTCTATGACTACAGCTAGCGTCAGCGAGGCCGAGTCGCTATATTTCTAGTAATTATTCGGCTACAGGTAGCTAGATGATATACTGTTGGTAATTAGGTGGGGCCGGATAGTTGTGGTTTGGGGGTTAGTTTTTCTAGTTGCTATTTTAATGATATTGTTCGGTCGCAATAGTTAGATGTACGCAGCATTAAATTACAGGTTTTCCTCTTTGTTCTTTTTCGTTGTTCTGTCAAGATTACAAATATATTTTTTAAAAAAAATCATAAGAAACACTGAATACGTACAAGTTTATATTATAGTACTCTCGATCGATTTATGAATCTACCCACGATTGAGGATCAGTCCTACTAACGAGGCCATGTTACGCGTTACCCCAATAAACTGGTTGGGTTTGAGTATTAAAATTTTAAAAAGGTTAAAATTTTAGAGTATTAAATTTTGTAAAAAAATGAAAAGAGAGATTATTTTTAATATTTATTATAGTGAAAAGTAATGATGTGATAGAGAGATAGATTATATTGTAATTTTTTATTATGTTAAAATTTTAAGAATGATAAAATTTTAAGAATCAAACGTAATAGTCGGCCGGTACGTCCATAGCATGAGTAAAAAAATAATTTTTTTAAAAAATTATTAAAAATAAAAATCTAGACTAACAAAAATTGAGAAAAAATTACAACTTAAATTTTGAAATAAATGAAAGAACAGAAAATAAAAAAGGAATGGATGGAGCGCTCCACCCAGCAGCTTGCTTGTACAGAGAACAAATTATGTTCAAAGACAATTTGTGCAAAACCACAACTACAACAACTGTGATTTAAAGATACAAATCTAACGTTTTAAAAATAGTCAAGTCATTTAATGGGCGAGGAGACAAATTTACGTGACTCAATCTTAACTTACTTCATTAAAATGAAATATTCATTTTTAAAAAATTAAATTTGCATCGATCTTTAAATTAATTACAACCGTTACTTTACATGTCTTTATACAAATACTTTCTCGTGGGGTAATGCATACGATGGATTGTCTGCCTTAATACGATTGAACATAACTAAGACAGAAGTACTCATGATTTCTAAAGTGACAAAAACTCGTTGAATTATTTATCAATTCTAAAAATCTCATTAAAATTCAAATATTAATTTTTAAAATTCCATTATTTATTTTTTTCCTTTTTACAACAGCAGATGTTTAAAGAAAAGATTATAATAGTGGAGAAAGTGACAAATTGAAAAGTTAGTGAGAGATCATGTTGAATAAAGTGGCTGCATGATTGAAGGAAAGTCCCTTCTCAAGCACTAAAGGGAGCTCTCTAGCTCTTCGGACTCTTCCTGGAGGCAGTAATAAAGCTTGATTGGATATATATATGCATGCTTTATCTTGCATGGTAAACTCTAGATGATCGCAACGCCAGGGCATGCAGACCACAACTATCCATATTTTTTTTTTGTGGCTATTAATTTCTACCCCCTTTTTTCTTGAAATCTGTAGAACCAGCTCGAAGACCCTCCAGCCAATATTCCTTATCATCTTTTCATGGCTGATTTATATTTCGACCCCAAGCTCGTACGTGGATGTCCCATTGATTCGACATTAATTGTGCATCAGATCATGGCCAACCTTTTCTTTTCTTTGTTTCTTGCACCTAAAAATATCCACCTTTGTAGTAAAAAAAATTATGACCAACTCAATAAATTCATGTTTAATATCATTTTTATATCAAAATAATCAATTCTGTCATAATTTTTGTTCTCTATAACTACAAATAAATTTATTAATATATATTATTGGCTTAAATGCACTGTAGGTCCCTGTAGTATCACCTTTTTACAAATTGGTCCCTGTGGTATGAGTTTGTACTGGCTAGTCCCTGAGGTAATCATCTTGTAACAAATTGGTCCTCCCGTTAGATTTCGGTCGACCCACTTAACGATCGAAGCTGACGTAGATTATTTTTCGCGTATGCACCAATGAAAAAGCACCAACAGAGGACAGATCGAGCATCCCGAGCAGAGACCGAGCCCGGGCATCCCGAGCAGTCTGAGCAACACCAGCTCGAGTATCTCGAGCACAAACAGCCCGACCTGCTCGGGATACAGGTACATGCGGCATCATATGCACCAAAGAAAGAGCACCAACAGAGGACAGACCGAGCATCCCGAACACAGACCGAGCCCTGACATCCTGAGCAGCCCGAGCATCCTGAGCACAAGCAACTCGGCCTGCTCGAGCCTCTCGACATGCGACATCACCCCATTCGCTGATGACGTCAGATTTTATGATACGTCATCTTCGGCCGTTAAGTGGGTCGACGGAAATCTAACGGGAGGATCAATTTGTTACAAGATGATTACCTCAGGGACTAGCCAGTACAAACTCATACCACAATGACCAATTTGTAAAAAGTTGATACCATGGGGACCTACAATGCATTTAAGCCTATATTATTTAATAAGATCCAGTAATTGAAGTGATCAAAAATAGGTTACGGGCATGATTTTGACGGTTAAATTCTATTAGAAGACTTATATTTATAAATTTTGATAATTCGAAACGGTAAAGCGAGGGTCACATATGTGATTTACGTTTTATGGACAGTTTTTTCCATGAGAAATCTCACGCTGTGCCATGAAGGTTCTTCAATCGGGTTGAACACTGCACGCAGAAGGGAATTAAAAAAAAAAGATTTGGAGGAACAAAATCATGCGCTTTTACTTTAGGTCAGAACTTTATTAGTACCTCGACTGACTTTAAAGTCCAAAACAAAGCGACTTCGAGGAAGACGTTCCCATGGGAGTAAGTATAAGAAAAATTGAAGAGCAGGAGCCTCTGCCATTGACATTCTCAGTCCATGGATCACTGATGTCCGCCAATATTCCTAAAAAGCAGTGAGGGTGGAGCCAAGACAAAAGCTGTACTCCTTTGAAGCTCACTAAAGGACATACATATATGTGTAGCTAGTCTGTAGAATAATATTGTTGCTTTGTTAGGTAGGAGTGAATGGGGTATATATGTCTCTGTAAAATTTAATCAGTCCCTACCTAAAGTTGGCTCAATTATTGCACATGCATATCATATCCATGTCCTTTCATCCATCCCAGGCACTCTGTTTTTCCTTTTTTTTTTGGTTCTTTTCTTTTCACTGTAACATACATCTTCTCATACAGTAGTACTTGTTCGCCACTATATCTGAGAAGGAAAAGAAGATATGAAATATTAATGCAAAATGGACTTTCTTCTTTTCTTGAATAATGGCGGATTGAACTTGCAATCATCTACTGGAGGGTACGGATATTCGAGATTAATCGAGAAGTGTGTAAACACAAATTAAGTACTTCTTTAGACCTGATATTAAGGCTGTCTATCAAACTTTGGACTCTCTCTTTACCCCTGCGACGGCTAAAACATGCAGCCGCTTCGCCCTTTTTAGATGAAAGAGAGGTAGCAAAGAGATTCTAGATCTGATTGCTAGAATATCGTTTGCGTGGTGGCCTTAGGAGGCTAGGGCCGGAGGACTTTCTTCTTTTATACCAAAGGGGATCATTACTTGACTATATATACCGTATCTTAAGACTGAGATATTGACAACTTGCTAGTTTCAAATTATAATCTTACAACTCGGCGAATTATCTAACTGATCTTATAAATCTGATACCCTTCAAGTTGAGGTTGGGGAATCATTATTTAAGCTGCATCAGTTTGTCACAAGTCTTTGTCAAAGCCAGCTCTTGGGCGAAATATATATAATTTACAAAGTGTACGTACATGATTGACACATGCATTAGGCAAAATAATAATGTAATCAGTCTAAGCAGCTTTCTAGATTGATGTCTAGTGAAGCTCTAAGAAAAGGGATGACCCTCAAATTCTGGAAATTTGCTTTGTGTGGGTCTAAGTATATTACTTGGATGATTACGATTTGGTATCACGAAGGTTAGCGAAAGTTTGGTTTTACCAAGATCAAGTACAATTGTTATTGAAATTTTCATAGTGAACGTTGGTGGCTTAAAGGCCCGGATCAGTGATTTTCTTTTAAAGGAGTTCCTTCTTGATTTTCTTTTAAATAATTTGTGTCGTATGTGTGTAATTGACTAATTGTCTCTACATCCTTTGTGTGTTTCTTTATAATTTGATTTGAATGATTTGAATGTTGATAGACGAAACATGTTCTTGATTAACTTCTTGATTTAATCCGTTGAGTCATTTTGATTTGAATACTGCATTGTAATTTGATTTGAATACTGCATTGTTAATCAAATCTGTGTCTCTTATAAGTTTATTTGGGTTCAATTGGTATCATAGTCTAAACTCAATCATTGACCCATAATTTCTTCATAGATGGATAAATGTCAACCCTTTCTGTGCTTCCTTAATTTAATGGGAGCAATTATGTATATTGGAAAGTTCGAATGATAGTTTTCTTAAAATCTATGGATGAACGAGTTTGTAATTCATGTGAAAAAGGTTAGTCAAGACCCACCTCTTTTGTTGATGGTTAAACTAGATGATCTAAAGACATGGGCCGCATGGATTAAAGATGAGTTAAATGAATGTCACTGTCATAGTTAAGCAGTCCATACCATTTTCAAGGTAATCTCATCCGAGGAATTCAAAAGAGTATCCATGTGTGATGGCCAAAAAAGTTTGAAAAATTCTTAAAACAACCCATGAGGGGTACTAAGATTGTGAAAACCTCCGAAATTCAGATGTTAAACTCTAGGTTCGAGGAAAGTAGAAGGAAAGATTATGAGATATTTTATGAGTTTTATATAAAATTTAATGACATAGTTGATTCATCGGGACTATTATTGTTAGATAAAGGATGTAAAATATCTAACATTAGTAATCGGAAGATATAATGTGTCACAATAAATAGTTTAGGATCCAAAATGTCTAATATTAATAGTTAGATGATATAATATTTGAAAGCTTATACTTTAGTGTGCAATATCAAATCTCTTATAGTTAATGAGTGAAAAAATAAATTTATCTTTTATATATAGGGATAAATGCAAAATCAGTCCATGTGCTATACGCAAAAATCGATTTAGTCCCTGTGATATGAAACGTATCGATTTAGTCCCTGTGATTTCAGAAAGTGATAAAATCAGTCTCTGATGGAGGACTAATAACAAACGAAAATAGAATTACAGGGACTAAATCGATGCTTTTCATATCACATGAACTAAATCGATTTTTGCGTATAGCACAGGGACTGATTTTACATTTATCCCTTATATATATTATCCAAACTATGCAGACGGAATCATTTGCTGCACTACCTTACGGTTGAAGACACTCTAAGAAGGATGATATATATAAAAATATTTTCTACCCATCGACCATCGATCTAAGTGTTGTTCGGTTATGTTATATTTTGAAGATTTTTTGTGTTTCGAGAATTTTTATGTGAGGTTAACTTTATTGGTATGCGTGTTGTAGTTATTTTTATGTAGTGTTAAAAATGATGTTTGGTTGTAGAATATTTTGTATTCTGAGAATTCAAAAAAATCCTGAGGATTTTGTTTGGCCGAACAGCCCCTAAAGTGATAGAAACGAAAAAATGATTAAAAAAGTGTCCTTAAAAGAAAATCCTTATTTTAGATGCACAAGTTTTATAAAGTATATAATATATTTATATTTTTTTTTCTTTCAAATTTTATAATTTATGGGCTTGTGTACACGCATAGTGGTATTTCCATTGGAAGACAATGGATGCGTGCTGTCCTACGTTTTAAAAGCAAGATAGTTTTCAGGATTAAAAAAATTATTTCTTTTGGTCAAATAAGTGGGAAGGAAAGCAGTTTTAGAAGTTTTAAAAATTATGAATTTTGTTAGTTATATCTGCATGATGAAAAGATTTTGCAAGGAATATGGTTAAATTGTATGCTAAATACGGACCATCTCACGCCCAATATAAGTTTGACACGTGTTTCAATAGCCGACAGAACTCTTCCCTAATAAAAGAAGTGACTCCACGCCTTAAGTGTCATGCCACGAATCGAGCTTCCAAATTTCCTCTCCCTCTCTCTCTGTCTCTCTCGTTGAAAATTGAGTTAATGACTTTTTTCGTCCTTAGATTTTGACCCCTTTATCAATTTCGTCCTTGGATTTTCTCATTTATCACACGTAGTCCTTGGGTTTCATGGTTTTGTCAAAATGGTCCTTCCGTCCTCTTCCGTCAACGAATTGCCCAGTCAACTAACGGCCTACACGTCATCACCAATCAGCCAATGACACGTGTCATTTTTAATTGTCACGTCACTTTTTTGCCACATCAGAAAAACAAAAATTAAAAAAAAAATCGTCAAACTTAAAAAAAAAAACCTCCCTGAAAGGGGTGACCGGAGCCACCAGACTCCCTTTGCTGGGTGGCTCCCGACCACCCCTTCTTTAGGGGAGGCCGGTGGCTCATCGAGAACTTCCATTTTCTGATCATTAGTCTTGCGTTCGAGGTGAGTGGGTATAGCATTAGTCTGATCCGAAAATGGAAGTTCCCAAACTTCCAAGCGGTGTATTCCAGGGCATTCAGTGCTAAACAAATTTGAATATGTTAGATTTCGTGGGGTTTTTTTCTGCTTTCTTATTTTATGATGATGTTTCCAGTGAATTAGTTGATTTGTTATCTGGTTTTGTATGATTTGTTGAACAACCCTGCTTGGATATCAATGCTAGCGCTAAAGTTCTTAGTATCATGAAGTCTAATCGACTTCACTTCCACCGTTACAGTCATCTTTTGCGTCTCTGTCTTTCACACTCCCATGGCCAATTTTTCCATCACCGAGTTTCATGCCTTGATATAGCACACTCAACGTGCTATTCTCAAATTCAAACCGGCCATAGTTGGTGTTTTTAATTGTCATCTGGGCCACCAAAGTGGCATTAAAGGAAGCTGCTGATGAGGAGGTTGCCTGCTTGTAGCGGAGATTCTTCACCCTGACCGAGCTCAAGTTCACATCGGGAATTTTGACGCGGAACACGATCAAGGCGAAGACAATAAAGCAGATGCTCAGTAAGACAAGAGCAGCAAAAACATAAACGAAGCATTTACCGCTTCGTTCTCTTTTTAGTTCTCTGAACGTGGCAACTTCTTCGTCGCTTTTCGGATATATCTTGCTGTGCGCAAATGGAAGTTCATCTCGAACGCAAGACTAATGATCAGAAAATGGAAGTTCTCGATGAGCCACCGGCCTCCCCTAAAGAAGGGGTGGCCGGGAGCCACCCAGCAAAGGGAGGCTGGTGGCTCCGGTCACCCCTTCCAGGGAGGTTTTTTTTTTTTTTTTTTTTTTTTGATGTGGCAAAAAAGTGACGTGACAATTAAAAATGACACGTGTCATTGGCTGATTGGTGATGACGTGTAGGCCGTTAGTTGACTGGGCAATTCGTTGACGGAAGAGGATGGAAGGACCATTTTGACAAAACCATGAAACCCAAGGACTACGTGTGATAAATGAGAAAACCCAAGGACGAAATTGGTAAAGGAGTCAAAACCTAAGGATGAAAAAAGTCATTAACCCTTGAAAATTAAGCAAAACCAGAAAGGGCTCTGCAACTATGGGAGACACTGAAGGAGGCGAAAGAAACTGTAGGAGACAACAAGAAGAGAGAGCTCTTGAAGACAAAATCACTTCCCGAAAATGGTTCAAATCACATAATGGATGGTAGTTTGAGGGTGATAAGTGTAATTATCACTTGGGCAAAAAAGAAAAATCAGGTGAGAAAAAGTCACGTGAGACATACGTGATTGGATTTCCGTCTAAATTGACAGAAATTATAGACAGAAAGTGCAAACCGTTGGGACATGGTAGTTGGAGGGTGAAATGTGACAAAAGTGGTACTTTGGGGTGCAAAGTGAAAAATGTATGGTAGTTTGAGGGTGATAAGTGTAATTATCACTTGGGCAAAAAAGAAAAATCAGGTGAGAAAAAGTCACGTGAGACGTACGTGATTGGATTTCCGTCTAAATTGACAGAAATTATAGACAGAAAGTGCAAACCGTTGGGACATGGTAGTTGGAGGGTGAAATGTGACAAAAGTGGTACTTTGGGGTGCAAAGTGAAAAATGTATGGTAGTTTGAGGGTGATAAGTGTAATTTCCCTAATAAAAAAAAATGGTTAAATACATTTTTCACCCATTATGTTTGAGAGTGTTGACACATTGCAAACCAATCTTTCATTTTTGAGACATTGAGCTCATTGTGTCATCTCTCCCAACGATTTGCACCCCTGAGTGAAATTAGACGTCAAATTAAACGATAATCTTTTACATGTGCCTCTCACGTGATCTCAGTCCTTGTTAGATTATTGTATAACCCTTGAATTTCAAACAATGTTTGCATACAGATCACCTGAATATGTACAATACCAACATATCTCTCTAAAGACATACGTTTATTGTCTTATAGTCATCATTCTTGAAGTCCTTACCGATAATTCCTCTCTCAATATCTTAGCAATGGCAAGGATGGTATGATTACCGTCTAATTTGACACCTAATTTTATTCTGGGGTGCAAATCGTTGAAGGAGATAACATATTGAGCTCAATGTCTCAAAAATAAAACATTTAGGTGCAATGTGTCAACATCCCAATATAGGGCGTGCAAAGTTTATTTAACCCTAATTTTTTTTAATGAAAATTAGTGAAAAGGTGAAGAGAGATGATTTGAGTGAATTTTTTAATGTTTATTTTGATAAAAAGAGATGATCGGAGTAGAGATATATTATTTTATTAGGTAGCCAAATATTTGGCATCTAAACACCAGTTATAAAAGCTTTTTTTTGGGTTTGTTTGATTTTCAGCTAACTAATTAGAGAGAGAAGAGAGATGAGATTTTTGGGGGGAGGTTCTAGGTTTATTTTTATCCAACATGGCATGATACGTGGCGTGTGTGATTGCTTATTTTATTAGGGAGAAGTCCAGTCAACCTATTGCAATCCGTGTCAAACTCGTATTAGACATGACTTGATCCACATCAACGAATTTTGTCAATAAACGGACGGGAGGTGGAGGAATGGACTAACTTAGGAAACGAGTTATTACTCAGGGACTTAGAAAAAAAAACGACATCTAGAGGAAAAAAATTACCTTATGGACTAATATGAGAAAAGTGTACATTAGAAGGACTAATGGATGAATTTAGCTTAAATTTTAACACTACAAAGTGTAAACCTTTATTAATTTAGAGTGTAATATGTCAAAGTTGATAGTTTATGGTATAAATTACAAAATAAGTGATAATTAGACAGTAAATAATATTAAGTTTCCTTGTTTTGTATTCAATACAAAAGTTATTGAAAGGCTCGTCTTTTGGGGTTTTTCTTTTTGGTGGGCTGGGGGGGGGTTAGGGGAAGAAAATAGGTGGGCCTACAAAACAAGGGGCCTGCTCGACCTTCTTAATAAGATAGGGCCGCAACTGGGTACGTCGAGACGTAGGTTTTAATCCAATCTAGAGCCCATAGATTTCCGTAGCAGGAATTTATGACCTTTTACCGGATGCCAAGTGGGCGTTATTGACTGGTGAAATCTCTAAATAGTACGGTAGATATGGTTGCACCCGATCATTTTCGACTTCCTTTAATTTTACTCGTAAATACGCATCCTAACGACCGTGTCGTCTTTTCCAACAATACGAAACGTTTCGTTTCGACGCGCAGAAACGCAGGGCTCGGCATCGCTGAATTTGTTCAATTTATTGTTTCAATTGCAATCGACCTCTCCCCTCGAAACCAAACCATTCCATTTGCTTGAAACTCCCAAGGTGCCCAATCATTTTCAGTTCAAGTTACTGATGACTGCAACGGCGCCGTCTGGTGCCCTCTCCCACTGGTTCATTGCATCTCCATTGATCGCTCTCTAGGGCGCCGTTGTTGCATATCCGAATTACGTTTGTTCAATGGCTTCGTGGCTCAGAGCTGCCGAAGGTTGGATCTTGTGGCCTCTATTTCGTTAAATGATTTCGATTTTCGTCTGCATTTTGGGGCTCATTTGTGTTTTGTGTGATCCGAAGGTTTAGGGTGATAAAGTTCCTATTTAATTCGCTTAATTGTGTTTTATAATTTGAAATAGCAATTGGATTATAGGCGGACTCAAAATGGAACTTGAAAAGCTAAATTTTTTTAAGGGTGTGGCACTTTTGGTTTTGGTTCTTTTCTTTTGGAACTAATTCCTCGAAGAAAGGAAGCTGTTGGAATACTGTAAAAGAACTCTTTGTTGAGCTATCATTTTATTTGGATGGATCATGGACAGATGTGCACCGGTTTGGAATTGGCAATATGAACTATAAGCTTCTGGAATTCAGCTGTCATTGTTGTTAGGCAATCTTTGTTTGCAATTATTGTCTGTTGGCATTAATTTCAGATGGTTTAGGGTAAACCAAACTGCAACAGGGTCGGTGGTTCCCAAGAAACGTAAAGAAAGAGTTCTAGAAGAATGGAGACCTCTGAGCTTGAACAATTTCTATATTGAATGAATGAATCAATGTACAGAGAGGGAAGCTTATCTACGAAATGAATTCCAGTGAAGGAATCTTCTAGCAAATACATAACTTTACACGCCAGGTGGCAGCTAAGCAAAGAATAAAAGAATAATCTAACAGAATAAAGAATAATCTAGCAATACAAACTAACTGCCTTCTGCGCATTCATCCTTCACCATTTTGATTTGCAGCTCGGGTTTTGTACTCGTACTCGGGTCGGGTCCGCAGCTCAACTGACAAAAAAATTTCCACCTTGTAGTCGTTTACCTTTTCTTTGATACTGAAATGAAAATTTTGGTTATATTGAGAAGTTTTCTTGTTTAGCAGTTGTAGATGAGTGAGAAATAGAGATGGATGACCTTGGTTAGCTTCGGTTAGTATGCAATATCTGATAGATCGATGGAGATGTTACAAATTGGGTAGGATACTTGAAGGGTTTGTTAATTGTGGATTCAATCTGTTGTTCTCGTGGGGCTCTAATGTTGTCAGCTAAATTATTGGAGTTACTGTTGCACCCATCAGACAAAATATGGTGTGGGATCGCTTCAGCTTTCTTTACTCAGGAAAGGGTATCTTCTGATCAAAAGAAACAATTTCATCATTATACTTCCATCACAAACTGCTCTTTTCTAGGAATCCTAAATATGCAAACATGTTTAGTATAATCCATAATGGAAGTTAATCCCCTCAGTTTTCTGCTTTCCAACATTGAGCATATAATGGAAAATTCTATTTATTATTGAGTTAGTCATCACCACTCAAGATATTCTTACTTCAAATATAGTGTCAGTTAATAATTTTGCTATTATAGCAGTGATTGTCCTTTCGTTTCGTATACATGTAGGAGCTTTACCTCTAAATTCTTTTTGCTAGTTCTTGCACTTTGGATTTGTAAAAGTTCTTATTATGGGATTAAGTCATGCACAGATGTGACATCACCCTGTTACATGTTAACCTGTTGTTTGAGAATCTAAAAGGTTTTACTTTTCTTGGGAAGATTTATTGGAAGTTGTTGATCGAAGAGCAAAGCTGGTTGTCAACGAGTTGTCTGACGAGCAATCTGGTTCTCCATCTGCAGGTATAGATCAGAGCCGTCATGTCATATTTTAGATTTATCTTTCAACAAATATCTCCTGATGTATATATAGTGAACTAGACATTGACCTTGCGTTCTTGGTTTTATCAATCCATGGCACTCTTTTTCTTTTTTTCTTTTGCCTTGGCCATGGACAGGGAGGGGAGGGGTCGGGTTACAAGAATGGGAGTCTTTGATATAAAACTGTGATTTTCAAGTAGAAGCAGATATTAATGTTTCCTTCCTGCAGTAGTGAGGGTTAAACTCTGCTCTTTCCACCAGAAGTCCGGTGCCTGTGGGTCACGTTTTTGGAATTTGTTAAATGGAATAGTGAACAACTAAAATTCCACTGTTTGTAGCGAAGTTGAACTTCATAGGTTGACTCTGTAGTGAATAATAAACCCTAAATGAGATGGATAAATGTTAGATCGTATTTAGATTTTACCTGGTTATGGGTTGTCTTGAATTTTTGAATGACAAATCTTGTGCTTATTCTGTTTTCCTTTCCTATGTCTACACTATTAAGCTTCTAAAGGGCAAGGATCTCAAGCCAAGAGGAAGTCGAAGACAAAGGTACTTGACAGCATGCATGTAACCATAGGTAGTTCCTATGTATTTTTGTTAAAGACCTCCTGTGAACTTTGCAGGCCCAAAAGAAAGTCCCCGTAATAGAATCTGAACTCTTGGAGGAGCAAACTAATAAAGTCACTCCACAAGTAGATGTGACAACTGAAGATAAGAGGGCTGCTCGGGTAATTGAAAATGATAGAACTCCTACTAAGCCTGTGGTCCAAACAAAAAATGAGCAGCAACACAATGTTGAAAAAGGCTCCCCGATTGTAGCTGTTCCTTTTGCAGAGGGACTGGTGACTGATGTGGTTGAACATGATGCTGATCACGTGGAAGTCTATTCACGTGTTACTGATGTGGAAGTTATCTTGTCATCTATAAATGGTGAGCTTGTCAATGAGAATGCTTCGGATGTTCAGAAAGAACATTCTGCTTTGTCACTATCTGCTGAAAGAGTTCAGATTGGTAATAAACATCATTCAATTGATGCTGGCCAAAGCATCAAATCTGGAGAAACAGATGTTACTTCGAAGATAGACCAAGAGAGATCTCAAGCTCTGCCTAATGATCTCCCCAGTAAGAGTGAAACTAAACTGAAGGATGGACCTGAATCTGCGACTAATGATTTCCTCAGTAACGGTGAAACTAAACCGATGGATGCTGATATCAAGGTTGAACCTCTTGTCTATCAAAAAAGACAACAGGAGCTTAAAGGTGATGATTCTCCAATGAGAGTACAAGACCAACTTGAGGAGGTAAAGTAATTATTACAAGGAGACTATTCAATGTACCTTATTTGTTCAAACTATGTATTGCCCTTAATGCCTGCCCTTGAGTTTTTGTTGACTATTTCCATTCATTGATGTGCAGGCTCAGGGACTGCTTAAAACTACAGTTTCCACTGGTCAGTCTAAAGAGGCAAGGCTAGCTCGGGTAAGCTCAAGAAATGTACCTTTTTTCACACTTGTGGTTATTGTCTATAGTCAGTTGAGTTGACATTGGTACATCTGTGGCCTAGTCTCTTTTCTTTTCCTTTTTTTTGAATTGCAGTTATATAATATTGATGAAACATGAATAGCGTACTTCAAAAATTTAGTGCATTGGATCTAGTGGCTAAAAGTTCGCATGGTCTTTGGATTTGACTGTCAATGGACCTAATGGAGTATACTTTGGTTATGAGCGATGATAAATGGCATGTAGTCTGTCCTTTTCTTTTAGGATACCGGATCCATAAATAAGTTCACAATTCTAGTGGCAGTTACTTTGTTTGGTTATTAGTTCATCCATACAGGATTTCAAGCCCTTGCTAACCTCTCAAAGGAATCTTGCATATGTATGCTTAATGGGGACTTTTTGATTTTAGGAAATAACAATAGAATGATATTGGGAATAAGCTGTATGCTTGGGGAGAGGAACAAACTATGCAATTCATGTATATTATTTTGGCCTCTTTAATATGTTAGATGCAAATCAAACTAGAGTCATTTGTTTCCTCGTTGTGTGTCTGGTACAAATCAATCCAAGTTCCCACCTGCACCCAGCCCTCTGATTGGACAACTCTAACAAACAACAAATTGGATATGCTTTTTCTCCTTATACATTGTTGTTTGTCTATTGGTTCTATATTGAGAAAACACTACCAGTTTTAAGTGACGTGTTTCAGAAATCACTGCTAACTGTGAACCAACCATTCTTCAGAAAAGGTCACTTTAAATGAGATAAGCATGTTTTTTTTGTGATCTAGAGAGTACTACTCCAGCCCCTTCAGTGAGTTGCTTGCTGGTCAGAATCTGTTGTTTAAATGCCTATTAATCTTCTTGTCGTAAGTGTTCAGGTCTGTGCTGGACTTTCATCCCGCCTTCAGGAATACAAATCTGAGAATGCACAACTAGAGGAACTTCTCATTGCTGAGGTGAATCATCATTCCTATTCAATTGCTTGATGATATTTGTGATTTTTCCTTCTATGATCCTGGTATTATACGATTAAGGAGTGCTGTTTACTGGCCAAATTGCAATCTTTACAGAGGGAGCTTACTAAATCATATGAGGCACGCATAAAGCAGCTACAGCAAGATCTGTCTGAGTCCAAACGTGAAGTGTCAAGAGTAGAGTTAAATATGGTTGAGGCCTTGGCAGCAAAGAACTCTGAAATTGAGTCACTTGTCAGCTCTCTGGATGCGGTCAAGACACGAGCTGCTTTGTCTGAGGGAAATCTGGCTTCGTTGCAGGTTCACCTCACTTACCATATGCATAATCATTCTTTTGTAGTATGCTATACGTTGAAGTAACTGTCTGCACTAGTCCCTCTGCTTTTTCTTTATGTACAATTATAAGTTTTAATTTTGTGTAACAATGAAGTGGACCGAGTCACTTAAGAATTGGTGGCCCTAAAGATGAAGATATTGCTCTGGCTATAAACAAGAAGGTCCTTTAACACCTCCGATTAGTTTTCCTGTGAAGTACCATAGCTGTTGCTCAATCTGTCTGTCAGATCGCATATTAAGTCTAGGACTATGGATGAAGCTGAAGGAATTTTTAAATTTTGGAGGCAAGCATAATAATTTTCATAGACGTTTAAGCTATTAAGGAAGAAAGTAGCTGCATGTGCATGCCCTATGTTGTATATTTCGGATGTCCTGTTCCTGGAATTGTGGGTAAATTCTACTCAAAAATTTGTTTCTGTATCCCCTGTTAATAGTAGATTAGATAGGTATCTAGTTCATCCCCTGTTAATAGTAGATTAGATAGGTATCTAGTTCATCCCCTGTTAATAGTAGATTAGATATGTATCTAGTTCATGTCTTTCATTTGTAGCTGTAAACTGAAGTGAGTGCATTATTGGTCATTTCCAAACCCGCGTATTTTTCCTCTAATCTGTCCCACCTATAAATCCTAGAAGATGCCCTTCCACTCCAGTTCTGTGAATGAGAAAACAGGGAGACAAAAAACCTTTCAGACCCGTGCACCTTAGATTGCAAACTTTCATTCTTAGCTTTTCATATTGGATGGTTCTATTTTTCTACTTAATTAAGGGGAAAAAAGACACATTTTTCATACCTCTCTCCTTGAAGGCCTAGAAAATACCTCTTTAGCTGCAGTCAGTATGCCCGATTGCTGCTAACTTAGGTCAACTCGAGCATAGGAATGATCCCATTGCTTGGATTTCCTCTTTGGACGAGATTCATTATGTGAACACCTGCTTCAGTTTCCACCTGTATTTTATCATTTAACTGCTTTGATCTTCCCCTTATATTTTGAGTCAGAATTTTTTAATTCCATGGTGATCTAGCATGTTACTGACTTCTAACCATATGTGGCTCTTCTAACTCTGACAACTTTCATCAGGCAAACATGGAGTCCATGATGAGAAATAGGGAACTAACGGAGACAAGGATGATGCAAGTAAGTTGGTTGCTTTTCCTCGCATGTAAATATCTTATTTTCTTAAACCTTAGACATTCTGACATAGGCTTTATTTCCACTACATTTTGAGATTATATTTGTAGGACTCTTTTCCAAGATTCATAAAGAAAACATTATTTTCCAGGCTCTGCGGGAGGAGCTGGCTTCTGTAGAACGTAGAGCAGAAGAAGAGCGTGCTGCGCATAATGCTACCAAAGTGGTCTGCACCTAACTAATTACGTAAGTTATTTGTTTATGATTTTTCTTGCAAAGTGATAGTCTGTATTTCATGAAACAGGCTGCTATGGAAAGAGAAGTAGAATTGGAACATAGAGCAGTTGACGCATCCACAGCCCTCGCAAGAATCCAGGTAATGTAAGCACTCATCATGTATGTGGCTGATTACATAATATATTATGTTATAGTACCAGACAATCATATAGACTAAATAAGTGTTATTTTCTCCCATGCTCTTGAGTTTTGAGTTTCAGAATTGGTGCATTTTCTTCCTTTTTGGTAATTTAAAAATATATACTTTTCATTCATGTGTAATATCCATCATATTCATTGAATTACCTTTAATGCTTCCTAAATTAGAGGATAACAGATGAGAGGACAGCAAAGGCTGCAGAGCTTGAGCAGAAAGTGGCACTGCTTGAGGTAGAAAAAGCCATCCTAAATGTTTTTTTTTTGTATATAATGAAGGTTTGCTTTCAGTTCCCGATATTTAAGTTTTCTTCCACCCTATGCCATTAGGTAGAATGTGCATCTTTAAATCAAGAGCTGCAAGACATGGAAACTCGTGCTCGTTGCGGACAAAAGAAGTCACCAGAAGAGGCAAATCAAGTAATTCAGGTAGCCATTTTAAGATTGCAGCTAATCCTTGAATTTAAAAATCTTAGCCACACTCTAGACACCACCTTTAATGAGATTTTAGTTGAAAAATATATCCTGAGACAGTATGATTTTCAGGGACCAATGGTTTCTCTGTTTTGAAGAGTTGTGAAATGATCAACAAATTATTCGTAATTCTCAACGAACAATTGTTTTTTTTGAAGTCTGTCAGATTTGATTTGACTAACAGGATAACATTGTCTGACCAAATCCAATTCTCTCTCATTCTTATTGTTTAGATTATTTAGAATAAAAAAAATGAAGAGACACTGGGTTTTGAATCTTTAGTGCAAAGCTATATGCGCCGAGTAAAACCAAAGCTCAGTGTTTTAATTGGTTTATAGTGGGAAATGTGTATGTGCACATCCTGTTTCACAGTGAGCTTTTGATAGATGGGAGCAGGAATCTAACAAGGTTCGTTTGTTGTTGAATTTTGAAGGCGCTTTCTTGTTTGGATTCTCTACTTTCTGGTTTTGCTTTCTTAGTACTATTTAAAATATGGCTACTTCTTATTCACAAGCATTGTATTGTTACTGTTGGAACACATCTCGCGTAAAGTAGTTTAACTAGGAAGCCATCAAGCTAAGTACACACAATTAAGTCAATAGTTAGTCCTTCAGCAGCAGTGGTAATAGTTATTTAAGGTCATCTGATGGAGCATCCATCTATTTACGTATTTTATTTCTTCATGTTAAGATCCAGGCATGGCAGGAAGAAGTCGAACGCGCACGCCAAGGTCAGAGAGATGCTGAGAGCAAACTTTCCTTTTTGGAGGCAAGTATATCTTGCTGCTTGCCTAACTATTTTTCAACCCTCTTAAGTTCTTGTGGTGATACTTATCCTCTCTTTAAGGGACGAGGTTTAGGATTTGGTATTCAGGGTGATAAGGAATTCTTCTATTGATTGCTCTTTGAAGCCATGGCACTTTGATTAGCTTCACAGACCATTTTTCAACTTCTTAAAGGATCCCTTTTGCCTGACAATGTTCTTATGTAAATCTTGGTAAATTCATATTATGATTTTTCCTGGTCAGGTCAAGGCTCTGTCTGCTATGACATTTTTGGATGTTTTATTTCAGGCTGAAGTGCAAAAAATGAGGGTAGAAATGGCTGCGATGAAAAGAGATGCAGAGCATTATTCACGTCAAGTAACCTCTCTGATTGATCTACTTTTCACCTTTCATTTTTTGTTCTTGGCTTTCTTCAAATGCCCCTGCAGAGAGGAGAGATTTTTTTTTTTGGGGGGAGGGGGGGGGGGGTGGGTTCATGTGCTCTTATTTTTGCTCTAACCAATGCTCCTGTTGAAGGTGTGCCAACCTTAGCTTTTTCATGCCTGCTAATTTGAATTTAGTGAGGCTTGAAAAACTGGGGATCGGTCTTGACATTGATACGGCTACGTGTCTTTTGAATTTCTGTATATCTGTTGGTGCAATGAATTTGTATTTGGCCATAGATGGGTACAATGCTCAAGGATAAATAGACTCACAATGGCCTGTCAACTGCTAGAGGCAGCTAGATGTTTCCTTTATAGCCAATCTTGCCCTAGTTTTGTTGCCACATCCACTGTCATGTCATAGACCAGAGTTTTTTTCTCTCAGCTTTAACTGAGTTTTGACCCAATTTTTTGTTCTTGCTATGGATAGCAAATCATAAAAGAACCTAGGTGTGTGGTGTAATTGTAACGTGAACTCTTATCATTCTCCTAATTTCCAATCCCCTTCTTAAATGGATATTGGACCAATCACGAGGCAAGGTATCCCCCCACCAAATTTGCTTTGGATGTTATGAATTCCGTTACACATATGGGCACCTATAGGGTCTCTATGTATATCTGTATATTATATGGTATCATGGTGATTACCAATGGACAAAAATTAGTGATTAGGAAATTCTATCTACAATGAAAAATGGACGGGTATTAAAATTGAATGATAAAAGTGAAGCCAAGAAGAAAATTGAATGAAAAGCTCTAGACTTTCCTTGATTTAAATGGCATCTTGAGCACCAAGCGGGTGATACATCCTGTAGAAGAAATATGTTCTTTCAGATATGATGCCGCGTTGTACTTTTACCATTTTGTTTTATATTTTGTTGCTATACTGGGACACGAGAACTTTTGTTTATGTCATCACACTATCCCTTTTTTGTTGTGACTTTTAGGACCTTAGTCAAGCAAAGTGATGTGCATTTCTTCGTTACTTTTCTATTCTATTTTTGGTTAATTTTTAATGAGATGATTTCTTCTGTAAATGTGAGAGATTACAACACATGATTAATGCTTGCCATTGTACAGGAGCACATGGAGCTAGAGAAGCGTTACCGTGAACTAACTGATCTACTGGTAACTTGAACTCAAAATTGCATGCTCCCTTAATTTGGTTCTTGTATGGTATCCAGTTTCATGATGAGTTCTTTTCTTTTCTTTTTCCTCCATTGCTGATGATGAGTTATACCTTAAAATTATATCTTATCCAGTACTACAAGCAAACGCAGTTAGAGGCCATGTCTAGTGAAAAAGCTGCAGCAGAGTTTCAACTGGAGAAGGAAATAAGGCGTATTCAAGAAGTGCAGGTCTGATGGTCGTTGCTTTTGCCTCTTGATTCAGAGTCATTTTTTGTCTGGGGTTCATCATCTCATATCTTGTACATATTTGATTTGCTTTGTAATTTCACTGTTATATTGAGCAGGTAGAGGCCGAAAGAAGTAGGGTGTCCCGACGGGCATCTACAACTTGGGAAGAAGACAGTGAAATGAAAGCACTTGAGTACGTTGACTTATGTTTATTATTGACATATTTGGAATAGACAGATGCTTCCGCTGATGCTTTTTGTCTCATTGTAAGGAGATCACATTAACATTTGTTGTTGAAGTCGACATATAAGCTTTCTTAATCAGTCTTTAGTTTCTTGTGAGGGAAATTCTTCTCTCTGATTTGATGGATACATGGTCATCTAAAGTTTAGAGTGCAGAATTTACAAGCTGTAGCTATTGAAAATTCATGGGAGAAAAATTTTGCCCCCATCTCCACCAATTTAAGTTCGAAAAGTAAAACCTTTCATGATTTCTTTTCATAGAAGTCAGCTTGGAACCATTATGAAGGAGTGAGTTGGTGTTGTTAATCACCGCACAGTGAGGGGGAGCTGGAAGAGCTAGTCAATTTTTTTATTTGAGTTGGTTTGAATGGGGTTTTAAGGTGTGATTAGTGCTATTGATTCTTGGTATGGTGAGTTATTTGGTAGGCAGATATATGATAAAAGCATAGTTGGTAATAATGGTTTTATGTCATACTCGGAAGAAAATTGTAGTGGTTCCATAAAATTTATTCATTGAATTTTACGATTCAACTTGATCGAAGGAAATGAAGGTCTTTGTTTTATATGCTGAAATGTTTTTTTTTATAAGTAAGATAAATTTATTAATAAAATGAGAAAGTGAAAACGGTACAAAGGTTGTGCTGAATTCACTTAGAACACAAGCAAAAAAGCTAATGAAATCTTGAAAATCCTGAATTCACTTATATGCTGAAATGTTATTAGCTATAGAAGACTTAAATTTTATACCTCATACATTTTCCTGCTCAATTCTTTCAGGAGACCTCTTATCTAGTGAATCATGCAGCCTTATTATTTCTATCTGACTGTTGTTCTTTTCGTCTTCCTCTATAACAATAGATTCTCCTCAATTTTGTGGTGCTCCGCCCTATAGGTCGACTCAGTGACTGGCTAAGGCCAAAGGTTCATTAAAGAGTGATTGCAACAGTGCGCCTTCATTTTTTTTTCCTACTCTTTTTATGCTATCTCTAACTTATGGGGGTGTATGTCTTTTCTAAAATTTTCATGTAATCATGATTGCCTACATTTCATGCATAATTTCATCCATCAAACTTCCAATTTGTTCCTAATGGAGTCAAAACTGCAGGCCTCTGCCCTTGTATCACCGCCATATGGTTGGTGCAAGCCTACAGGTATTCCTGCTCTACTATCTCGCACCATTGCTGCCCTTCCTTTCTTTAGTTGACTTTGTGTTCAACTTACCTTGTACAGTTGCAGAAGGCAGCAAAACTATTAGATTCAGGGGCCGTCAGGGCCACAAGATTTCTCTGGCGGTATCCGACAGCTCGAGTTTTCCTGCTTATTTATCTGGTAAGAGGAGTTCATATTGCACTAATAAGGACAATTATATAGATGGACTTGAATTGTTTGATAACCATGAGAAATCATCTGCAGGTATTTGTACATCTCTTCTTGATGTATCTGTTGCATCGGCTTCAGGTATGAATATTTGGTTATTTGCCTGCAAACAGCTACGAGAAGTATGCTGTCAGCCATGATAGATATTTGAAACTTTTTTCAGACATATATGCGTAGACATTCATTTTTATGATGTGTCAAATAATTTAGTTGCTTTCTCAAAGCATGACTCGACGAGTCTTTTAGTTGCATTACATGATAGTTGGGATCTTATCTCCTATGATTGTGAACATGCCGGCATGTACTCTGTGGATAATGTTATTGAAAAGGAGGTGGAAAAAAAACCCCAATGAAGTGTATGCATCTGACTGTGGATATGTGTGTTCTCTGCGATGTTTAGGCACAAGCAGACAATTTTACTGCTAGAGAAGTTGCAGAATCTATGGGATTGGGACTTATGAACCCTACCTTGCCATGATTGGTCTGCTGACCCAGTGGAAAGCTAGTGCAGCTCATTTTATTTGTACAAAGGTGCGTCTGTAAGTTCTGGACAAGCATAGATGTGCTCGTGAATGATGCTGAGAGAATATGAAAACTTGGAAAAGGAGGGGAAAATTTTGGAAGCCCTTTCTTCCTGTTATACAAACATTTGTGAAGTAGTTGATCAATGGGTTGGATTTAGCGGGACTGATACAGGGGAAGGCAGACAGACAGTTGGCTGCATCCAGCATGCAAATGTTGATACACCACCAATTACTTGTATTTTCAATTTCTTTGTAAGTCTCTTTCCCAGTAAAAGTATATGCAACGTGTGTTGTTACCATGTAGATCCGTGAATACGTGTTTTTTTTTTCTGAAAAGGATGCTGATCATAGTTCTCGTCTTTATTTTTGTTCTGAATACACTTGAAGACAGGCTTTCACCTGTGAACGCAAGCAGGTTGTAATTGTAAGGAGTTTACAAGTTATGGGTGGAAGTTAACAGCTAATTTAAAAAGCAGGTTGTATATTCGAGAAGAGTTTTTGTTTTTTTTTTAGTAAACCATACAACTGAAAGCGGAAATAAACAACTACGTTAACCAAGCCAAGAAGCAAGAGCCCCGGGGATAGAATGTACGTCGAGGAACCCCTTAAAATGAGATCGAAGACTCAGCTTGATGAGCAAAAACGTTGATTTTGCTTGGCATCCGGACCAAAACCCACCTGGAGGAATCTGAAAATAACCACTCTTAAGGGTAGAAACGTGATCCTGAATCATAAGTCATAACATCTGGCAATGAAGACTAAAAAATGACGTGCTCTCAACCTTTATCCCGAGCGATAGAAGCATCAGCAAGAAGGGTAAGCCTCACCGTATAGAGCCAAGAGGGTCTCTGGACTTTACTTGCTCCATATAGAGACTACAGAACGAGCGGGAATGGTCTCGGAATGAAACTGCTAGAGAGGAAGAGGAATAGCAATGGCCGACAACAATATAGGTATAGCCAACAGACTCCCGCCAGGTCCAAGAGGCAAGTACAACTAGATCTTCTGGGTGCCTGAAAAAAAGATAGCTATCTCGGGAAATATTTGGCCTTCGTCATCTTGACCCAAAATTCGTTTAGCCGAGTACATATCAACCGCCCTAGCTTTTGTGATGAGTGCTCAATTAACATGAAAGAGCCGTCAAATACCCAAACTACTAAAATCAAGAGGTTGGCAAACAGAGAGATCCATATGACTTCGGAGTATAATGCCGAGGAATGCCCCCACCAGAAATTTTTGAGGAACTTCTCTACTTCTTCACACCACCCTTTTGGGAATAATAGTGTTGACATGGGGTAAGAGGGGATCGGCGTCGCCACAAATTTAATCAAGACAGTACGTCTCGCTTGGGATGAAATTTTCAATTTCCAAGAGGCTAAACGAGTCAACATCTTCTCTTTGATATCAGATAGAGCATGTTTCTGGGACCGAGGGAAGAGGAGCGAAACACCCATACTTTTCTCCTGCTTCCTGCAGATTGACCCGGTTGAACAGGATCGCATAATCAATGAACATTAAATGGGACAAAGGGGGCCTGATCCACTCCCTCTCAGCACAAAAAATGAGTCGGGACAAAACCTCATAACCAAAATATAAACAAGAAGGGGGACAGGGGTTTCCCTGGCGCAACCCACGTTGGGGATTGAACAGTCAGTCCATAAGCGCTGCCATTTAATACGATCGAGTTCGGGGATTATATGTCGGTATTCTTGCTGCCAAAACAAGTTAGTCGAGCTATTGACGCGCGTTTAAAAATTTTTTGGCGGGACTTTGATGGTACTAATCGATGTTTTCATCCGCTGAGTTGGGAGCGGATATGCAGACCAAAAGCATAGGAGGATTGGGCTTGCGAAGGATGGAGGACCTCAACCGTGCCTTTATTGCAAAATTGGGTTGTCAGTTCGTTGTGGATCAGAACAGCCTATGGACTCATGTTTTGAAGGCGAAATATTGTCCCAACGCATCACTATTCCGAGTGCAACCTAGAAGGGGTGCATCTTGGGTATGGCAGAGTATTCTACAAGTGAGAACCATCATCGAAGGTGGTTTCTGCTGGGAGATTAAGAGTGGGAGAAATGTAAATGTGTGGTGTGACCCATGGGTGCCGGACATTCCTGGTTTTCTTCCCCGATTGCAAGAAGGTGCTTTGGTAGATAGAAGAATAAATAGGGTGAAGGATCTCATTAATCCAATTACTAGAAATTGGAACGAATCAATTATTAGATCAACCTTTGAAGCTCGTTCAGCTGAGGCTATTCTTAATGTGAACGTCTCTCACTCGGATCAGGATGATTGCCCGAGATGGGTGTTTAACCCTCATGGTATTCTGACTGTCAAATCTGCCTATCTATTTGATCAGCAGCATCTGTTTGAAGAAGTGGGAGGCTTATCAGCAGCATCAGTTTGAAGAAGCGGAACCAGGAATGAAAACCAACCCGGGTGAACTTTTAAAGAAAAATGATTGATTTTTTTTTCATACGTAATGTAAAAAATTGTCTTAGAGTTACAATATCAAAACATTAAAGACTAAAAACATTAAAAATATTGAATTACACATACCGTACTATGTACTACGACTGAGAGGGGACAATTGGATCCTACGGTTGTGCATCTTCTGAAAACGTTGCAAAATGACTTTCTTCTCAATAATTTCAAAAAATTTCCGCTCGATGTACACTATCATGCAATCATTCAATCGTCTCTCATCCTATTACGCAAATCAGTCTTGATAATTTTTATCTCAGAGAACACTCTCTCAACGTTTTGTAACCGGTAAGACCAATGTCAACGTAATAAGAAGATAAACCAATGGATATAAAATATTCTTTCTGATCTCAATCATCTTCACAGCAAGAGCTCCAATATCTTGAAGCCCAGAAAAGCATTAGTTCTTCTAACATCTCTAATGTAGGTGTCAAGCTGATCTCTAAGTACCACGCGATCAATTGTTGAGAAATCTTCTGAGTAAAACAATGAATATATATAGCAGAAGGATTATCCCTCAAAATGAGCGACTTCAACCCATTGAACTCGCCTCGCATGTTTGAGGCCCCATCATACCCTTGACACTAATGGCCCACTCAAACTCTTTCCTAATCTTCATTATTAGACATTCATCAGTTGGTGTTTGAAAAAAAAAGCATTACCCAAAAGGGAATGAAAATGCGAAAAAAATTAAACAAAACCAACAAGAAAAAAAAAGATTTTAAATCAAACTGATAATAGAACAAGAGGATTACTTGGGATAGAGTATCTTCCTACAGAATAGGTTGTCTAAAGTTGACCCCGTCCGACCATTAGCATAATCTACATTCTATTCATTCATGCCCAAGGAAAATATTTAGATGCCAAATTAGAAAGGAGTTGTCAAGATTTGTTTTTTCATAATCCAACAATAAAACTAAGTTTTTTCCCTAGATTTATAAAAAATTGATTTAGGGCAATTAATAGATTAATATTACAACAAGAGAATACCAAAAGTGATAATTATATTTTTTTTACTACTGTAACTAATTTTTTACGTTTTTTTAACATATCTTTCTGAAAGTTGACGAAAGCACATTTACGTGAAATTTTTTTTAGGGGCGGACCCCGGGTGGCCGCCCAGGTTTGCCCAGGCCTGGGTCCGCCCCTGCAGTTATCAGCAGCTGACTGGAGAAAAATATGGCGTTTAAAAATACAGCACAGATTGAAGCTTCTATTTTGGAAGCTGGCTGCCTCAGCTTTGCCATTGCGTGGTAGTATGCATTCTCTCCATTTAGAACATGTGGAGAGTGAAGCTGTATGTCCTATTTGCCGAGAACAGCTGGAGACTAGGGAGCACTTATTCTTGGGGTGCTGGTTTAGTAACCATTTATGGAGGGCAGGTCCCTGGCCTATGTATGTGGATTTCTTTGCTAATCAGCCCTTGAATGTATGACTCAAGTTTATTCTGAACCCATCCAATTTACCTATGCATGCTAGGGAGCATTGGCCAGACTTCATACTTGCTGTGGTGCTTACAGTGGATTGCATTTGGATGAGCAGAAATAACATTGTTCATGGAAAAAAGGGATTGGATATCTTCAACCTCATTCGATTGCAGAATTGGTTCGTTGCCCACAAGAATGCTTGGAGTTCCCAGGAGAAGCACACAAGGACTACGTGGCAACCTCCCCCACCAGGGTCTCTGAAACTTAATTTTGATGTTGTAGTGTGTAATGGTACGTTATGGGCTGCACTGGTTGGTAGGAATCATCTTGGGGAACTTATGCTGATAAGTATGTGCAAAAAAGATGGTCACGACCCACTCAGAGGTGAGGCATTGGCTGCTCGATTGGCATTTGAAATGGCAGGGCAAATCACGGAGATCCAGGATTATAATTGAGGGCGACTCCTTGCACCTGGTGAATCAAGTGAATAACCGTGACATGCTCCCGTACTGGTGCGTTGAAGGAGAGGTTCAAACCATGAGAAAGTTGCTAGATGTCAACAAGGGATGGAGTATGGTGTGGACGCCACGGGAACGAAATATGTTAGCACATAATATTGCAAAATGGGGATCACAAACTGGTGTCGTGGGTGATATTCCAACAGCCAGTCTCCCTCATAGTATTGTGGATTGTCATGTATCTGACTGTTGTGCCATTCAGTGCCCTTATTTGAAGCTTTTTCAGGTTGCGTAGAAAAAAGAGAGTTGGAGGTGGTTGTGATGCACCGATTAATTAACTGGACCCAACGCTCACCAAAACCAAAAACACTGCATAATTTTTGTCAGGAAAGGCCATTCCATTCGGTCGTAGGCGCGAGCCATATCCAGTTTAGTAGCCATCAATCTACTTCTGCCCTTTTTAGACTTCATTGAATCAAATACCTCTTGGGCCATAATCGTATTCTCATAAATCACTCTTCTCGGATGAAAGCAGCTTGAGGATAAGAAATCAGTCTTGACATCTGTTCGAGTGTTAAAATTTTCGAGAGGTTAAAATTTTAGGATATTAGATTTGGTGAAAAATTGAAAAGAGATATAGTTTTTAATATTTATTATAGTGAAAAGTAATATGTAATAGAGAGAGATTATATTGTAATTTTTTACTGTGTTAAAATTTTAGAAAAGTGTAAATTTTTTTTTGTCAAACGCAGTATTTGCTAAGAGTTGGAGGGAAGTGTTCAACACAAGTTGAACTATCCCGTTTAGGAATTAAGGTCATAAATATATGGTTCAACTGTCTTAACAGGAAACCAATACGAAATAAGTGTTTGACCATCTCTCCCAGCTGGGTCTTAACCACTGGCCAATAATACTGGTAGAATGTCTCGTCATCCCATCTAGTTCCAAGGCTTTTGTGGCGCCAAAACTCTTCACTGTAAAGTGGTTTAATGATGTGTTGTCCCAGAGTTCACTTACTATTTGGATTCGCTCGGAACAAAAGAGAATACTTGCAGGGTAGAAAACATTGTGCAAATGCAAAATAGTTTGAAATTGTACCTTTTATATAATTTAGTTGCTGCAAATAAGGATTCATCTCATGGTGCTCTTCTTTGGTCTGGATTCACAATAAAATGAAATGGGATGGGACAAGGACATGAGAAATAGTTGCTCAAGGTAGGGCTGCAGGATCAAAAATTTGGTCCAGTTTTCGGACCGGAATGCGGTCGGACCAGATTTTCGATCCTACTAAAATAGAGGACCGGGCCGGACCACTTAAGTGATTCCTCCAGCTATTAAGCCAACTGATTTATTCCACTTAAGTGGTCCGGACCGATTTTTTTTTTTCATTTTTTAAAAATATTTTTAGGTTAATTTCGAAGTGGGAATGACATAAAAATCTAGATTTTTAGTTTAGGTTAAAACTAAAATTTTAAGTTTGTAATTTGTATTAAAAAAATATAATTTTATTTATTTATATTAATAAACCCGGTCCGGTTCAGACCGGTTTGTCAAAAGGTATGGACCGGATTTAAAAAAAAAAGACCAGACCGAACTGCAAATTCGGTCAGGTTTTGTGGTCCGGTCTGCAGCCCGATTTTGCTCAGCCCTAGCTCAAGGGCATTTTTATTTAAGAGTGAGCACCAGTGACCGGAAGCTGTGTTAGGTGGTCTTGAACGTTCTCAACCCCAAAAACTAGTTTAAGAGGTGAAACTTTTCCTTACACTTATAAACTCACCACCAACCCCTTCCACAACCGATGTGAGTCAAACCCCCTACGCTAGGTGGAGACAATCCGTTTCTCCCATGAATTATTGAGTATGAGACTTGTTGGTAAACCTAAACTCTGATACCAGTATTAGGTAGTCTTGGACATTTTCAACCCCGAAAGCTAGTTCAAGAGATGAGACTTTCTCTCGTACTTATAAATTAACAACCAACTCTTTCTACAACCAATGTGGGACAAACCCTAAGCTGGAGATATTGGCAGTTCACTGCCCCCACAATTTTTTTTTCACCCTCCTTCCTGACGTCCCCAGAAACCTAGCTCCCCTCTCGTATGAGTTGTCTCTCTAGCCTCTCCAGTTATTAAAGAGATTGAATCAATTGGGGGACACTTTATAGGGTTTCTTTGAATTAATTACAATTAATATCTTTAAATAAGAAGGTTATAGGCTTAACTGAGATTTTATAAATACCACAAAAGCGAAAAAGTTAATACTCCTTCAATCAAGAAAATTTAATAGGTCTCTTCAATTAAGCTATTCAGTTAAATTTTTGAGGATTTAATATTAAATTTTATTTAAATATACCATTAAAGAAAATTTTGAATTAG
Source organism: Myrica gale (assembly GCA_963930655.1). Classification (NCBI taxonomy): domain Eukaryota; kingdom Viridiplantae; phylum Streptophyta; class Magnoliopsida; order Fagales; family Myricaceae; genus Myrica; species Myrica gale. Next base: position 24,560,278 of record OZ005600.1, on the reverse strand, counting down.
GGGCCTTCTAAATTTAATGCTCCTTCAATCAAGGAGGTTTAATATGACTATTCAATTAATATATTTAACTTCAAGTTTTTTAGGCCTTAATATTAAATTTTATTTAAATATACCATTAAAGAAAATTTTAAATTGGGGACCTCCTTAATTTAATACTCCTCCAATCAAGGAGCTTTAATATGCCTATTCAATTAATATATTTAACCTCAAGTTTTTTAGGTCTTAATATTAAATTTTCTTTAAATATATCATTAAAGAAAATTTAGAATTAGGGACCTCTTAAATTTAATATTCCTTCGATTAATGAGATTTAATAGGCCTATTTAATTAATATATTTAACATCAAATTTTTTAGGCCTTAATATTAATTTTTGTTTAAATATACCAATAAAAAAATTTGAAATTTTAGGGGCGTTAAGCAACCGCCTATAGCTGGAGTCGGCCTGGCTGTAAAACCGTTGCAGGTACCGCCTAAACCGGTAATCGGTTTCAGCTGTCCGGATGAGACAAAACTCATCTCAACGGTATAAATGGTAACACTAGCAGTGGAAGGCATCAAGGCTACCGCTTATGCACACCCAGCACCGTGTTACCGGCCAAGCAAGTACACAATAAAGGCTTAATTGCACCATAAGCCCCTGAGGTAACAATTTCGACAATTAGGCCCCTGAGGTTGAGTTTTTTAAAAAAGAAACCCCTCCGTCAATTAGCCGTCAGATCCGTTAATGTCCATCGCTGACGTGGCTTTAAAATACACATCATAACGAATCATAAATCAACACCTGTCCACTTAACAATAGTCCACCCATCATCGCCACGTGTCTGCAACGTCAGCTTATTTTCAAACAGATCAAAAAACCATACATAGCGGTCTGGGAGAGCACGAACACTGAGTTCTCAACGGAAGCTAGGTTATTGGACAATGGGAATTTGGTTCTGCTCACCCACGAAGGTACTGTCTCCTGGCCAATTGAACTGGGTTGGTCACAACGTTTTCCCGGTTCAACCGCACAGCTCAAGCCTCACCAACCGCGTAGATCCCTGCGCCAATAAGGTCAGCCCAATATCCGAGGGTTCGGTTACTATACTTAGCGTTACGGTACTAAGAGGTGCTGAGCGACGGTAAGGATTCGAAGTTTACAATCTGGTGACCTATAACACGCCACATCATTTAAATGAAGAGACTCGCCCCCGGCCTATGTAGAGTCTGACCAGACCCGTGTAAAAGCTGACCCAGTTTGAAAATTATCGCTACACTCTACCGTTCTCTTCATTTCGCGTTGCCTAGCTCCCCTCAAATCAGTTTCTCTTCATTTTTGTTATGCTTTCTTAAAGAGAAGGGTTGTTCATAGTTATGATTAAAGAGAAGGACTATTTTTGGCCTTCTGGTAATCAATCAAACTTTGCTTTTGTGGGTGTTATCTGAATCTGAAATTTCTTCTCTTTAGCGGTCATACTTGGTTCTCCTCGAACAGCTAGGAATGGGAAGCAGAACATGATAGAAGAAATATATCAAAGAAACTCCCATAGCCCAGTAAAAGTTTCCATAGAAAAACCATAACCCACCATGAGATATCCAAAGAAAGATACGCCCACATGACCAAAATCGAACACAAACAAAAAGCCAATTGGTTAGCAAATTAACTATTAGACTCGACAAAGAAATCCACGCAATTACGTAGGTCTTGAGCTGTGATTGAAGGAGCCTCTGCAATGGGAACTGAAACGCAAAGCTGAAGTGCAGGGGCCTTGGCGACTCAGCGTGAAAACGTAAACTAGTAGTAGCAAGAAACAACAGACGAAGAGCACAATCCATAACCTTTGCATTCTGCAGAAACGTGTCAAAACAAAATGAAGAGAACGGCCGGTCTGGGCAAGCTGGGCAACGCGATGTCGCAAAATGAAGAGAAGGCGACGGGTATAAGTGATTTGGATTTTCGACGGGTCGGGAGGTTGCAATCGGGTCAAGAGATGGGTCTTAACATTTTAAATGACATGTTCGTCTCTCGGCCACTAGATCTCCAGTTTTAGATCCTCACCATCGCTCAACACCTATCAGTTTCATAACCCTCAGTATAGTAACCGAACCCAATATCCGATACCACTGAACGGTAAAACCCATCAACACAACCAATCAATTTCACAATCTTTAAGTTTTCTACAAGCTGATATCCCTCTCAAGCTCAAATCCCCGCAACAATGCAACTCCAATTCCTGCAATATCTGACACTCATTGGCAACACACGACAACCCATCTTCGCTCACTCCGAATGCGACCATTTTCCTGTAGCATCAAAGAGGTTTTTGCTCATCTTTTGCTGATTATAGGTGCCAAGAGCTCTGAATTTTGTTTTAGTTGGGCATGCACAAGATGTAATAAACTGGGTCTTTGAAAGCCAGATTCTACGGTTTGGGAAACTTCGTAAGGAAAAAGAAATTACAGGTTTAACAGATTTCTCTGCTTTGATTTATGACAAGGCTCTTGTCAATAAAACACTACTGCCATCTAGTTCTGATGTTCTCACGACATCTACTTCTACCAATTTTTGCATTCAAAAGAACCTGGAGTTAGAGCTCAATCAGTTCCACTGGCCTTTTTTGACTCGAGTACGGGACAATCTCTTACTGCCACCAAAGAAATAAATGCATTGCAAGTTGAAGAATCTGAAGAGGAAATAGCATCTGATCTGGAGTTGCCTACTCTAGTGGGTAATATTCACCTTGGTGCTGCTTCTGTCTACACAAATAATTCACCTGCAGAAGTGAAAAAATGCGACAAAGCAAATAATGAAGATGGTCAAGAAGGCAAAACCGTCAACGGTAATGTCTTTCTCGGAGGATCAAGTAGAGAAAAGCTTTACATGTTCTATGAGGTAAACAAGCCTCTGGCAAAATCTATGGTGAATTCACGTACTTTCCAATCATTTTCTCCTCGTGCCTCTCTTGTGAATAAGAATAAATATCATTCATTGTCGAGGAACTGTGCACCAAAAGGATGATATGAAAGTTATGATCTCATATGAGAATGTTTTCGTGAACTACCACACCTTTTCGGTGGTATGAGTTTTCCATTTATATTTACGGTACTGTTGTTTACAAGGAAATATATCAACGGTAATAATATTGAAAATGAAAACTATCACAAAAAATAAGGAAGCAAACTCCTGCAATCAAGGGTCAGCCGAGTATCATGGAGGATGCTGAAAATCAGGGACATCCTTGCTGGAGAGAGATTTGCAGTGATTCTCAACACCCCCCCCCCCCCCGCAAGTGGAGCGTGGGATTCGGGCACACGCGAATCTTGGATCTGAAAAGAGAATAGAGAGGCCGAGAAACACTCTTGGTGAAAATGTCGGCAACCTGAAGATTGGAGGGAACGTATTGAATCCGAAGCTTTCCAACGACAACAAGCTCACGAAGAAAATGGTAGTTGAGGTCGATGTGCTTAGCGCGCTTGTGAGCAATAGGATTGGAACTCAGGAAAATGGCACTTTTGTTGTCGCAGAGTAAGAGTGGCTGACGAGGAAGAGAAACTTTGAGATCACATAGGAGATGCGTTAACCAAATGACTTCAGCAGCAGCAAGAGCGACAACGCGATATTCTGACTCACAACTAGAACGAGAAACAGTCAGTTGCTTCTTAGCACTCCAAGAAACAAGATTGTCACCAAGGAAGATGGAGTAGCCGGAAGTAGAGCGACGGGTGTCAGGACAACTTGCCCAGTCAGCATCAGAGAAGGCCACAAGACTATATGAGGAAGATGGGGTAAAAATCAAGCCGAAGTCAAGGGAGCCCTTGACATAGCGGAGAATCCGCTTGACGGCCTGAAAGTGAGCTGTGGTGGGAGCATGCAAAAACTGGCTGATAGAGTTCAAGACATGAGCAATATTTGGGTGCGTGATGGTCAAGTATTGCAAGGCACCCACGAGCGAGCGGTAAAGAGAGGGATCAGAAAAGGGGACCGTCTAAGGATAGATGCTGAGAGACAACCATGGGAGTTTCAATCGGCTTACTATCAAGAAGCTGGGCCCGAGCAAGAATGTCGAGAGCATACTTGGTCTGGCTGAGAAAGAGACCATCAGTGGTGGGGGTAACCTCGAGACCAAGGAAGTAGTTGAGAGAACCCAAGTCCTTTGTGGCAAATTTTGAGTGAAGTCGGTGTATAAACTGATGAAGAAGAGAGGGATTGTTGCCGGTGACAATGATATCGTCCACATAGAGAAGCAGATAAATAAGATCATGGTTGCGACTGTAGACAAAAAGCGAAGTGTCGGCACGGCTGCAAGAAAATCCAAGACGCAAGAGAAAGGTGCTGAACCGTTGAAACCAAGCACGAGAGGCTTGTTTCAGGCCATAAAGCGCCTTTTTGAGCTCGCAAACATGATGATGGAAGCGATGATCAACATAACCCGGGGGTTGGTCCATGTAAACATGCTCATGAAGAATGTTGTTGAGAAAAGCATTCTTGACATCAAGTTGACGAAGAGGCCACTTATTGCTGACGACAAGAGAGAGGACAACATGGACGGTGGAGGCCTTGACAACAGGACTAAAGGTGTTCGTGTAATTCAGGCCCGGAAGCTGAGTGTAGCCTTTTGCAACGAGGCGGGCCTTAAGACGATCAATGGACCCGTCAGAGAGATACTTGGTGCGAAACACCCATTTGGAGCCCACAATATTGACATTCGCTGGCCGGGGAACAAGATCGCAAGTGTGATTGGTGCGAAGGGCATGAACCTCTTCATCCATGGCAGCAAGCCAAGCGGGATTTTTGGCCGCGGATTTGAAACCTTTGGGCTCGTAATGTGTAAGAAGTGCATGAAGAAGACCAGTGGAGAAAAAACTGATAAGAGCCGGATGTCGAGGCTTGAAAATGCCAGCTCGTGCCCGAGTGACCATCGGATGAGAGGACCCACAAGGGGCTGCAAGAGGAGGAGCAGAAGGAGGCAAAGAGGAAGGCATAACAGAGTCTTGAGGTGAGGCAAGCGAGAACACGGGTGGGGGCTCAACAAGTGCGGAAGGTGCCTGTAAAGACTCAGAGACAGTGTCAGGACATATAGTACATGGAGCATGGGGGATTAGTGCAGTAGGGGGAGAATGGAGCTCAGGCGAGGGGGGAGAGATGACAGTGGAAGACGGCTTAAGAAAAAAGGAAATATCTAGCGTGGAAGGAGAGTGACTTTGTGAGGTAGGGAGAAAAGGAAAAAACATTTCATCAAACCTTGCATGTCGAGTGATGTAAAGACGAGAGGAGACAGTGTCAAAGCAACGAAAGCCTTTATGAGAGGGACTGTAACCTAGAAAAATACAAGGAGAGCTGCGAGGAGCAAATTTGTGAGGAGTATAATCACGCAAACAAGGATAGACACGACAGCCAAGGGGTGAAAATTGTCATAGTGGGGAGTCATACCATAGAGAACCTCAAAAGGGGAAACACCTCCAAGAAGGGGCATAGGTAACCGGTTGATGATGTAGGTCGCAGTGCTGAATGCGTCAACCTAGAAGCGAGGAGGAACGTGGGAATGAAAAAGAAGAGCAAGACCGGTTTCTGTGACGTGACGATGTTTGCGCTCGGCACGACCATTTTGAGAAGGAATATAAGGACAAGAAATTTGATGATGAATGCCGGAGAGACGAAGATGGGATTTAAACTGAGTGCTAGTAAATTCGGCCCCACCATCTCTCTGAAATATCTTAATTTGAGAATCGTGCTGATTCTCAACAAACTGTTGAAATTGAAAAAAAATGTCAAAAAAATCAGATTTCAATTTCATGGGATAAAACCACGTAAATCGTGAGTAATCATCAATGAATAATACATAGTAATTAAATCCTAAGTGAGATTTAATAGGAGCGGGGACCCAGATATCGCAGTGGATTAAGCCTAAAAGGGAGGAGCATCGATTTGTATTTGAAGAAAAGGGTAAACAATGACTTTTGGCAAGTTGGCAGGTAACACAAAGAGAGGGATTAGGTAGTAACGATGTAAGAGATAAATGTCCTTTTTTATTTAAGAAAGAAATAACAGAATGGTTTACATGCCCAAGGCGTGCATGCCATAGATCATAAGAGGCACGTAAGGAGTTATTTTTAAGGACAGAAACAAAAGCGGCATTGCCACGATCCAGCACATAGAGACCACCATCACGTCTACCGGTTGCCACTGCCTTTCCTGTTAGGCGGTTTTGGACAAGAAAACGATTATTAGTAAAAGTGACAGAAAGAGGAAAATCAGAGGTCAATTTACTAATAGAGAGTAAGTTTTTGGTAAGGCGAGGAACAACCAGAACATCCGAAAGTTGGAAGTTTAGAGAGAGAGAGAGAGAGGGTACCAGTATGGGAAATAGGAAGAGAGGCTCCATTTCCGATCACTACACAATCCTTACCCATATATGGTTCAGCCTGGTCAAGTTGGGAAGAGTCAGGGGTCATATGAGCCGAGGCACCCGTATCGGTATACCAGTCAGACGCGGAGCCGTTGGAGAGAGTGCAGGCAGTGGTGAAGGCTTCAACAAGGTGGGCAGAAGGCTCGACACGATCATAACGACTGCGGCACCTATCAGCAGTGTGGCCTTCAGTTTTGCAAATCTGACAGCGAGGAGAGTAGTTACGCCGGCCACCGCGACCATTGTTGCCATTGTCGCGCCCGTTGTTACGGTGATTCCGAAAATGGCCACCACCCTGAGAGTGAGAAGTGGAGGTCTTGGTAACGATGAAGGCCGCAGAAGGCACAGAGGAGGGGTCAAGAGATTTTTGAAAAATCTCAAAACTCTCAGTTTTGGAGACAAGATCTTTAAACGTGGGCAATGGAGAGAGGGACATCTGAGTAGTGGAGAAACTGGAGAAATCAAGGCCTAAACCTCTGAGGAACCAATGGACTTTATTGGTATCGTCGACAGGACGCCCCATGGCGCTGAGTTGATCACAAAGAGCTTTGAAAACTCGTGAGTATTCGGTGACACTATGAGTGCCACGCTTCATAATCTGTAAGTCATCCTTGAGACAAAGCTCACGGGCTTTGGAACGATGACTGAACGTATTTTCGAGCGCAAGCCAGACATCTCGAGAAGTGTCGAGTCCAATGAATTCCGCTAAGGCTTCTTCGGTAAGAGAAGAGAGAAGAAGACTAAGCAAACGCTTATCCTGAAGTTTCCATTCCAAGTATTTGGGGTTGGGGGTAGACACAGAATCCTTGGTTACGGTAGAAGGGGGCATCGCGAGAGAGCCATCAACGTAACAGAGGAGCTCCTGACACTCAAGAAGAGGAAGAAGTTGACTTTTCCATAGAAGATAGTTGGTAGAAGAAAGTTTGACGGTAATCATGTGGATCATGGTGTTGAAAGACAAGGAAGAGGTGTCGGAGGCCATAAGGATCAGTGGGATGTGAATCCAAGAAGGGCTCTTATACCATGAGAATGTTTTCGTGAACTACCACACCTTTTGGGTGGTAGGAGTTTTCCATTTATATTTACGGTACTGTTGTTTACAAGGAAATATATCAACGATAATAATATTGAAAAGGAAAACTATCACAAAAAATAAGGAAGCAAACTCCTGCAATCAAGGGTCAGCCGAGTATCATGGAGGATGCTGAAAATCAGGGACAACCTTGCTGGAGAGAGATTTGCAGTGATTCTCAACATCATATGTATCCACGTTGTTATCTGTGTGTAAAGTTTCTTCTATGGCTTGCTTGCTTGCATATTGTAGCAATCGGTGCAGGATTTTTGACTTTGTATAAAGGATGTTTGTTGATTCAGAATATGTGGAAAGAAAAGGAGCCGTTGCAAGTTATACGGAAGGCCTTCCCTACGGAAGAAGAGATTTGGGAAAATTAATCACGTTCTTTGGCATCATCCATAAATAAACAAAAGGAAAACACAAAAAGCTAAATTTTGTTTGCTTCTAAAACAAGAAGTAAAAGATGGTCAATTGACTCTCCTATACCCTGTACATATGACATAATTATGTCATCAAATATATGCCTCTTATGAAGATTTTCCATCCTATATAGCTTTCTAAATGTTGCTGTCCAAGCCCTGCGAAACAGCCGTCCAGGGAACCTCGACACCTGACATACTTTTCAAAGAGGACCACTCTCTTTTTGAGGATAAAAGTAGAGGTTTGGTTGGAGTTATTTTATAAGCCACATGAGGTCCTAGTTAATGGGTCGATGAGGAAATGGATTGTATGATGTCTATAGCTTTGAGATTGTTCTCTGTACCCATTTACGGAGGTACAGCCAGCGCCTGCAGACCAAAAAATTGGAAGTGTACTGGGAGACGGGGAGCTGGGAGAAGATGTGGAGGAGGATGTGGTCGGAAAGGAGGGAGGTGGGATCGAGTGGGGACTGGTCTAGGGAAAGGGCTGTGAGGTCGGAGAAAGAGGAGCAGGAGGTAGATCTACGAGAGAGAAGATGATTAAGGGAATCAAATCGACACTTATTCTTTCTTACGTGAATCAAAGAGAAGTTGAAACGTGTAATGTTGGAGTGCCAAACGCGGAGAGAGAGAGAGAGGGAGAAAGTGGAAAAAAAACCACGTCAGCGATGAGCGTTAACGGATCTGACGGCTAATTGACGGAGAAGTTTCTTTTTTTAAAAAACTCTACCTCAGGTGCCTAATTGTCGAAATCGTTACCTCAGGGCCTATTTGCAAACCTAGCATACCATAGGGGGTTATGGTGCAATTAAGCCCAAAATAAAAGCAAAAAGCTCTTTCTGCTAACTATTCCATCTGCCAATTATCCTTTGATTCATTTCCGCGTAAATATATCCGACCCAAGGGCGTAGAAATAGCGTTATGCACAATTAATTGGGGACTGGTCTAGGGAAAGGGCTGTGATGTCGGAGAAAGTGGGCATGTTTGAGCCCCAATTAATTGGGCTCAAAATTTTAGGTTTACTATTAAAAAATTCACCACATAATTTTTTATTATTATAATATTTATTAAAAATCTTATCTCTTCACTTTTTCACCAATTTCCATAATATTTTTTTACTTTATAATATTTCTCAAACTCCAATACCTAAAATTTTCACCCTCAACCGTAGACACGAATTCTTCCAACGAAACTTAGCAAGCAAGTTAAACAAACAAAGCAGGAACACCTTTTCATAAAGACGTCCCTTCTGTTTGATTTTTTAATACTAAATACATTCAATAATTTTTTTTTTATCATCGGTGTCTCAATTTACATTTCCTTATCCTGTTTTGTTTTGTTTTTCCCGCTTCTTTATTGTCTTCCTTCTTTGTGGCCAACTGACGGTTGCTTTCGGTGAAACGTCACGTCGATACCGACTGGGACGAGTGGTACTAGTAACTCTTTCTACTTTCTCCTCGTCAGAAAGCCTTTTCACTGTACACTTCTTCGGACGCTTATGAAGATCCAGTACACCATCTTCCTGTATTTAATGACACACTTTCACCAAACTTGAAGCGCGAGTGTCTCACGGTTTTGTCCGTTGAAGCATATTACACATAACTCGCACACACTCTCTCCCTGTCTGATGGCGGAACGCTCTAAAGTCCATGTCCCGCTCCCGCACGCGGTGGAGCAACTACTCCAGAAAATCTGCAGGGAGCAGAAGCAGACGCTCCCGACAGCCGACGTACTGCAGGAGCTAGCTTCGCACGGCGAAGAAAAGGCTCTCGAGCTCCTCCGTGTAATCTCGTCCTCTACGATCAAGAAAAGCCTCGGTGGATTCATCCTCTACATGCTCCGCAAAGCGCCCTGTAATTCGCCTCAGAGGATGGCCGGAATCTCTCCAATTCCCAGCCCTTCGTCTGCTTCCCGCTCCGTGATGAGCCCGCCTCAAGGTACTGGGGACATTTCGCTCTCTCCTAATTCTACGAGCGCTCTCTCCCTTTAAATCCCGAGGTTTCTTTGTGATGATCGTTTGACGTAGAAATTTCAAATTCGGGGTTTGGTGACGACCGTTATTATTTTAGTTTGGGGGTAAAGTCATATTATTACAGTAAATATGAGTAAAAATCACAGATACTCTTAATTATCAATTATTATATGATTTGAGACCCATCATTTTTTAAAATTATCCATTCACGCCCGTCTAAATTAGAGGTTACGAAAAATTATACAAAATGACCTAAATGCTCTCCAAAATTAAAATTTATTAAATAAATAAAAATTAAAAACAAATCGATTATTGAAATATACTTTCTATAGTTTTATTTAAATAGTATCATTTTCTAAAAAAGATATTATTTTTTATTTTTAATAATTTTATTTTAGATGGGTATTTTGGTCATTTTGTATGATTTACTGATTTGATTTTTGCACGTATTTATAGAACTAAGTTTAAATTTACCCTTTTAGTTTGCTTTGATTCTCTGGTCACGTTGTGCATATTTCTTTGTAGAAGGGCTTTATCTTCAGCTCCCTGCTCCATTTACTTTTGCCCCTGTACATGTTTTAATTTTACCCGGCGGAAGATAGTTCCCAGAATGTGTTTCCCCGTAGAAGTCTTTGAAGATTGTTAGTTGTCCGGAGCCCCTGTTTTGATATATCCAAATTATAGTTGCAGCAATAGCATCTGAACGTGACTTAAAAGAGATAAAAGATCGAAAGTAGAAGAAAAGCAGTTTGCCGTTAAAAGAAAAGCAGTCATTCAAAAGATCAAAAGTTAGAGACGAAATAGTCTGAGAAAAAGTGATAATATTTGCTTTGAAAAGAAAATTTCAACTTCAAAAATAGTTTTTCAAAAGAAGACCGAGCTTTTGTATTTCTAAAACTCCAAGACAATATATTTGCTTAGAGAAGCTATAAGTTCAATTGAAATTTCAAAATTCCTTAATCATAGGAATTTTCTTAATATTAACTAAATTCCTTAAAATTTGTGTAGATATGAATAATTTTCCAAAAAAATTGGGGGTAGGATAACCAGGTGGGGGGGAATTTTTTCCAAAATTCTCACCGCCCCCCCTGGATCAGCCTCTGGGCACTCCCCGCTTTGATTTCACCCAAAACCACACTCAGGCTCTGTATGCTTCTTTCTAGCATTGGAACTTTTCTGTGTTCATTTTTACGTTTGGGAGATTCTGTTTAAAACGTATGACACAGATTTACGAGTGTCACTTGCTTGAATTCATTCCGTATGTTATAAAGTAAATGATACTATATGATGTTATTTTGGTGCATTTTTTGCCGACATGTGATGCTATTACTCACTTCCAATACTAAATTCAAGGGAATCCGAGAGACTCATTTTCTTCAAGTTCGAGTTCAGAGAGTGCTGTTAGTCCCAAGTTACAGGCCTGGGCTGAACTTGAGTTCCGAAAGGCGTTCCTAATACTGAGTTACTTAGGAGAGTAAGTGTATTTTTTTCTTTTGTTTCTTTACTTTCTTTTGTTAGTTGTGGTTACTTACACTGCTCATAATATTGGCATGCTTTTTTCCACAGACACCAGCTCGAAGATATTAATATTTCTGCTGATGAAATTAAAAGTTGGAAACATTTAGGAATGTTAGAGTTTGAAGAAAGAGTTTGGAAAGCCTTGGGCCAAAATATCGACAAAGAAGACCGGAGAATGGTGAATAGTGTGTTCTAATTGTTGCTGACCTATGATTGTAATTTGTTTCTGTTCTCACCTAATTTCTTATACCTGAAAAGCCCGATGACCTTTTCCCCCCCACCTTGGAAATAGATGTATGTTTTCCCAAGACAACTATGTAGGCTCTTGATTAAAAAATCAGGAAAAACCTTAAAATGCTATTTGTATAAAATATATCTTAAGAGCCATAGGGGGTTTTAAGTATGTAAAACTGAAATATCGATGTCTTCTTTGTTCTCTTTGCTCTTTTATTTTAATGGGTGATTCATTAATTTGGGCTTGGACTCTTTGGTTGTGGTCTTTTTACATTCTAGATGAATTAATCAAAGAATTCCCAAAGCTTATCTTACTTATCAAAAGAAAAAGAAAAAGAACATATAAGGAAGAGAAGACTAAGATCTGGTTATGTGATATGCTAACGTTGGAAGCCTATTATTAATGACTGGTAGTAACCCGTTCTTGGATTAAAAGGTCCATTCTCAATGAGAATAGATCCATGAAAATATCTAATCCCTACTTTTAGAACCATCTGACCTATTACTAGTAGCATCTGGTACACCGCATTATGTTGATGAGCTATTTCAGTGGATAAATAGAATATGAACAATATTTTTTGTCGTATGGTCGATTAATGTCAAATAAGTTTCCCTATAATTCTTGACTTTTGAGATGAAAACTGCTGTCTGTCATTGTTAGCTTCTTTCATTTAATCTTCACCCTTATTTTTATGAACTGCAAATATTGGGTTAATTACCTTTTTGTCTTGTTCTTGTCTTTCAGACTCTTGATTGGGATGCCAAAAAGACACACCTCTATCACTGTCATGTTTCTGTGGATGGGAAATACAGGTTTAAGGTTTGTACACTCCTCTATTATTTATATAAGAGTATCTGCTTAAACTCAAGCAGATATCTGTATGCTCACATAATCTGACTTCTATTTCAAGGATAAGACTTCCAACTCTATATGAGCTCATGCAGGTGTACATCAAGTACTGGTGTAGAAGTTGATGAGGCTCTAGTCCATCATAGCTGAATATTTGCTCATGGAAATGCAATAAGACTAAAATGAAATGCACCATTATTATTATCACAAGAAAAATTTGTGGTTGTAGGGATATGCTAGTTTTCATGAAGGATTGCTATTTTGTACTTTCCTGTTACATCAACTTTGTTCAGTGCTATTCCTGTTTGCTTCTGGGCTTGATCTTGTGCTGGTGATATGTTCTATTTATGTCTGCTCTTTCAGGAGAAGCCTTCTGTTTTTTTCTTAAAGAGCACACGTTAAACATGTTGTATGTTAATTGTAAGATAATCACATTACTAAGCAGATATCGGAACTTCTTATAAAGTAATATCTTCTTCTGAATTGTCATCTTTATGTTGTTTTTCTTTGTTCTACATTGAATTCATCTACCAATTTATCACTTCAAGGTATTTTGTGCTCAACATTTTGATGCTTCATTTAACCTATATCAGGGACCTTATTTCCACAAAACAAAAACTCATCTGCAAAGGGTTGTAGGAGATGAGAACCTTTTAGTAGTCAAGTTTGCTGAAGAGGTGGCAGACAGGAGAAGACCAGATAACCTTTCCTATGATCATTATTGTAAGATTGCAAGAGAAGGGATTCAAGTTGGAAACCGCCGCTATTATTTTTTTGGTGAGCTGTCCTTCAAGCGATTGGTGAAATGGAATTTATATTTTGGGTTCTTTTGGGTTTTGTTATTATTGTTTTCATTGTTACCCAAAGTGTGGTGTAGTTTTGCCACAATTCAGTGGTATTCATTAGTTTAATATTCTATGTCCTGATTCACTATTCATTCACTTTCCTTTTCACTGAGAGTTGTGCATTTTTTTTATATGGTTAAGGAGTGTAATATTCCCTTTGGAAAAGTCAGTGTTGTATGAAGGTCGTTAGATTAGGGAAGAGACTTTAAATCGTGATAATTTATTTTTCCTTGTTGTCTCTCTTATATGATCTAAAACACCAATTAGCCATCTATAATTGATGACTCTGGATGTACTGCTTCAAATTAAACACCTAAACATGCAATGCAAGTTCATCCTGACCTAACTAATTTGTGTAAATGGTCTGAAGGTTTTTGAGGCTTTCTTTTGATCTTTGGTTTTGGCTATGGTGTTGACAGTTGCTATGACAGATTTCCAAGTTTGACTTGTGTCTTCGCTTTTATTGGAAATAGGATCGCACATGGGTTCAACTTTAGTAGTCCATGATTCCTCAGTGGATCCTATATTTTCCCATTTCTTGTTATTCCATTTGAGTGATAGTTTGTTTGCTAGTTACAATGTAATACATAAACCTTTTTATTTCTTTTTTGACTTTGTGAAAGACCTAGTTCAAGTAATACATTTTTATATGTTTATTGATCAGTATTTAAAGATGGAGGGAAAGAGGAAAAGAAAAAAAACCCAACTTCGTCACCTGTGAAGTGTTATTTCATTCACCTAGACTCCAATGCAAGTAATGCTCAGAGTGAATATATCTTATCCAATAAGACAGTTTACGAAGCAAGATCTCTATTTATGCATGCACATGGATTGCCTAGTGTGGCCAGTTACATGGCTAGGTATGTTGACAATTCAAATAATATCTTTTGGAGACCAATATTGAAGCATTTTTCTTAATGCTTTTCGGTACTACCCTTATTTTCAAATCAGATTTTCTCTTATCTTGTCCAAGACTATGAAGCTGGAAGTTGATTTAGCATCTGTCAATATTGAAGAAATTGAGGATGTAGTCTGCAGGGTATGATGTTCTAATTATTTTTTCCAATAAAATATCTTGCGCCCCATGAATGTAATTACAGTCAATTTTTTTTTTTCTAAATCTTTTTACTAATTCGTTTGTTTTTTACATGGTGTTCTTCATTCCTCTCTTACCTGTCGGAGGATCGCAGGGTAGTGATGGAAATGTTGTCTATGATAAAGGTGGAAAACCTAGAATTCATACAGATGGAACTGGTTTCATATCAGAGGATTTAGCTTTACATTGCCCAAGTAATTTATACAAAGGAGAGAAAATCAAAGATGAACCTATTGAGGTTTATCATTTTGTATTTGTTTCCTTCAAAAAAATTGCTTTTACTGACCATTTAGTGCAGTTTGAAGTAATGAATATCAAAAGGTTTAGTTTCTTGGAACTGACCCAATTTCCACTTCTCAATTGATTTAAATTCTGAACGAGGTTGGATGTGTTATGTTTCAATGGTGCCTTCCTCTCTTCCATATTTTTCTAACAAGTATATCCCCTCTAATCTTCTGGGTACATAACTTATTTTTTGAGTGATCTCTTGTTAACATTGCTAGAGAAATCCCAATCTTGATGAGGTTGCTGGTAAGCTTTCGGCAATGAAAGGCCTAGAATCTAACACCCAAGACCCGGTACATTGTTCTAGTGGCGGTGCATGCTTTTCTCTTTTTGAGCCTTTATTTATGTGTGTTCGAATTTGAGTTAGAATCATTCTCACTTCTTTTGTCTATTTTTCAGCCTTTGCTTATCCAGTTCCGTCTATTTAACAATGGTTGTGCTGTTAAGGGAACTTTTTTGGTCAATAAAAAGGTAATTTTTTCCCTGTTTTTGTTGGAGAAACATTGTAGTAATTGATCTTCTAGAAAGTTGCTTCCAAAGGATCCAACTTTAAGTGGAAGTGAATACGCTTGCTATCCCCGACAAACAAAATGATGATGGCTCAGGAACGCAAGTCCTCTATGCCAGTGCTGATGGATGTTCTTTTCATTTGAACCTTTATTGGAACAGAATGTTTTAATCTGTACAGAACATTTGAAAGGGCCATTAGTGGAACATATTAGACGACATTGCAAATATGACTTTGGTCATGAGTTTAGTCGTATAAAGACTTGTTATATGCATCTTTCACTGTAAGATCCCAGAATTTCAAATCTACTTGATCAAATATCACTTTTGTTTGGAATGTTTTGTTGGAGATAGCCTCTAACATCTATCTGAAAATCATGCAATTAAAGTTTTCATGATTGAATATTTTTCAACCTCACATCATTTCAGCCTCAAGCGTACTTCTTTGACTTAGATTTCTAATATGTTGTATTTTTTGGATGTCCTAACGGACAGTAGTAATTTGTTGCTGAGGTTCTTAGTTCTGTTTCTTCTATATTCTTGTTGGTTTTGATGTAGTTACCCCTTTCTTTTTCTAACATTGCATTATCTTTTTGTTTTCTGTATTAACTGCTGTAGCTTCCTCCTAGAACAATTCAAGTTCGACGTTCAATGATTAAAGTTGAGATGGATCGAGAACTTTCAGATGTTAGAACACAGAATTCATTGGAAATAGTAGGAACAAGGTATTCGCAATTTGACCCTCACTTTTCTATGTTTGCTGTTTACATGTGCTCTGCAGTTAACTGTTAAAGACACAAGAATTGCAGAAAAACTATATGCTTGTCTCTGTTGTTGCCTTTCATCATATAGACAGATTCCAATGCTATAAAGATTACATCGCTATAATTACGTTAATCCTAAGGAAGTAAAAGCTGTACAATCAAGCTATACAAGGAAAGGAAATAGTCAGCAAAGCTGTACTAGAGATTAATATTGTGATTTTGAATCTTGATTTCGAATTTGAATTTTGAATTGGCCATAAAATGGCCAGCTATGATATCCTCGACATTAACGTGGTGCAACTTTCCGCTATGTTAACGAGTTGTCATTTTCTCTCATTTTACTTTGAAAATGGTCTTTCTTTGAAACGAATAAAATGTGCTTGAACATCAAAGTGGGAAAACGGAAAATCATCGATATCAAGACAAAAAGGGTGGTAACCAATGTCAATGTGGAATTTGCTTATGGTGAAGGAAATTTCCCTAGCATGTTCTCTTAGAAACATGAAATAGGTTCATTTGCATCTAGGTAAAGCTTGGGGTTGATGAAAAGTCAACCTTTGCCTAACAGCAGTTAAATTCACTACACAAATTGTTTCTCCCAGTGTACACTATGAGGTCAGCTGCACTGTCCCCTCTACTGTTAAACTTTCCCCAATTTCCATGATTCTTAACGTGCAAATTGCATAGTTATCACAATTTTACATGAGCACATGCTTATTTTTTTCTTCTGGAATTGTGTGATAAGCATGAAAATTAAGCCAAACAGAATGAAATTGGAGATTTTTTTTGGTTGTTGTTGGGGGGGGGGGGGGAGTGGTTGACAACTATCAAATGGTTCAATGTTGATTCTATAAATTATTCAAATGTGTGTAAAAATGACCTTAGAATTTAGAGTGAGAAAGTGCTCTATAAATTATTAAAATGTGTATGAAATCCTTCTTTGCATATAGGTTTGAAACACAAATTCTGTCCATTAATTAAAAGTCCTGTCAATTGTGGCCATTTTCCTTACTAGTGGGATGAACTACCCTTGAAGTCCAACAAATCTTTACACATAAAGAAAATTTTCACGTATAAAGTCTACTATCCATATACTGGGAGGCACTGGAAGCTTCAAATAACTGGGGTTTGTAAGGGAGGACACATGAATCTCAATGATATAGCTGCCAGGCTCCAGAGAACTCGAGTGGTCAAGTCTGGGATAAATATTTACAATAAAATACACAGATGCATTTTTAACCGGATTTTTCTTCCAAAAGCCTTTTCAAGGACTGGCTTGTTAGACACTTGCGGCCGTGAGATTTGCATCTCTCCATGTCCAACACTTGTTGGAGACTAAACGAGTCACCTTTTGTAGAAATCCCGAGTATCATGGATATGACAATTTCGGGTGATATGGAAATCTCAATATTATGGAAGGAACATAATATCCCTGATTACATGGGGTAATTATGAAAGGAAATATTCTGTTCTTTATTTAGACTAATTGTTTGATTGTTTCCGTATGTATATGATTCTCTATGAGGTTATAAATAGAGACTCATACCTGTACAAATGAATTATCGGAGTAATATACAGAATTCTCTTTCTTTCTTCATGGTATCAGAGCCAGGTTCCGGAATCTTAGTTGTCAATGTCTGAATCCACCATTGACAGCGAAGGACCGGTCCTCTCACCCACCTCCACTCCGGAAACACCATTGCTACCCACCATGAGCTCCAATGGACTTGACAACTCGTCCTTCCAGCTCACGGTGGAAAAGTTTCATGGAAAAAATTTTCGTGAGTGGGCTCAATCCATCAAACTTATCATCGATGGAAAAGGGAAATTGGGGTATATCACTGGCGAAACCAAGCAACCACCGTCGACTAACACTGCCGACCTCCAAAAATGGCGGTCAGAAAATTCGATGGTGATTGCATGGTTGGTGAACTCCATGAAATCCTCCATCGGAAAGACGTATCTCTTCTTACCAACGGCGAAAGACGTCTGGGATGCCATACGAGAAACATACTCAGATGCAGAAGACTTCTCACAGATCTTTGATCTCAAGACTCGACTGTGGCAGCTGAAGCAGGGAGAGAGAGACGTCACCGAGTTCTTCATGGAGATGCAGATCCTCTGGCAGGAGCTCGACCTGAGCTGTGAAGAGGAGTGGGCGTGTTCTGGTGACAGCGCCAGATACCGGAAGAAGCTTGACACGGAACGGGTCTCCGAGTTCCTCGCTGGGTTGAATCGAGAGCTCGACGACGCCCGGAGTCGGATCCTCAGTCGACGCCCGCTTCCATCCATTCGGGAAGTGTTTGCTGAAATCCGACGGGAGGAGCATCGACGGAAGGTGATGCTGCAGGAGTTCGCTTCTTCTCACGGGCCTCATGGGTCTCACGGGCCTCATGGGTCTCACGGGCCTAATGCAGCAGAAGGGGCAGCCTTCACTTCTAAAGGCCCAAGATCTGGGCCCGGGCCCAAACAAAATAAAGGAAAACTCTGGTCTGACCATTGCCGAAAAAATGGTCACACCCGAGATTCTTGCTGGGAAATCCATGGGAAACCAGCCGACTGGAAACCACGACAGGGCAGCCGTGGTTATCAGACCACTCTCACCCACTCACTAGCATCCCCTCAAGCCACTAATGATCCCTCCACTGTCAGCTTTACCCCTGACCAATTGGACCAATTGCAAAAATTATTTTCCCACTTCCAAGCTTCGGGTCAGTCTTCCCAGAATATTGCTTCTGCCTCCTTAGCCCAAAAAGGTAATTTCTTTCACGCTCTGAGTACATCGAGATCCAATAATCCTTGGATCATTGACTCAGGTGCTTCAGATCACATGACCGATTCATATCACCTTTTTTCCTCTTATTCACCATGTGCTGGAAATCTCAAAGTTAAGATTGCCGATGGCACTCTCTCGTCGGTTGCAGGAAAAGGGAGTATTCAACTCTCTAACTCCATAAAATTAGACTCTGTCCTTCATGTTCCAAAATTATCTTGCAATCTCTTGTCCATTAGTCAGTTAACAAAAACCTCTAATTGCTCTGCTAAATTTCTTCCCTCTCACTGTGTTTTTCAGGATCTATTATCGGGGAAGACGATTGGCAGTGCTAAGGAGTATGAGGGACTCTACTACTTTGACGACGCTACTGTGAGTGACCACGGTCCAACTGCAATTTGTGATTCTGCATCTCTGACTAGGGATAGTGAACTTCTATTATGGCATTTTAGAATGGGTCATCCCAATTTCCAGTATTTAAGACGATTGTTTCCTTCCATTGTTTCAAATAAAAATTTGGTTGATTTTCAATGTGAAATATGTGAACTTGCCAAACATAAGCGTACTTCGTTCCCCACATCCATATACAAACCATCTCAACCATTTACTCTGATTCATAGCGACCTCTGGGGTCCTTCTCGTATTTTCACTCGTACTCACTCAAAATGGTTTGTCACTTTTATTGATGATCATACTCGGTTATGTTGGGTTTATTTGTTAAAAGACAAAACTGATGTTCGTTCTGTCTTTATCAATTTTCATTCAATGATTCAAACTCAGTTTCAGACTTCCATTAAAATTCTGCGCACAGATAATGGCACAGAATACTTCAATTCTGTCTTGGGAGAATATCTTCTCAAACATGGCATCATTCATCAAAGTTCTTGTGTCGACACCCCTCAACAAAATGGGGTTGCCGAACGGAAAAATAGACACATCCTTGATGTCGCACGTGCCTTATTATTCACCATGAATATGCCTACCATGTTTTGGGGTGATGCCATTTTGACATCCATCTATCTTATCAATAGAATGCCTAGTCGTGTTCTTTCTTTTGCCACACCCCTCCAAAAATTTCGGGAACAGTTTCCTACCTCTCGCCTTGACTCAAGTATTCCTCTCCGTGTGTTCGGCTGTACTACATTTGTTCATATTCATTCCCATAGTAGAGGAAAATTAGATCCCCGTGCTATTAAGTGTGTTTTCATCGGCTATGCTCCTACTCAAAAAGGGTACAAGTGCTATGATCCAGCCACAAAAAAAGTCTTTGTCAGCCTGGACGTTACATTCTTTGAAAACACCTCCTACTACCAAAAACCTTCTCTTCAGGGGGAGCCATTGTGTGATGAAGCTCGGTCTTTGGTCTTTGATCTCTCTCCTCCTCAGCATGTCCCCATCATTGATCCTGTCATTGATCCTGCCATAAACACAGAAGGAAACTTGAACTCAGGGGGAGATGCAGGAACACAAAAGGGCAAACAGATACTGGTTTATTCACGACAGCCGAAATCAAAGACAATAGAGAATCTTATACCTGAAGCACCGAAAGAGTTAGAACCGGTAATAGTTCCAAGTGAGTCCCCATCTACCATTGGTAAGCCTGCATCCTCTGATATTGATTTACCCATTGCTCTTAGAAAGCATCCTCGATCATGTACCTTCCACCCTCTCTCAAACTTTATGTCTTATAATGCCTTGTCTACAGAATTTCGTGCCTTTACTTCTAACCTTGACAATGCAGAAATTCCACGAGATATTCAGGAGGCCCTGAAAATACCCAAATGGAGAGAGGCAGTAATGGAAGAAATGAGAGCTCTGGAAAAGAATGAAACGTGGGAAATAACGGACTTACCAAGGGGAAAGAAACCTGTTGGCTGCAAATGGGTGTTCACTTTAAAATATAAAGCAGATGGGACTATAGAAAGGTACAAAGCCCGCCTTGTTGCAAAAGGATATACACAGACCCAGGGGATCGACTACACAGAAACATTTGCACCAGTGGCAAAGTTAAACACAATTCGAGTTCTCTTGTCAATTGCAGTCAATTCAGATTGGCCCCTCCAACAACTTGATATTAAGAATGCATTCTTGAATGGAGAATTAGAAGAAGAAGTCTTCATGACAATGCCACCAGGTTTTTGTAGAACTGGAGAAGAAAAGCGAGTGTGCAAGCTCAAGAAGTCTCTCTATGGGCTTAAACAATCACCAAGAGCATGGTTCGATAGATTTGCCAAAGCAGTAAGAAGTCAAGGATATCAGCAAGGGCAGTCAGACCACACTATGTTTTCTCGGCAATTCGAAGATGGGAGGAAAACAATTCTGATTGTCTATGTTGATGACATAATCCTAACAGGAGATAATATAGAAGAAATGGAGAGACTGAAGAAAATGCTAGCCACCGAATTTGAAGTAAAAGACCTAGGACAAATGCGATACTTCTTGGGAATGGAAGTTGCCAGATCAAAAAGGGGCATTAGCGTCTCTCAACGAAAGTACATTCTGGATCTCCTAACTGAGATGGGTATGCTTGGATGTAAACCAAGTGACACTCCCATAGAAGCTGGAAGAAGAACGGAGGATGTTGGAAAACCAGTGGAAAAAGACAGATACCAGAGACTGGTAGGAAAGTTAATCTACTTGTCACATACCAGACCAGATATCGCATTTGCGGTTAGTGTGGCAAGCCAACACATGCATTCACCAAAAGAAACTCATCTAGAAGCAGTGTACAAAATCCTCCGATACCTCAAGGGGTCCCTAGGAAGAGGACTATTATTCAAGAAAAATGAAAGCAAAGGAGTAGAGATCTTCACAGATGCTGATTGGGCAGGCTCAGCAGAAGATAGACGATCTACCACAGGATACTGCACCTTTGTCTGGGGCAACTTGGTAACTTGGAGAAGTAAGAAACAAAATGTAGTGGCTAGAAGTAGTGCTGAAGCTGAGTTTAGAGCAGTTGCACAGGGAATGTGTGAAGGGCTATGGCTAAAGAAACTCTTGGAAGAACTACATGTGGAAGTAAGGTTACCAATAAAACTCTACTGTGATAACAAAGCAGCCATCAACATTTCTCTCAACCCAGTCCAACATGATAGAACCAAACACATAGAAGTTGACAGACATTTCATCAAGGAAAAGGTTGAAGGTGGGATCATTTGTATGACATATGTCCCTACAAAAGAACAGACAGCAGATGTCTTCACCAAAGGGTTGTCTCGGCAAAATTTTGAGGACTTTATCGGCAAGTTGGAAATGATCAATATTTACGATCCAACTTGAGGGGGAGTGTAGAAATCCCGAGTATCATGGATATGACAATTTCGGGTGATATGGAAATCTCAATATTATGGAAGGAACATAATATCCCTGATTACATGGGGTAATTATGAAAGGAAATATTCTGTTCTTTATTTAGACTAATTGTTTGATTGTTTCCGTATGTATATGATTCTCTATGAGGTTATAAATAGAGACTCATACCTGTACAAATGAATTATCGGAGTAATATACAGAATTCTCTTTCTTTCTTCACCTTTGTTCGTCTTTTTTCTATATCCTTATGCCGTAGTTTCCTGGTTCCTGTGCCTGACATAACGTCTGTGGAAAGTTGATTCCTTCTCATATGAGCTTGCCATGGGATAATCCACATGGTCGCCAGAGTATTCTTGAGATGGTTCATGAAAATGTGGAACACATTCATTGAATAAATGGAGCTTAGTCCATTGAATGATGACTGAGAGCTTAGTCTATTCAACGATGACCGAGACTCAGTTTTTTAGCCTAATCATGGAAGACTTGGACCTATGGTAATTTAGTTTTAAATGCTATTTAATTTATTGGTCCAAACTAGTTCCTTTTTTATGAGTATTACTGATGATCGTAACTTAAATGTTCCTGGCCAAGCATTGACCGACTTTATTGGTAAAGAACGATGAGTTCGTGATTGACATAAGTAGTTATTGTCAGCTACATTGTAAGTGCTTCTATATATGATTTTCTATTGCCTAAGGCCATGTTTTAAGTTTGAGTTCTAATCTGACAGCAATCAGCCAAAAAGAACGTATCTATCAAGACCTTTGATTGCACTTTTAAGCTATGGAGGGGTCCCAAGAGAATATTTCATGGATATACTTATAAATGCTTTAAGAGATGCTCGAGGTGCCTTTTCCAATAAGCGTGCTGCTCTAAGAGGTAGTTTATCTGATAAAACTGATAGCTTATGGGATGCCATTATGTTTATCCTATTTTTGTTGTCCCTGGCCTAATTGGGAGAAAAATTTTCTGTGTTGCTATCCCTTTATGCGTAGATTTACAATTCTGGCATCAAGTTACTTCTTTTTCCATGATGAATAATTCTATTTGCTTCTTATCGGCTTTCTACAGTTTCAATGAAAAAATTATTTCCTTACCATTTAAAAGTTTGCAATTCATCTTTGTTCGATTTTCTGCAAATCTTTTGTTTCATGCAGTTTCTATCAGCCACGGTGAGATGGATGATTATAGTGTAGCAAGAATGATTTTGTCAGGGATTCCGCTAGATGAATCCTGTTTGCAATATCGTCTATCCATACTGTTGGAGGAGGAAAAGAAGAGTCTTAGATATGGAAAGCTTCATGTACCTGAATGTTTCTATCTAATGGGAACGGCTGATCCCACCGGAGTCCTTGAAAGTGATGAAGTCTGTGTTATTCTGTACGTGTACTTGTTAACATCTTTCACTTTCCATAGGGTTGAAAGCATTTGAAATTATACGAAAGGAAAAAGCAACCATAAAACTCCTGGATAACTATTTGAAAAAAAATTATATTCCAACTGCTATACTTTATTTAAAATCTAGAAGGTTCCACAGTTATACTTTACTCTGATCTTTAAACTGCACTACTCTGAAAAATAAATTTCTCCAGCTATTTCTTTCTGTTCTACTATGTAAATAGTACCTTTTTTTGGCGTTGAGTTTGAAACTTATGGCATATCTTATCTCTATACGTTCCTACATAAGCTTGCCTTCATTCAACCTCGGAAAAAATTTGTTTTTTGCCATAGTTTAGGTTAATGGCCTTTTGATCCAACCTTCCTATGTAAAGACTATATGAATGTACATGTTTTCTATCTTCTTGGTATTATATGCTTTCTTTTTCTGATATCTAACAACTGGAGTAACAATTAATTATATTCTCTTTATACTTACATATTTTGTGTGGACGTGTCTTTTTTTTTTCACGCAATGTTGTAGTGACAATGGACAAATTTCGGGGAAGGTATTAGTATACAGGAATCCTGGTTTACACTTTGGCGACATTCATGTTTTAAAGGCTACGTATGTGAAGGCCCTAGAACCTATCATTGGAAATGCGAAGTATGCTATATTCTTCCCATGTAAAGGTCAACGGTCCTTGGCGGATGAAATAGCGGGTGGTGATTTTGATGGTGACATGTACTGGGTCTCAAGAAACCCCCAGGTTGGCATTTTCAATTACTTCCATTTTGGATCATTTCTTCATTGCGGCTGATCTTTTGGGTGGGTATAGTCTCATTGTCTGAATTTTTTGTCCCCAATCTCTTCAGTGGTGGTTCTGCTTGCATGTCCTATCTTTCTGCATTTTGCTTTGGACGTTCATATAGGTGTTTTTTTTTGTGAACCTCAGAATTCGAGGTCAAAATTTAAGTTTGAACTTGTTAAAAAATGTTCTCCAAAGTCTTCAAACAAACTCTTTTGGCTCAGTTTGTCTCATTCCTGGAACAATGGTTTCAACTTGTTGTGGCCGCTTGTTTCATCTTCAATTGTTGCTTCTTTTGCATCTATCTTGCATCTTACACAATGATCTTCAAGTGCTTCTACTCTAGCTTTCACAAGCATGGTTGATATTCTTCAGACGTTTATTATTCAACCGGTGAATATGTTGTTTCTACTTATCAAAAAAAATGTTGTTTCTCATTGTGCAACTGTAAAATAGGGGCTATTGTCATCTAACAAATTTTTTATTCAACTTGTGAAAATATTGTTTATTATCCATATTTCTAGGTTACATGTGAGCATGCTCTAGTTTCCAGCAGAGACTTGCACTATTTGACCATTTCTGAGATTTCCAAAATTAGGCCATTAATAATATATTTCCTACTGCTGGCCCAACTCAGGCCCTTGCATATCACTGAACAGGTGTACGGTTAACATCTCCTATTACTGTTCTTTAGCTAGTTTAGATGGATAATTTATAATATCACTGCTCAAGGGGTTTGTGTTGTGGGTTATTTGAGGAAATCAAGATGGTAGTTATCAAGTCCTAATTCAACAAATATGGTTTTATTAGTATGAAAATCATGCATCCCCTGTATATTATGATGCAATAACAAAGCGGCATTCAATTGACGTCCTTCATAGCAGTTTTAAACTTAATGCATGTACATACAGACACAAGTGCATGCACACAGACACTCAGACGTATGTATGTCTGAATGTCATTGCTATCTGGAGATACCAGAATTCTTGCTATCAAATATTTAGTTGTCTCAAAATCTTTGAGGAATAACAAATATTGATGCTGATATGTACAAAAAGATGCATGGATTGAGTAAAGATAAAAAATGCAAAAGTTTGGAAGTTAGATCTTAGGATAAATTTTTGGAGGCCAAGATCATGATAAACTAACACCAAAAGGTCAAGCTTGTTTCAAGTACTTATTTCCATTATGAATTTATATTGTCTCATTTCTTTCTGCACAGAGCTCTTATTTTTAGAATTACTGCAGCTACTGGAATATTTCAAAGAGAGTGAGCCTTGGTCGCCAACTTCTTCAATGCATAATATGCCCAATCATGATGTTCCCACGAGAAAGCCAAGTGATTTTTCAGCTGCGAAACTTGAGGAAGAGCTTTTTAAGTTGTTTCTGACAACTAGGTTTCAGCCAAGGTAATGTACTCAACCTTGCACCATATTAATTATGAACTAAAATTCAAGGTGCGAATGGCATTCAGATGTACAATCTTCTGGCTACTTTTTACCTGAACTCTGTTTCTGATTATCATCCCAAATTAAGCCTTTTCATTTTGAATTTAGAATGAACAATTAAGGGTATAGTCCAGAGAAAATCTTTACATCAGCAGAAGCTCCAAGACCAGTATATTATGCCAAGTTGATTTTACAATAGAAGGAAACCCACTAACCCATGAAGTAATATAAAAGAGTGGTGCAAAGTCTCCCAAACCCTACACCTCACCCTCTCAAAGAGGAGAACTACCACAAATGTGAAACTTCTTTTCCTAATTCTCTTGGTGTTGCTGTAACCATTGGGGGTGACCATCTTGGGCTAAAACCCCGTTTGGATCTTGTGCTAAAGCCACCACGTATTTACAAGTAATCGTTGTTTATAGGTTATGATTCCCATACTTGTCAAACAAGAAATATCAGTTGCTGGACAAGGAAAACACTTCCCTTTCAAACTAAGGAAACTCAGTTATTAGATTAATCCTTAATGGGAATTTTAGACAACTTTTTCAACGAATCTTTAGCTTGATTTGAATTCCATCAAGTTTTCAGATGTTATCATTATAACTCTACCTTGTCTAGAATTCCATTAGGATTGCTAACTACATTGCGAGAACTTGTGGTGGTTTAACTCTGTCTTATTGAAACTGAGACCATGATTTATGGTTTGGTGTTTTGTTTGTGTTACTATTTACGTCACAAAGCTAGTATGAAGATACTTTGTGCTGTTTACAGTTACACTAAGAGTGTAGCAGCTGATAGTTGGTTGGCATTGATGGATCGGTTTCTGATTCTGGGAGATGATTGTATTGAAGAGAAAGCTCATGTGAAGGCAAACATACTCCAGTTGATCGATATATACTATGATGCTTTGGATGCTCCAAAAAAAGGTGGACAGAAGGTTAGATCTGTACTCTTATTTCATCATTTGCTAGTTACTCGGGGGCATCATCAGGAGGTAGTGTTATTATTGACTGGATATATGAGTTCCAATATGGTTATGGCTAAAATTAGGCTGATTATCCTGTGATTACCGCTATTTATCATGTATCCTCTTGGGCTGAAGTTTTTCAGTGTGGACCCCATCCAGTCACCTGAATTTTGAGCTGTGTTTGAACTTCAAACTTTCAAAGCTTGTAATTACAGTCTATTGCTAGCACAGAGGAGAATCAGTCTCACTAAGTTAATGAAAGTGAGTAGGAATGAACTAAAGACCATTTTTCTGAAGTTGTTAACAAGAATGTTCAAACGCATGTCAGTTTTTTGGGTAGGTTTCATTACATTCTCCATAGCCGAGTGCTGCATGCATTTGACAAGATTTCAGTCTTCACATAGAAGTAAATGTAAAGAGGATTCATTTTCTACTCTAAGCGGAATTTATAGAGTGCAAAACCAGATGAGCATGGGGGAATAAGAAAGTAATTCTTGAGGTAAGAAACCTTCAACCAAACCACTGCCAGAAACAGGTCCTATTGTCATGGTAGTTTTTTGGATAGTTCGGTTGGTTTGTAATGGAATAGAGCATTAGGAGCTCTTAGTGGCTTTTAGAACAGAAACGTGGTCTTGATGCTTAGCTACTTTATCTCCACTATTCTTGATCTCCCAAGTTGCTTTGCAGTGAGGGTTTCTATTTTGCAAACTTATTACTTGTTTTCTGTTTTACGGAAAATTGTCCATAACATACCTGTGCTTTTGATTATTTTGGTTTTTATAACCGTTGCTTATAAAATTTTGGATTAAAGACTTATGCTACCTTCATTTGTGAAATAGGGTTGACTCACATTTCCAAGAGAAAAATCAGTGGAGGGGATCCCCCTTTGGCATGGAAGGAGGTGGAGGACCTCCTTTTGCACTGAAGGGGGAATCCCCTGCCTCGTGCGGGCAGGGGAACAGACCCCCCTGTTGCAAGGTAGGGGATCTCCCACACCGCACCGGAGCATTGAGACCCCCACCAGCTGGCGGGGGGATCCACATTGTTTTTTTATTGTTTAAAAGAAATGTTAATTTTTTCTTAGTTGTGTGATTTTTCTTTTTCTTTTTTTATCCAGGCTTGAATATATTTATCGTTTTAAGTCGTGTTAATTTTTTTAATTGTTATAATTTGTTTCTTATAAAAATGCCCCTTCAATATTTTGGGCTGACGTGGCATGTGCCACGTGAGATTTTTCTATTACCCTTTAATAGAAATGTGTATCAGATTCCCATTTCACAAATAGAGGTAGCACGAGCCTTAACACCAAAATGGTCAAAAGCACAAGTATGTTGTAGCTAATTGTTCGTTTATTTGAATAGATCGAAGTTCCAAAAGAATTGAAGGCAGAAAAGTTTCCACATTATATGGAGAGGGCGAATAGTTTCACTTCTACATCTGTTTTGGGCTCAATTTATGATACAGTTAGTTCGTATCAAGCAGAAGATCTGTCGATGAAAGGTGAGAATTACGGATATTTGCATTTCTTTCTCATATGCTATGCCGACCCAAGTATGCCATAAGGGAATGGGATATGACCGAATCCAATTTTTGAAAGACATAATAGAGCCGAATTGTCTTCTCAAATTTTGTTCTTCTGCATATCTTTATTTTCCTGACAAACTTGTAATAGTTAAAAGTGTGGATCATCATCATGAAGATTGTTGACTTGGTGAGAGAGGGAGAGAGAAAGGAACAAGAATTTGAGATATACATTTACTTGGTGCTATTCAGAAGTTGGGAAACTCCCCTGTTTTGATGTTGAGGTGCCTGAAGTCTGCTTGGACAAATGGAAGGAACTCTATGAGCAATATAGGCAGGAGATGTGCACAGCCTTGCAGCAGGGTCCTGAGGGCAAAAATGAGGCTGCTGACGAAGTGATCAAGAAGTATAAAATGGTAATTATTTAGCTTATGCTTCTTTAAATTCTCAAATCTTTCTCTTGCATGAAGAGTAATCTACCCCCCTTGAAAGTTGGAAACGCCTTTCCCATTTCCTGTTTCGCTAACCATTTCTACTGTAGATATTGTATGGAGCTGCTGAGTTTGAAGAGAGTGAAAGGGTGATGGAAGAAATCTTTAACGAGGCTCTTGCAATATATAACATCACTTACGATTATGCCAAGACCAGATCCGCCAGATATTGTGGCTTTGCTTGGAAGGTTGCAGGTTCAGCCCTGATTCGGTTATATGCCAAGAAAGGAGGTGAAAGATCCTTTGTCTGTGTCCGCTCTGTTTTGAGAGAGATATTTAATTAAGGGGATATTGTATAGAGCACCATAGGTATAAGGGATAATATTCATAGCCATGTGGGTGTGTACTGTTTGGTAGACGAAATCTAGCTCTTGTTCCTTTATTTTTTTACTCCAGACTATTATTCTCTCAAAATTTCTTTCATGGCCGACGGCGGAAGTCCATAACCATGGAACCATGGAAGCAAAGGAGGAAAAACATTCATGCCCATGGCCATGCACTAGAGGACATCGAGATTGACAGACAGGAGAGAGGTGGAGGGGATAGAGGAGAAAGGAGCATGAGAGAAGAGAAGATAAAGAGACAGTAATTGAAAGGATTTAATTAATTATAAGTTATTAACAAAAAAATGTAATGTTTTAGAGAGAAAAATGCCATCTGGGCTCTTCAATTGAAACGTACCCAAAAACTTATGTTCAAAAATCTAATAAGAAAAATGTTTTTTTTTTTTTTTGAAAACTAAGGCCTAAAATTTTGGCTTTTGTAAAATCATTCTTTTTTATTTTAAATAATTTTTCACTTTTTACTAATTTCAACCTCCCAAAATTTCGTAGAATCAAACGCGGCGTTAGAAAAGCATTATAGACGGATTTTGTGGCGTCTACTGACTTGTAGACACGACAAATGGTCGCCTCTACATTTATTCCTACAAAAGTTAAAATGTCACTGCTCCAACACGTGATTATATTGATCTGTACTATTCATATGCTTCGGATCATTGGATGAGGCTTTTCTTTTCTTTTTATTTTTGTCTTTTTGCAAATAATTATGGTTACAGACGTCGCAATTGCAATAATAGTTAAACGACAACAATACGATGGGGTCCGAAGATGCAAAGTCTTTATGTGAAGTTTCCACTTCCTAGTCGAATGATTCAAGGATATCTGAAGAGGTCGTGTGTTCTTCGTTTCCGTAGATTTCTATCGTTTTTAGTTTCTCTTTAAACCTCTTCGGTCAGAGACAGAGTCGTGATGTTCTCTCTGGAGCCCTTGCTTCCCGTATGAACATAAACGCCGTGTGCTGGTGGTTCATATCCCTCTTCCTCTCCTACGATCGGTAGCCTCTCCGTCTCGCTTTCTCCCGCCACCAGACTCACTTGCGTTGCGGACCTTGCTCCTCACCGTCGCGGAGTTCGCTTCCTGAAGAAGAGCCGATCGGATTGTGAGTGCCCAAATTCGACAGTCTCTACCGACCTCGGTTGGCTGCCGCGGAATCCAGGACGCGTTTGTTGTCTCCGTTTTACTCAGACGTCGTCCCTTGGTGGGAATCGCCGGAAAACGCTGAGAGACCTGAATCTCTGCTCCGCCTAAATTTAGTTTCCTCGTTGAATTGAACCATTTTAGGTACGTAATCTGACCCGATCTAGTGGGCTTTGAATTGGACTTGGGTTAATTCTAGTTGGACTGATCCGCACTGAAGAAACTTGCGTCTTGGGTTTCGCGTTGGGTGAATTTAGGAGTTTTGCTTTCCCGGCTTTAGTCTTTCAATTTGACCGTGGTGTTGTTAAATTGAGGTCCAATTAACGTGTATAAATATCCAATTAACTTTAATTGTCTTTTTATGAAGAATCTGGCAATTAAGCTTCTAGGTTGGATTTGAATTTGGGGTTACCAAATTATTGGATCCCTAAATCGATTGCTCAAGCACAAAAATGGGTTTATAATTCAGGATTAAGAACTGTTATGAAGTCCGAATACGTCCAAGATTAGATTTAATTGGAGAAAGACTCGAGCCATAGAATTTCTCAATTCTGACATAAGGTACTTATTAGATCTAATAAGTACATTAAATCTAATAGAATTATTTGGCTGTATCCAGACTAATACCAATCCAACCCGGTTCTAGCATGTTATTTTTTATTGCACTAGGGAAGTTTATAGTGCTTAAATATTTAACCTGTTTGCATCTTTGGCTTAGATACTTGAAAGATGTCCGGTCAAAGCCAGCGGTTGGTTGTGGTTCCCACAGTAACAATGCTTGGGGCCATGAAAGCTCGCCTTGTTGGTGCTACAAGAGGTCATGCTCTTCTCAAAAAGAAGAGTGATGCTTTAACTATGCAGTTCCGTCAGATTCTTAAAAAGATTGTTTCCACAAAAGAGTCGATGGGCGATATCATGAAGACCTCCTCATTTGCCTTAACTGAAGCCAAGTATGTTGCTGGAGAGAATATCAAGCACATCGTCCTCGAGAATGTGAAAAGTGCAACTCTTAAAGTTCGATCAAGGCAAGAAAATGTTGCCGGCGTGAAGCTCCCCAAGTTTGAGCACTTCACCGACGGTGAGATCAAGAATGACCTCACTGGATTAGCTAGAGGTGGACAACAGGTTCAGTTGTGTCGTCAAGCTTATCTGCACGCAATTGAGGTTCTTGTTGAGCTTGCTTCACTTCAGACGTCATTCTTAACACTTGATGACGCAATCAAGACCACTAATCGTAGGGTTAATGCGCTAGAAAATGTTGTGAAGCCAAGGTTGGAGAATACCATTATTTATATTAAGGGGGAGTTAGATGAGCTGGAAAGGGAGGATTTCTTCAGGCTAAAAAAAATACAGGGTTATAAGAAGAGGGCGATGGAGAAACAGCTCGCAGCTGCCAATCAGTTCGCTGAGCAGCAGTCTGCAGAGAAGGTATCTTTGCAGGAAGGGATATCGATAAGTTCAGCTCACAACTTATTATCTGCAGCTGCAGAGAAGGATGAGGATATCATTTTCTGACTTGGGGTTTGTTTATACGTTCCTCAGGGTGTGTTACTTTTGGCTATGATCTTTGTTTTGCCGTGCTGAATAAAAGGTTAACTTATAGTTATGTTGCTTTTGCTTTTGTTGTATAATTTATGGATAGGCGTTTTATCGGTTCAAGTTCTGAAGTATTTGTTGCCTTGAGTTGATTTCTTGAAAATGGAGGAGCTCCGGCAATGCCTCTTTTGTTTTTCTTTCTTGGTTTTGATACAGAGCTCGGCAATGTAGAAATACAATACAATTTTTTGGCTTTTTGACAGTTGCTGCTTGGTGTTTTCTAAGAATAGCGGTATGAAGTTCTTAGACATGACCACATGATCAAATTGTTCTTTGAGTGCCCCATAGCATGTATGGCTTGGATGGAATCTCCATGGGCCCTTAACGTCCAGGTTCTGACCTTAAGAAGTATTGCCGAGTGAATCAAGACTATCCTTCACGCAGGAACGAGTTTGAATCTCCCTTTGGTGGACCAACAAAAATTCATTATCTACGCTTCTATCCTATTCGACTCCATCTGGTTTACCCGAAATCAGATTTTTCATCATGGCCTTCATTTGAACACGGGTGAGCTTCTTACAAGAATCAGATCTCTGTACTATGAGCATTTGTCGGCGTGGAATGAAGTTACCCCTCACGATACTACTCGGGTTGTCTGGTCTCCCCCTCCAGTAAATGCTTGGTAAATTAGTTTTGATGTTGCTATTAGACCTTCGTGTGCATTTGCTGCTGCTGTATGCAGAAATGCTGAAGGTACTTTGCTCTTTGCTTGGACAAAGAGCCTGCCTTCTAGCGGCCTTTTGTGGGTGAGGCATGAATCATAGTCGCTGGTCCTTTAATCATGTCAAGTGACAAGCTAATTTTGTTGCACATAATTTGGCCAAATGGGCATTTGAGGAAGATCTTTCAGGGTTCATCCCTGTGTCTGTAATTCCCGAATTGAATTTCACCGGTGACAACCCAAGGTTTCCTCCTCGAGGTTGTCCTGTGTTTTAATGAAGTTTATTTAGAAAAAAAAAAAAGACCACATGATCAAAACTCACGCCTCGCCACTTCCCAATGAACTGCTAAGAGTAAAGAGTATGACATGAAGCTAGTTTGCCGAGTCTCTGTAACAGTACGTTATCTTGCGTTACCCACTGTGAAATGTGGTTCGATTGCTTTATTTATTTGCAATTAGTTGCAAATAAGTTGTCTGGGGAGGAGGCAAGCACCGGGCTAAAATATCATAAAGAGAGTTTTATGATATTCTATCAAATAGAATTCTATTACTTATTACCACTATTTCTAAATTGAAAAACCTTCCTTTTACATTAGTCAAATCATTTTATTTATCTCAAAATTATAAATGCCGAGGTGTTAAAATAGCTTATCTCGTCCCTATAAGTGGGTCGGAAGAGGATTCCTTGTTTAGCCAGTCTTAACGGGTTCTGCAAAGCATCATATGTTGTTTTCTAAGAGGTGTATTCAACGTAGACACTTCTTAGGGACAAACTTGGGTTAAAGTTGGTTTTTAACTTTTTTTTTAGTATTCAATTACATTTATAAAACTACCACCGAACATTTTAAGAATTCAAACACAAACACCAATACATTTTACACAATCTTCAACAACTTTTTACTTTTTTATTCAACATAAATTTTCTCTCTATACTTTTTCACTTAACTCTAATATTTTTTTATTAAACAATTACATCAAATCATTTCTCTCTCCACTTTACACAAACACCAATACAATACTATTCAATATAAATATTCATAACTTTTCTAAAATCTATATTTTTACCCAACACTAACATATCCTTGGTTATTTTTTTATTCTTAGGCAACGAGGAAAAATCTTGTGCGGCAGGTCATTGACGCATAGGTAAACTATGGAACGTTTAACGTTACACGATATTCACCTCATGACAATCGAATTCACTTACCCACACAGCACAAGTTTCTCCTTACAACTGAGACAGGTCCGCCATGGCTACAAACTTAAGATGTTTTTTTTTTTTTAAGATGTTGCTCTCTTATACACTGGACAATTTCCCTCTATTCTTTTTTTTTTTAACTTCAAAGTTGAAATTATAATACGAGCATGGTTGCACAAGAGTTGCAAGAGGGACAGGAGCTGTCTCTTCTCATCCATAGTGGATATCTTCTACGTATCCATCATCGTAGGTATCGAATTTCTATATTTTCAATACGGTCAGATTACTGTCCATACCTTCCGTCAATTTTGGAGTCGTCTAATTATTTTCTTCCCCTTTATTTTAGGAGTTTTTAAAGAAAACGAATATCCTCACGTATTCTTTTAATATTCCCACAGGCTCTCGAAGAAGGTGACAGGAAACCACAATGCATCCATATATTATATTATATACCATAAGCCTTCTTCTGAAACTGCCACGTATACCTTCGGTAAGTGCCAGATGTCACAATCTGTGAACGGATGATGTCCACGTCTTTCCTTTAATATATATTTTCACCCCATTGGCCCTACATGGTAGAAACTAGCAAGCATCTTCCAAAAAAAAAAAAGAGTTCCGCTGTCAGTGCCAGCGACGTGAGAGCGCCACCTCTATCTCCCTCTCTCTCTCTCTGCAAGACTCCAAGTGGTCGACATTGATGGCGCAATTATCTCCCTAAACAAAGGCACTTTATTGGTAATGATTTTGATCCATATCATCCGTCCAACATGGTGTTTGTGATGTTAAAATTTTAACAATATACAAACACTACGTAAGTTCTTGATCGTGACAACCATCACTTTTTTTTTTCTACGCGTGACTACCATCACTTGATCTTAAAAAAGACAAGAGAAAGGAAGATAAAGAGATATGCAAACTTTTGAAGACAAGAAAAATCCGTTATCCAGAACTACAATAATAGTCACTTCGTGAGTCCGTGACGGTCATTGGTTCTGTATTTCACTATTGGAAATGATGCCATCTTATCTTCCTCCGATTTGACTTGGCTTATTTTATCAATAAAAAGAATAAACAACGTCTTGCCGTGTGTCTTTTGATTTCTAACTGAGCAGCAGAGTGTTTCTTGAGTATTTGGTGTGTATATATAGCTGTTTGTGCGTACCGCAGAGCAGAGTTTTGTTGGCTAAGGGGAGAGATCATAAAGAGGTGATCAGGATGGATAGCACGCTTAACGCTGTGAAGAAAGGTGCGTCTGTGGTGGACCCCAAATCCGCCGTCGGTGGCGGCGTCGAGGACGTCTACGGCGAGGATCGCGCCACTGAAGACCAGCTTATCACCCCCTGGACTTTCTCTGTTGCCAGGTGCTACTTTCTCTACTGGATTTGTAACTCTTTCGTAATCCAACTCCATTTCGATTTTTGATGGTCCAGTTTCAGTTTTTGAATTGACTGAGTAAAATCGTTTAGTTTGTCTAAGTTGGCTTCACTGGCTTCCAGTGGTTTTGTACTTGTATCCGCCGTAGGGTATAAGATGTACTAATGGATAACTTTTATGTCTCTGTTTTCTGTTTTTATCTTTCCTTCTTTTTCTGAAAAGTATATGATTCTGGGCTGCACTTCTTGGAGTTGGGGTTTATTTTCAGAACCTGAAAGATCCTGAATCTTCAACGCTATAAAATTTTTCTGTCTAGTTTCTTTTCTCGTATATCTTTTTTGCATTAGGGTAAAATGTAAATGCCGCATGTGAACCAAAATTGGTTTCAGGACCTTGCTTCTAAATCTTTGGATCCCACCTGATTTTTGTCAATCAAGAAGACGGAAATATTCTGCGCTCCCTATGTGGGAACTACCGGTCAAAATCCCTTTACAGGGCCGGTTCTATTTTTTTTAAGATTTTTTTTTTGGTGTTTCCCTTTGGAAAGGAAATTATGCTTTTCCACTTACGGGAATTTGGAACTATCTGCTACGGAATAATGTTGATCTTATGTATCCCAAAACAAAAATCTTGATCTTATGCTACTTTGATTTTTTTTTTCGCTTTTTACCGAAAGTTTTCTTTCTTTAATTGGAAAACTGATTTTCCACCTGATCTCGCTCAAGTTCAGAACCAGAGGCCTCACTTAGTTTTACATCGATCTCAAAAGAATCACATACAACACGTGTATATCTATGTATGTGATTTTCAGAAGCTAGAGGCAATTGTGTATGATGCTGTTGCTAGCGGGAATTTTAGTACATCTATTCATGAACTTCGCAAACTGAAATTTTTTTTATCCCATGGCTGTGCCACAGTGGATATTCCCTGCTCAGAGATCCCCAATATAACAAAGGGCTTGCATTTACTGAGAACGAGAGGGATGCCCATTACTTGCGTGGTCTTCTGCCACCATCAATATCTAATCAACAGCTTCAGGTTGCATTAGTCATTACAGTCAGGGAGTTTATTTATAAACCCTCTTATCTGATTCATTGACATCATTTTACTGATCTCAACAGTATTGTTGCTTTCCGATTTCCTTTTACTGATCTCAGGAAAAGAAACTGATGAAGAACATACGCGAATATGAAGTCCCTCTGCAAAGATATATGGCCATGATGGACCTTCAGGTAGCTGTTTCGTCTTCATTGAATTTTGTTGATGTTGATTGCAGTTACTTTCAACTTTAGGATCATTTTGAGATTTAGACATTGTATGGCTTTAATTTTCAACTGTGATGACAAATATATTGCTTTGTTTCTTCCACTCCATCCTTTTCTTCAATGAGGCTTCGTTAGAAAGCATGGTAATGTACTGAGACTCCGGTAGAAAGACGAGTGGACCTAATAATGCTTACCTGATGACAACATGCCTTGTATTGAACTGCAAAAAGAAGTGGAGGATGACAGCTTTTTGTTTCTGGTTTGCAGGAGAGGAATGAAAGGCTGTTCTACAAACTTCTGATTGACAATGTTGAAGAATTACTCCCAGTTGTCTATACTCCTACTGTGGGTGAGGCTTGCCAGAAATATGGGAGCATCTTCAAGCGGCCTCAGGGTCTTTACATTAGTTTGAAAGAGAAGTATGAGTTTCCCTTTCAACTATAGTAATGTACAAATAGGACTTGTTGTTGACTTAAAATTGAAGAACTTGGATTTTGCAGAGGTAAGATTCTTGAAGTGTTGAAGAACTGGCCTGAGAGGTCTATTCAAGTTATTGTTGTAACTGATGGTGAACGGATTTTGGGACTTGGAGATCTTGGGTGTCAGGTAATTTTGCTGTGAATGACATTTTTTGGATTTCGCTGTGACAGTGAACTAAGCTTCACGTGACCATGTCTGGTTTCAGGGGATGGGAATTCCTGTTGGTAAATTATCTTTGTATACAGCACTTGGAGGAGTTCGTCCTTCTGCAGTAAGCCTTTATCCAAATAGAACTTGTTTTTTCTTGCTTTTTTTCTACATTATAAATTATGGCTTTCTCAATGCACTTTATTTAAAAATAAGAGAACATTTCTTGTAGACAAAAATGTAATGCTTTTTATCTTGCGAACTAGAGCAAAATTTTAGTTAAAGATCTGTTTTAATCCCTTCTAATTAAGAATATTTATGGAATTCTGTTTCAAAGTGTTTGCCTATAACCATTGATGTGGGGACAAACAATGAGGAGTTGTTGAAAGATGAATTCTACATTGGGCTCAAACAGAAGAGGGCAACTGGACAGGTTTCATTGTTTTCTTTGTATCTTTCTCAAGTTTAGCTGCCTAATTTTTTTTTATCTTGTAACCCTTACTATTTGACAATTTTGGTCAGGAATATTATGATCTTCTACACGAGTTTGTGTCCGCCGTCAAGCAGAACTATGGAGAAAAAGTTCTGATACAGGTTTTGTGATTGTTAGATTACGTATTAGATTGACAGAGTTCCCACAAAATGAAATTTGTAAGCATTTCTGATGTTGTCTAGTTAATGTTACTGATTTACCCAGTTCGAAGATTTTGCCAATCACAATGCTTTTGAGCTGCTCGCGAAATACCGCACTACTCATCTTGTTTTCAATGACGACATACAGGTATGGAAAAGCATTGATGGCAGACCTTGTACTTAAAAAGATTTTTACATTGTAGATTCTAGCTTCTATTGTCTTCTGTTTCAGGGGACTGCAGCTGTTGTTCTTTCTGGCGTTGTTGCAGCGCTGAAGTTGATTGGTGGTAACCTGGCTGATCACACATTCTTGTTCCTTGGTGCTGGGGAAGTAAGACTCTTTTCTTTATGTTATTTTCATCCTACATCTTTCTGCGTTTTCCTGCCCTTAGGTTAGACAGGAAAGAAGAAAAACATATTTTAGTGGATCTTAAATACATTAACTCAGTTGATAACTAGAGAGTAAAATTTGTTGTCAGATTGGACAGGTATGTATTACTTTATACTAGGATTTTATTAATGTTGCTTTCTTTCTACCACTACCCTGTCCTTGACAAGTAGCATGTCCTGCACTGTTAACCAAGTTGTGTATCTTACTTCTTTTGATTCACGATTGCAGGCAGGGACTGGTATAGCTGATCTTATAGCTCTTGAGATGGCAAAACAGGTAATAATTTACTTTTAGCATGTAGATGCCCACCTTTTGGTTATGAGATAGTTGCAGATGTTTTGGTGTAATTCTTAACATCACAATTGTTGACTATTTATTTATTTATTGGTTTTCTTTTGTCTGTTGTAGACAAAGACTCCTATAGAAGAGACACGCAAGAAAATTTGGCTTGTGGACTCGAAGGTTGTAAAAGGCTTTATCAAAGTTCCCTGTCTGACAAATACATAATTGCTCTTCTATTTTTCTGTTAATTTCCTCTTGTAATCATTAAGGACACATAAATATTCATGCAGGGACTTATTGTTAGTTCTCGTAAGGATTCACTTCAACACTTTAAGAAGCCTTGGGCTCATGAACATGAACCTGTTAAGGATCTCTTACACGCAGTCAAGGTTTGAAAAGGTGTTGCTGTTTGAGGCATGATGTGTAATCTTTATGTGGTTTTTGGTCCCTTATCCTGTTCTCTTACTTAGGAAATTAAGCCGACAGTTCTGATTGGATCATCTGGAGTTGGAAGAACGTTTACAAAGGAGGTGATTGAGGCTGTGTCCTCTTTCAATGATGTAAATCCTCTGTCTCTCTCTCCCCATCTCTCTGAGACAGAACTTTGTCTTTCTATCATCTATGGACAACTGTAAGTCAACCCAAAAATACTAAGATTGTTGTAATAACTGACATGCAGAAACCTCTCATTATGGCTCTCTCCAACCCAACTTCACAGTCTGAGTGCACAGCTGAGGAAGCTTACACTTGGAGCAAGGTAAAACTAACGCACAACTGATGTGCCATAACTTTTTCTGGACTTCATAGTACAAGGATATGTTTGGCTCTCCTAATTTACAGAGGATTGTTTCTTTTACTTTTGCAAGACCAGTAACTCTTCTTTTTTCCTGCTTTGGTTTCACAATTGAAGGGTCGTGCAATTTTTGCTAGTGGAAGTCCATTTGATCCCGTAGAATACAATGGCAAGAATTTTGTCCCAGGCCAGGTAGTACAATTTTTGTGTGTGTTGAGTTCTCTCCACAATTGTCAGTTGGACATCAGGAACTAAGATTTAAATTTCCATGTCATTGCAGTCCAACAATGCTTATATTTTCCCTGGATTTGGTTTGGGTTTGGTTATCTCGGGAGCAATCCGTGTGCATGATGAAATGCTTCTGGCAGCTTGTAAGTAAACATCACAGTTGGAACTGATGCTATCCATAAAAAGTATATCCCTAGAAATATATTCTCAATTTTTCCTCCTCGAATTTTATCAAAGTATTTGCAAGGTAAAGAGGTGCCTGATGTCAAAGTAAACGATGTAACTACATGTTCCTTGCATTTGATTCTTTTCTGTGGATACTTTCCTTTTACAAGGAGCAAGTCCCATGGCAGAGTATTCTTTTGAAGCATGCTATTGACTGATCTTGAGCTTAAACATTAGAATTCTATGAATTTCAAAATTCTAGTAAAGCTGGGGAAGGACTGACTGACATTTTCTGGTGTTCTTATTTGCTATAGCGGAAGCCTTGGCTGGGCATGTAACACAGGAGAACTATGATAGGGGGTTGATATATCCGCCATTCTCTTCTATCAGAAAGATTTCAGCTGACATAGCTGCTAAGGTAGCCGCTAAGGCGTACGAACTTGGTAAGTGACTTTTGTAATCAGTGTCATTCTACTACGACTTTCACTGCTCAACTGTGATGAAACGTGCAATTGAAATTCCTTATCTTCTTATGATGCTTTTGTAGGAGTGGCTACACGGCTTCCTCGTCCTGAGAATCTTTTCAAATATGCTGAGAGTTGCATGTACACTCCACTCTACCGAAATTATCGCTGAATGCCGGATGAATAACTCAGTATCAAAGCTTAGTCATCAAGCTGAATATTGCATATGGTGTGTTTCAAAATAGCTTTAAGCAAAAATGGTCAAAGCAACTGTTGTGTTAACTGGGGTCTTCTATGTTTCTTATGGATATGATATTAAGACATTGTGCCCTACTGCCTTTTGATGTGAATGAATAAAATCTTTATATTCTCCAATTTCACTTTCTTCCATGCTGAATTATGATGAAACTGAATTGGAATGGCTTGGATTTGAGGAACATGGATAGATCTGTTTTGAATATGTTGGTTTTTTTTTTCTGAATAACATGTTTTAAAGAATGAGACGAGAAAGTTGAGTTCTCGAACTTTCAAAATTTATCAATGTGTTTTCTCAAATAAGATTTGATCGTCAAAATTGTGTCACATACTACATCTATAACATGTGGCATGTGCACGGATAAATTTTGGTAGCTGGAGTTCAATGTGATGA
The DNA here is from genome assembly GCA_963930655.1 of Myrica gale. Lineage (NCBI taxonomy): Eukaryota > Viridiplantae > Streptophyta > Magnoliopsida > Fagales > Myricaceae > Myrica > Myrica gale. The sequence continues at coordinate 24,519,824 of OZ005600.1, read as the reverse complement.
ACTTAATAGTGCGGACCCCTATAGTGACATTAATGATGAACTTAATAGTGCGGACCCCTATAGTGACATTAATTTATATTTCGGAACCCTATAGTGACATTAATTTATATTTCGGAACTCAAAAGTGATTTTTCTCTAAAGATAAGCTTTAAATAAGGTCACCTACTCAATAATGCAGTTTGGTGCTCTTGGACAACAATAATGTTGTGGGTCCCTGAAGTTCCTACGGTTATACAGTCTCAAGCAACATCAACTCCTATCTAGAAGAAAAAAAAAAGCAACATCAACTCCTTCGAGTGGTCCCTAAAACTCCCCCAAATTTCCACCGAAAGTAGAAAGGGATGGATGCCTCTAATGATGCAAGCCATGACAATTCCAACCAAAGAAGTGTTCCATCCTTTAGTGGTGCTCCCCACGCCCTTAGAAAACGAACCAAGAACAGTCATATTTGCTTATCAATCCTCCCATTTTATGTCAATCCCTTGTCTAAACGAACATAAGGGCTTGATCACTTGACAATGCAGCCTCGTGCACAATTTTTAGTAGTCATCAACCATTGAAATAGTTCCTTACTCGACCAATAACTTCGCTCTTCATTATATATATCGAAGAGCGCATTGTAAGTTTTCATGATCTATTATTTCATGCTTTCTAGAGAGATTATTTCGCACGTCGTCAATAAATTAACATGGGTAGCAAGTGAGAGGCATACAACGTAAACTTGCAAGATACAATACCAGGTTGAAACCATCCCGGACATACGACAGAGGAACACTAGAAGCACAAAGACGAGGTAGCAGCAACCATGTAGGATTGTTGAAAAAGATGAAAACACAACATAGAAACTGCATGCATTTTCCATGCTTTTTCATAAAGTTCCATTAAGCAGGCTATTAAAAGAACCTGTAATCCAATACACCTTTGTTATCTCATTTTACTACTTTTTCAATTAGCTTAGTGGAAGAGAACAAAAGTCATCCCACACCTACACTTTCATCTCATCTTTGCACTAAAACGACTAAAAGGCATAAAGTGGTGACAGGTGCATTCATAATCCTTTATGGGGGCCAATTATTTCTCTGAGAATGAAAAGAGATTAAATGAGAGGAAGAGACGAAAGAAAAAGTGAAAAAGATGAGATATATCTATGGTTTGGTTTTGAAAATGATTTTTTTGTGTAATGATTAAGAAAAATTTTCGAGATATATTTTTTTGGTGTTGGATTTACAAAAATGATGTTTAGAAAGAGAGTTTTTGAAATTTATTTTCTTGGAGAATGTGAGTAAAAAAATATGTTTGGATGAAGATTTTTGTGAGAGAAGTTTTTATGGATTTTTGTAAAAGTGTTTTTAATTTTTGTGTTTTTTTTTCACAAAAATTGAGGCTATAGAAAATTTTATTGAAGATTGAAATATTTTTTTGTGTGAAAAAATCATGTTTGAATTGGAAAATATTTTTAAAATAAAAAACATTTCATTAACCAAACATGGCATAATAGCTGATGATCAAGAGATGGGCAAAAGTTATTGTGTGAGTGTGTGAGTGGAAGGGTGAGATTAGAAGTTGAGAAATCTAATGACTGAAAAAATGCCACGTCATTTAATGAACACGACCCACTAACCTGACCCGCAAAACCGACTCGATTTCATTAAATGACGTGACATTTTTTCAGCCATTAGATTTCTCAACTTCTAATCTCACACCGTCCACTCACACAATAAGCTCACTCATACAATAACCGGGGCCTCAAGGGATGTAGTTTCCTGTAAGCTTGACACGAACTGGTCTTCCGAGATGCATTCCTGCATTCCATAGAAGAATGATAGTCCATAAGGATGATGGAGCTGATAGGTTAGTGAAATTCTACCTATCTGTTTTCTCTCTTAGTAAGCTAATAATGTTTTATAAGAGACAGAAAGTTGGCAAGAGTTGGCATGATGCAATGGTGTCATAAGAAGAGTACCCATACATGATGCGAACATAAAAATGGCTGTGGAATCCCCAAAACAGTTTTCCAAAAACCAATTATATACATCCGTTGGGTGATGTGAATATCATCTCTGGGATGGCCCACAGACATGACTCTAAATGGCCTTTTTATGACTTGATTCAACATTTTGTTAGCTATTGGTATACATAGCAACCCACCTTATGATTTCTACTTGAAGGAACAACGATTAAGTTCTTTGATAAAATCTTGCTGCTCCATGCAAACTACTCACAGATATATATATATAGTAAATTTGATATGAAGAGCGGCTTCTATCAAATCCAAGTTTATGAGCCCGACAGGTACAAAACAGCATTCACCACACCCTTTGGACATTACGAATGGAACGTAATGCCTTTCGGTTTGAAAAATGCACCAAGTGAATTCCAAAATGTCGTGAACGACATTTTTAACCCTTATAGTCATTTCACCATTGTCTACATAGATGATGTGTTAGTCTTCTCAAAGTCAATCGAAGAACATTGGAAATACCTCCATAAGTTTCTTCAGATCATCAAGTCAAACGGTCTAGTGGTCTCTGCCCCTAAGATCAGGTTGTTTCAAACCAAAGTCAGATTTTTAGGTTACAATATTGATCAAGGTCAAATCCACCCCATAGACAGATCCCTTCAATTTGCTGATAAATTTCCCGATGTCATTCTAGAGAAAACCCAACTCCAAAGATTCTTAGGTTCTCTCAATTACATTGCTGAATTTTATCATAATTTAAGGCATCTATGTAAACCCTTGTTCCAACGTCTACAGAAAAATCCTCCTCCTTGGACTGAAGAACACACTTCTATGGTAAAACAAATCAAGTCACATGTCAAGACTCTTCCTTGCCTTGGCATTCCTTTACCTTTAGCTTTCAAAATTGTTGAGACCGATGCCTCAGAAATTGGTTATGGTGGCATTCTCAAACAAAAGGTCAAACCAGATTCAGCAGAACAATTAGTCAGATATCACTCCGGCAATTGGAATTCAGCACAGCAGAATTATAGTACTATCAAAAAAGAAATTTTATCTATAGTACTATGCATAAGTAAATTTCAAAGTGATTTGATAAATCAAAAGTTTTTAGTACGAGTTGATTGCAAAAGCGCAAAATTTGTTTTAGAAAAAGATGTGAAAAACATTGCATCCAAACAGATTTTTGCACGATGGCAAGCTATTCTCAGTGCTTTTGATTTTGACATTGAATACATCCAAGGAAGTCAAAACAGTATCACTGACTTCCTTACCCGTGAATTTTTGCAGGAATCCCATGGCTCCTAAACCTCACGGTAAAGAACCTGCCAAGTCAACCAAGTCACCAGATACACCCAAGTTACTCCCAGACCATTTGTTAGTCCCATTTGGTCCTCCAAGTCAAACCTCAACAAGTAACCGTTTCCAGTTACTAGGTAATCCTTCCCAACCAAGTCAAAAAGTTCGACCTTCATCCTCAGCTCTTGCTCTCACAAGTCAGTATGGTAAGCCTACATATTCTGCATTAGCCTCTTTACCACCAAGTCAACCTCCTAATCCTTATGAGATTATTGAGACTATGTCTCCGGCCCAGTCTCCGTTAAGACTACCAAGTACGGCCCAGTCTCCGTCTAGACTACAAAGTAAAATTCCTTATGTTCCGAAGAATCCTTCTGACTTCATAGTCAAGGAAATTCTTCAGAATGTATTCCATGTGGATCACTGCCACAGGCGTCTGATCACACCTGAAGTAACTCCAAGTCAAAAGGATCAGGAAGCTCTTCTCCGGGTCCAACATGGTAAACTGCTCAGGGCCTATTTGTCACCCAAATGGCATTTTGTCCCACAACATCCAAACAAGTCAATTGGTTTTTATAAAGTCATCCTTCTCCACACAGAATCTGTAAAGATCGAACCTATCATGGACAGGTTTGATCCCACTCAGAAACGAATAGCTTTCCACAAGCTATTCATAATTAAAATTCTTTCGAATCAGGAATGGGGTTCTCATCCCTCCATTCTGAAAGAACTTCCAGGTCAACTCATAGGCTTCAATTATTATGATTATATTGAAGCTTGGACAAATGTCCTCCTTTACCAAAATGAGAATTTCTCTCATTCTTGGTTCTTGAACTTCGACAACAAGTTCACAAGTCAACTGCCTATGTGGTTCCTTCGTTGGTGGCAATTATTCGGACCCATTACCGATATCATTCCCACCAAGCTCAAGGAAGCAATTGCTCGGTTTGGTAATCTGGCACAAGTCACAGTCCAGAACAGTCAGTTTCCGACCCTCTGCCTGTTCACAAGTAAATACAAGATCCCATGGATTCTTAAATGGGATTATCAAGTCAATCGGAACATCATGGCCCGCCGTTTCCAAGTCAAATGGTGGGACAAGTTCAATATCGACAGGATAATTGAACAAGTAAAAAAGGAATTTCCTCAGCCAGAGGAATTTTCTGCTGTCTCTCAGTTCTTAGTAGAGAAGACCAGTCTCCAGACTGCCCTAGTCTCTGCTATGAACCAAGTTCAAAGTAAAGAAGATCTGCAGGAGCTCTGCCACCAGTTGCAGCTCGAAGTAAGCAAAATCAGTGGACAAGACCCAGATGAGCACAGCCCAGCCTCATCTCACTCGTCTGCTGCAGGTCAATCAAAGCCCAACTACTTGGATCCAGTCTTCCAAGATAGTCAGGATCCTTACGCCTTCGATCTAGGAGACGACATGTGAAGCCCAAGTCCACGTGACATCCAAGCCCAGGCCCATGTGACGTCCGTAGGCATGTAAGGACGAAGTCAACAAGTCAAAACCGACAAGTCACTATTCATGAACAGTAAAATTGATTTTTTTACTATTCATGAACGGTAGGTAAAACAGTGAAAGCAGCCAAAAGCAGCCGACACGCCCCTGTTCATCCACAGTCAAAACACGCGTGATCCAACAGTACCCGCGTGATTCCACAGTAACCCCTCTGTCTTTAAATACAGAGGTCGAAGTCAGTTGTAGGCAGAATTCCATTTCGGATTTCTGAACTCTCTCTCTCTCAAGTCTTTCTATCCTTAGTATCCCAAGCCTATCTAAGTCTAAGAACACGATGTATATGTCTTCTTACTTGATAGTTATTGCTTGTAAGTCAACTGTTCTTTGAAGTAAATCAAGTTTCCAAGTATATCTCTGTGTTATATCTTCTCTGCAAGCATGCATACCGCCAGATTGGACGGTTTTACATTTCAAGTTACATGCATTCATGCATCCGCCTTCATGGCTGGTTTATATTTCTGCTTCATGCATACCGCCTTCATGGCTGGTTTAAGTAATTATTTTCTGTTTTCTCAAGTAAACTTATTTTAAGACCATTTGCAAGTTGATACCCTCTAATTGGCCTTTTATTTGCCGACCTTTGGGTTTAACGAAGCTTGTTCCCTCACAGGAGGTCTTTAAAAATTAATTTTATTTTATCTGCTGCTATTTTCTCTGCTTCTTTTCTTCCATGACTCGTCTTCACCATAAACTCTCCAGTAACCGTTTTGGTCCTTTCAAAGTAAGCTCCTTGGTAACCAATCTTCATTCCATGATCTATCTGGTAAATCCATCGGTATATCCAAGGATACCCGTCTCTGATAAGATGGCAAACAGTTTTACTTTCTCACTTGCAGGAATGTCTAAAGAATTAATATTTTCTTTAACTCGACATTCAGAGCTGTAATGACCTAGTTTCTTACATTTGTAACATCTAATTTTACTTTTGTCTTTAGGTGTGGATTTCTTCCTAAAGGCTTTTTTGTGAAATTTTGGTTTACTAGGTTTACTTTCTTCGGGAGGCATGTAATTCCTATTTGACTTCTTGTGGTATTTGTGTGACCTCCTAAAAGATGACCTTTCTTTGTGGTGTTTTCTACGGGATGGTGCTATGGGAGGCAGACCATACTGTTCGCAGAAATTACCCATTTCATACTTAGCTGCTTTTTTATCTTTGCTAAGTTGATTATTGATTTTCATGTTAATACACATCTTCATACCTTCTTTGTTGATGGTACTAACAAGATCACCGTAGGTCAGGGTATCATACTCTATGATTCCTGAGGGCTGACTTAAGACTTCTCTAATCTTATGGGCAAAGAGATTAGGGAGGCCATTGATGAATTTTTCTTTCCAAAAAGGATTCTTACAGTCTTCCCTAAGCATGACACGGGAAATGAAGACATCCTTATACCAACGAAAATCACTTAAGGTTGGACACTTTAGGTTACTTAATTGGTCATGAATCCTAGCTGAAATGTTACTAGGAGTACCAATAAAATGTTTAACAACGGTATAAATAAGAGTATTAATACCGTCGCTAACACCTTGACCTAATCTTTCATCAAAAATAGGAAATCCTTCTTCATCATGCTGAACAACACTACGAATATGATCCCTATCTTTTTCGGTGAGGTATTTTTCCCACCATTGACGTAAGGATCCGGTGAAACCAGAGACAATTAAATCAACGACTTCTGGATGACTAAGGGAATGGTTTACTAAGTAGCTGTTTGCTACCATAGTCATATGTTGGAGTTTATTAAGGATTTCTTGTTCAGAGAAACCATCAATATTCCATTCATATAACTTGTCGCTGGAGACAGAGAATTGACTTTGGAAATTCCTTTCTTCGAATTGAAGATCAGGAGGAGTGGGTTTACTATACCAATTCTTGGTTAAAGACATGGAGTTAGGACGACCAGACCTAATCCTGTTGACTTCTAACTGTTTGAACTGGTTTTCGATTTCACTAATCTGATGATCAGATTCTGAGTCTGTATCAGATCCTGTGGAAACTTGACTGAGGGCACTGACTTGATGGGAAGATTCTGGTTTCTTACCATCTGTTTTACTTGTTTTTAATTCACCTAGCAACTGAGTGACTTTACTAAGGGCTGACTGTTCTGAGATCTTTAAACCTAAAGGCTTACTAGGCAGCTGTAGTAAAGGTTTCTCAGAGACGAGGGATTGACCATCTAATTTGGATTCAATCTTGTCTAACTGTTTACCTATAGTCCTAAGACATTGGTTGGTGTAATTGTTTTGTTCAACCAATTTCTTGTTACTATCATTGTCAGTGGCAACCTTAAAGGGTGAGGCTGTAATCTCTGTTCCTTTATGGGTTATGACAATTTCTTCTGGAGGTGGATGACTGGAGGTAATGGACTTCTTATCAGAAGTAGTCCATTTGGACTTAGTGAGGACCTGGACATTCATGGAATGATAATTTTCAAAATAAATGAAAAAGGGAATGTCCTGACCTAGCTGACGCATGAAGGCTTGCCATGAGTCATAGATGACTTGTTTTTCAGCTTTCGTGTATCCTTCACGATACTGATTTCTTTTACTATCATTTTCTTTTGACATAAAATCAGCTTCGAGCTTTTTCATGTCAGGCTTGAAAGTTTTACTTATGGTCATCAACTGAGGGTTAACAGATTCGAAATCTGTTTGGGTTGGTGACTGTTGACCGTCATCTTCTACATCGTTGACTATTTGTCCTGATGTAGATGCTTGGTTAGGTAGATGAGAATTAACCGAATACAAGGATGTACTAACCTGAGAGTTAATATGTATACCCTTAAGTTGTCGGTTAATGGTGTCAGGGAGGCTAGAGGCAGACCTACGGGCTGATTGGCTACCTGGTTCCTGAATTCTAAGGGGTGCAAAACCACTTCGGGGAGCATCAAAACTAATCCTAACAGTACCATCCAAATACTGTTGGATCATGTCTAACTTGTTAATGTTTTGGGAAACATTAGTGGTTGGGTTTTCATTTTCCAACATCCAGTCACTTGGCAAGGTTACTTCACTCCAACGGATCGACTTGGGGACCCTAATGTTGGCATCACTTGTATGACTTTGGATTAACAAAGTTTGATCTTTGGGACTTTTTACTAAGGCATGGACGTTGAGGTTGGTCCTGATACACTTGTAATAAATCATATAGATCAAAGCTAAAGGCTGACTTCCTTCTAGCATCTCATAACCTGAAGTTTTAATGTTCAAGGTTAAGGCTTTTAGAAGATGTTTGTCACTTAAACTTAAGGTAAAATCGGGAAAACAATCAAAATGGATGGGACCATTATGAAGGCTTGACTCGATGATTCCTAAAATGCTGGTGCTGTAGTCTGTGAATCTAGCATCACGTAGACACAGAAGGACAAAAGCATCAACTCCTCTTCGAGTTAATGGTTTTACAGCAACTTGAACTAATCCGATGTGGATATAGTTGAAGCCTTGTTCCCTATGTTTTTTGACAACAGAAGGAGACAGAAGTTGACATTTTTCATGAGTTTTACTTAGAGCGTAAACCTGCTCTACGGTTTTGACATGGTAATTACCTTTGAAGGATAAAGGATTAAAACTTGACTTAGAGTAGATTTCACTACTTGGAATTTTAGGGATATTCCAATCCTGAAGGTTGGTGTTGACTTCATTGATTTCAAATTCTTCTTCATTTATTATTCCTGGAATGGGAGGAATGGAACCAGAAGAACGAGAACTGGTGGAAGAGGAAGACCTAAACATCCTATTCATGATTAAACTTCTAGACACTTGAATCAAGCTAAAACAAAAGACTTAATGAATCGACAATAAACCTTACCTAAGCTTCAACCTTTCGACTCAACAAACTTAAAAGGACACACCCTCTCAGGCCACTCCGTTCAAGCCACTCTGGTCTTACTGTTTGGACGCTGGACTTACTGTTCAGGTATGCTTCTAAACTGCTAAGACTGAGGTTTAACTTAGATGGGCTTACTGGAGACTTACTAAGAACTTTGAAGTAGAGAGACCAAATGGCTAAAAACTCAAAAACAAACGAGAGGGGTATTCTCCTACCAGGGTTTGCCTCTGATACCAAGACGGGTGTATCTGGTAAGCTCCTTGGTAACCAATCTTCATCTCACTGGGGTTTAACTTAGATGGGCTTACTGGAGACTTACTAAGAACTTTGAAGTAGAGAGACCAAATGGCTAAAAGCTCAAAAACAAACGAGAGGGGTATATATATATATATATATATATACAAACAAGTTAGATGTAACACCCCATTCCCGAATAGAGTTAGAAAAGTCATGCTATTATATACGGAATCATAGAAAAATTACAAGAATAATTAATCACGTTAAATTATTTATTCTAGGGTTGTTTAGGTTTCTATTTAATTTTTGTAGCCCGTAGACCCATCTTCCTCCAAATCTGAACATTTAAAACATAAAAAAAAAGTAATACAACAGTAATACATCAAGCATAAAAATATAATGAGATAAATATTCTTCTAAGGCTAAATTACTCCGTACGTCCCTGGAGTTTGACATTTTCTCAGATTGATCCTCAGGGTTTCGATTTTCCCTACAAATATCCTTGAGATTTAGTCTCAATCCCAAACATATCATGTCGTCAACTTAGTGGACAAAAATACACACATGGCTAACGGCTTACACGTGAAATTAATACACACATGGCTAACGGCTTACACGAGGCCCCTTCCACCAGCCACCAGCGGAGGGGGAGGAATCCCTCCACCCCAAGCGATGATCTAGAGCAGTTGCAAGATGGGGGAGTCTTCCACCGTGAAACTTCGATCTTTTTTTTTAATAAAATAAAAACAAATTAATTAATTATGTGTTTTTATTAATTTTAGATAAATTTTACTAACACGTGTCACAGTGCGATTGACCGATATTGTTTTTTAAAATCGAGTTGTCAATTTTCACGAGTAAGCGGTTAACCATGCGTGCATTTTCTTCCACTAAGTTGACGGCAGGATCTGTTTGGAATTGAGACTAAACCATATAAATGTTTGTAGGAAAAATCGAACCATGAGGACCAATTCGGGAAAAAGGTTAAACCCTAGGGATGTGCGGAGTAATTTAACCTTCTTTTAAAAACATCTTTAAAACATTTTTAATAAAAGTATCTTTAAAACATACTTTTTTTTTCTTAAGCAAAATCTTTAAAACATACTTACATGCACTTGTAAATTGTAAACAAAACTAGAAAATAATTATCTTCATATTTTTAGTGACAAACACATTTAAACCTCATTTGTGAGGGTTGACGATCCTTGCGATCACGACTCCATTCCAGTGGCCATTCGAGTGGAGTCGCGTTTTAAGATATGAACATCGCTCAATAAACAAAGTGCACTCGAGTGAGCCAATCCCCGCGAACCATATTAGATGGCTGCCTTCCCATTTTAGCAATTATACCATTCCACATTCATTCAGTCATAATATCAAAACATTTAAAACATTTACAGGCAGTCATTAATCATTTCATTCTCGTTCCTTCCATCATAAAAACCCTTCATAATACCTATATTAAGAAGACTTCTATCAATGGAGTTCAAATCTACTAAGATAAGCCTCTATCTCGACAATGTTTAAATTCAAACACAATATATTATATCTCTCCTTTCACTTGTAAATTCAACCGTATAATTTGATCTTTTATTTCTATCTTTACAAGAATATAGCTTTTAAATTCGAAAATAGGCTTTATCATTTAAACTTTTAAAATAAAAAATAGGGTTAGGCCTTTATCTCTTCACACTTTAAACTCAAAAATACTCATTTAACACATCTTTAAATACCAAAAAATAGGGATTACGAAAATTCAAAATCTAAGACTAACAAATACAACAAAAAGACATTAATACCCCCATTATTCGGGTTGGGGTGTTACATTAGATGATCTCTATAAGTGATGCTCAGCCCTTATCCGTATACAATTGCAACTTTTATAGAAAGGACCTCTACCGGTCTGGTCATGTTATTTTTAAACATGATATGAGAGAATTATTTGTTGGCTGCTCAGGTGCGTTTGATCACCCAAAGCATATTCCGGGGCATATTTTTAAGCTTGAGTTTTGTTGTATATGCTCAGATCAGCATGAGTATCCTCATAGCGTTGGCTCAGGTAAGTCCGACATAAGATTGGAGGAAACCTGGCAAAACAGAGAAATACAACACAACAATTTCAGAGCTTTATGGAATGCACTTTCTAATACCCTAATACTATTTCTTAGCTCATGTGTACGGTTTTAAATTTACAACTGCCGCCTAATTATCCACTCGTACACTTTGGGTGATCTAGACCTTTAATATCCTACACAAATGGAGAATGAATACGACAGTATCAATTGTGTCTGAATTCTCATAGCCAATAAATGAAGAGTTAAAACAGAACCCAGCATCTAGCTGCTCTATGAGGGCAATTTAAGGATCACAGAACAAAAACATATAGTCTAAGAATAAAACACAAGTATCTGTTTATAGTTTTCATCACTCTAGCAGCGTGAATAAGGTAAAAATTAATTGAGAGCAAAGAGAATGGTGGACAGTTGACGGCAACAAAAAAGTAATTCTCATATTTGTTTTCATATGGCAAAAATAACTACAGAAAATGTTCTTTGTCCCAGGTTTTATTTATTTGTTCCTTCTTTCAATCACTGACACATTGTGGTAAATGATCCTTTAAAGACCAAACACTAACTTACTTGGGAGGATTATTTTCCGACTTGCAGGTTGGCAAGCACTCAACAAGACAGTCATGACTAGGTTCCACGAAATATGCAATCTGCCTCAAGGAAAAGGAAAAGAGATTTACATATAAGTGATAATTTTCGAAAGGAATGAATATGAAAGTAATCCAAAATGCATCATCCAAATTAAGACAGAAAACAAAACAGTGACACTCTTCAAGAAATTAGGCCAAATGTATCAGAGCTATGTCAAGCAAAGATAACATGAACAAGATTGATGGACATCCTCAACGAATCAGAGCCCTCACCAAGGAATATCTGGAATGGTTGGTGATGAAAGAAAGAACTTAAAAGCATTATTTTCTCTCTTTAAACATACTCGGAAACGATGGAGCAGTTCATTACGGCCAGCGAAAGAGAGTCATAACTGAGCAGAAAGAGACTGTTATTCACATAGTCTCAGTAATAATGCAGATCATTTTCTGGGTTGCACTACAGACATCGACATTATTGACTCAGTCAAATTGGCCAAGTAAAATACTGAGTTAATTGCAGATCTCAAAGCAACCCAGTTTACCCTCATGGGGGCCACAGCCACAGCTGATTCTACCACAAATAGGGACCAAAAAGGAGATCCAACTAGCTAAAGTATCAAAGAGTGAAATTACCTATGCCATTTTAAACACTGACCACTATTGTGGAAACAAATCCAGCTAGAAGTAGTAAATAGAAAGCAAAACAAAATAGCATAAATTCAAGCCATTTACATAATGACATTGCAGAACCTGGAGGTCTTCCAACATAAAAAAAATGCCAAAAAATAAATTGTAATGGGGCCCTTACAGAGTATCTCTCTTGACCATTCACCAAAACTCTGTGCAGGGTGGACCTGACCACAAGCATAAAGCAAAACGGCAATCATGCAAGGGTTAGAAAACTTCCAGAAAAGGAAAGCAACCAAAAGATAGTGTCAGCAAAAGCCACTAAGAGATGCATACAACAGTAAGGAACAATGTTTTTTTATGATATACTGTTGAAAACAAATTTAGCAATGGCTCAACACGGTCATTGAAATTATGACGATGCATTGAGGAAAATCTATACACTGCAAGCTTCAACCTTGAATGCAAGTTCACAAGCAAGTACATAACTGCTCAACAAACTAAAAAACAGCATAATCACCTCTCCTGGCATAGTAGGAAAAGTCCTCCGTAGTTTATAAGTTCACTACAACAATGCTTTTGGATGCATCATTGATTGGTATGTCTTAGATCTTGGTTAGGGATACAAAATGTGTAAGCCCTTGGAAAATCTAGTGTTTTATTAGAGTACTGGAGTAAATCTAACCAGGCGAAAGTAATTCATACATGAAAATTAGAAGATAAAAGGTGTCTCTGTGCCAGACCAATGTACATTTTATCTACTGGTAGATCAGACTATGGCAATAGAAAACATCAGACATCATAATGAAAAACAGTCTACCATAGGGTTGAAAATTTTCAAGGACCCAAATGCACTGGAAAGCTCCTATAGAAATGGCATTATCTCTATCATGGATAAAAGTACATTGGACCATGACTACCACTAAGAGCTGTGTATTACTTGAAGATACAATTGCTCCATCGCTCCAGCATGTCACCAAGATTCACTATAAACGCCCTGGAAAAGATAAACCACAGAAAAAGAATGTCAGTGTGCAAAACTAAGAAGGAAATTTCCCATCACCCTAATCATGCTAATGTGAACCAACAAAGTACATGGTTGATCTTCTTACAACATATAATCAAGGAGGATAGAAATAATCTATTAATTAATCAAATTTCTCTCCGACCTTTCCGGACTCACAGTTGAAAAGCAAGTTTACAAGATGTTTGGCTTACAATAAGGCTTCCACAGATACTTCTCAAGTTCCATTTTCGCAAACCAAAATCAATGCAAAGTTAATATTTTAGGTCATAACAAGGGGGCTAATAACCTTTCACACTGAAAAAGGTTTAGCATGTTTTAAGTGTTCACACTTAACTTCTAACTTGCACACACAACAAGAAAGTTGGCTAAAGGAGGGTTAAAGAAAGGGAGAACACTGGGGAAAAAAGTTTGAAAATGCCACTTAAAAGAGAACAACCTAGTTGAGAATTTTATGTATTTAAACCCATGTAAAGGGATATAAGGCCTTTGGATAAAAGAAGCCTACTGATCTAGGTCTCAGATATAAATATAATAACATATGTTGACCCTTATATAGCGGATCTTCATTCCTATAATTCATTGTCTTAAGTAACTTCAATGATGACTTCTAAGAAATTATACACTGTAGGAAGAAGTTGGTTAAAAATTTATTAACTATAAGAATTCTCAAATAATAGAAATTGATTCCAAGAGGGTCGATCATATTAGATACTTATGTTCATTGATCGCATTGAGCACTTTCCATTAAGATCTACTCCTGAGCAGTTCCACCCATCAAAAGAAAATGATAGGAGTTCCAGAAAACGGTATGAAATCTAATTAAGTGGTAAGGAGATCACCAGTTTGATCAAATGTATGAATTTCAACAGTTCAGTAACAAGAAAAAAAATCAAGGAAATCATAACTTAAACAATCACAGGTGCTGGAGACAAGTGGTTATACGTACAGGAAATAATGTCTACCAAAAGAACATAAAACAGTTACAGTTACTCACCCCTTTAAGGGGGGTACATATTCCCATATCTGAGGTTTAGCATCCCTATCCTTGCATATCTGATAATGAATTAAAACAGTTTCAACAGCTCAGCAGATAAACAAAAAATAATCATAGTTTTACTCCTCACAAAGAAGATCAGTTTTGCAGTGTGCTCTTACCTGGAGACCTAAGACATCATCTGTCGCCAACAGTGTAATCAAACCAAAGTCTGAATGAGCTCCAGCTCCATATATTCCCTTTGAGGGATCTGAAACTCGGCCTAAAAAAACCACTGCTTGTATTAACATTGATGCAACATGGCCAGGTTCAAGCTGTTCAAAAAACTTCAATTTCAATTTAACCTTCATAGTGTAGTAAGCGCAATGTTGCAATAGGCTCGCCAAGCATTTGTGGCTTGTCAAAGAAATCAACCTCCAGATCAAGTGCGAGAGCTATTATCCTTGCAACTGCTCTTGCAACCTCTCTGAATACATGTAACAGATAGATAAAAATATGCGAATATGATAAGTTATACTATCTGAACCCCTTTGAATGACAGTCATTCTACTTACAATTGGTCTAAAGGAACAAGTAAGACATATGGGAATGGAATCAAAATGCTTGGAACGCACATCGATGTAGTTAACCAGAATTACATAACCTGACAAAGTAATTAGATCCCCGAACACACCCAGTGGTTAATTAGCAGTGGGATGCCCATCGTAGCTTTCAAGTCATAAGCCATTCACATCTTGGGTAGTCATTAAAACGCTTAACATGGTGATTTGGTGAGCATGTTGCCTCACATTTTGCTTTGCCACATGCTCACTCACAAAAGCATACTAAAGGAGATTATTAGTGATACTTTCGTCTTAGTTCTATTATTTACAGGTTGGAACTTATGCCCTTACAATAGAGTCGGTTCTGGTAGGATTATACAAAATGACAGGAAAAGAGAAAAAGAAAAAAGATAAGTAGCTTTCAAGAGGCTTGCTTATCCTAGTTGAATGTGCATGTGTCTTTTTCCATCATACAAACTATATGTTTGCTGTAACTTACAAAGCCTCTCGATGAAACTTCTCCATTGTCTCCCTCCATCCGGGCAATAGTCCTAAGAGATAGGAAACAAATTAATGTCCAATCACAGACTTTACAGGACCGAAAAAAAGAGAGACAAAAGTGACCTGTTTTAACTGCCTAAAGAACCACAAGAAAGAGAGACCAGTAATTACCAGGTGCAGGCCAAACATTAGGCCCGTAAAATGGTTTTTCCGCTTCTGGGGCATCTTCAGCTACTTCCACTCCTATATAATACCCCTCCTTGTAATCTCCTACTTTTAGCATAGAACAAAATTTCAGAAACATAAGAACAAACCCGATGGAAAAACTAAGATTAAGAGAGAGAGAGGACAAACCTTGAAATTGGTTTTCTCTGTCCAAAGCCTCGTCAAAAACAGGGGTGTAGCCCCTTTGTTTCGCGTTCCTTAAAAGCTTCATTTTTTCGGTTAGTGGCATACGGAACAATCTGCTGCTATGTGCAAAAACCTCGTCCATGAATTCCTCGGTTATCCCGTGGTTTACAACGTAGAAAAATCCCGAATCCAAGCACGCCTTAACCAAAAGAGAAAGAAAAATACATCAGAACCAGCAACAAAAAAAATCAGTAGGATAAAAAAGAAGATATAGTAAACTAATAACTTTACTGTAATTCAGGGGGACCTGTTTGAGCAAAGAAACGGATTGGTTAATGTCGGGATTAGAGAGATCAATACAATTGAGGACTGAGTTTTTCATGGCTTCGAGACCATTTTCACGCTGATTTTCCATTGCCCCGAGAAATGAAAGGACCTCAGGATTTGAATTCTAGGTGATCAGGACGAAAAAAATTTCGGTTGTGAGTGAGAGAAGAAAGCAAATCTCTGCGCCCTTCGTTTAACGAACACAGAGCAATAAAAAGGACCTCTCTACTTTTCTTGGTTGCCAAACGTTTTGCGCGGAAATTTTATCTTATTTTTAATTTATGCTTTCTTCTTGTGCCGCCGTATTTCTGAATTTTATGATCACGAGCAATTTCATCCAAAAATTTATAGTTATACCCGCCTCCATTTATTACTGCAAAATTTTACTATTTTTAAAATTTTAACTTAATAAAAAATTATAATATAATATTTCTTTCTTCATCACATTATTAATTTTTACTATAATAAATATTAAAAATCATTTATCTCTTTACTTTTTCACCAAATGCAATACACTAAAATTTTAAACTCTCTAAAATTTTAACACTCAAACACACCATAATTAGTCCATTAAGGTCTCAGGCTCGAATCCCATCAGATATAAATTATTCTTTGGTGCTACTTTCACAGTAAAATTGGACTTATCTGACGTGTAGCTTGAAAGGGTTGCACAGCCCAAAATTTACTATGGTATTGAACCCTACTCGTGCGTATACTGAACCAAGTTCGTCCGAACTCGATGCACGTAGAGTGGTTACTGGGCAAACTACTCCAGATTCGGTGCTTTCCTCCTTTCCTAAGCAGAGATGATGGACATTAAACGCTAGAGAAGAAAATTTTGAGGTTTTAATCATTTTTAGATACAAACATGAATTTTTTTTAATTTAAGATTTTTAATTTTTTAATTTTCAGAATAAATAAGTCTCATAATAATTTTCTTTCTTTTTTAATTTAGTTTTAAATTTGATTAAATAATAATAATAAACTTCAAAACTCAATAAAATTCTAATTTACCTTAAATTTTATAATTTCAAGAAAGATTACTATTTATGACTAATTTTATTATTGGCATTAATATATGCAATAAGTATTTTTTATTTACCTAAGCATTTTATAATTTTTTTTTGGCTGAATAAAGCATTTTATAATCCACTTTGGAAGAAAGATGATTGACGAGAAAGACTTTGAGAGAAGAAAATCGAAACGTGTGGAGGAAATAGAAAGAAAATGAATAGTGGGTGGACCGAAACGTAAATTTTAAAAACTTTGGGACACTGGTCATGAGACGGTGGCGGAAAAACTGGAGGCGCTTTGACAGGAAGGCATTCATTTTGCAAGTTGTTTTTGCCACGTGGTGTATCTTGTCTTTTTCTTGGTCAAAAGGGGACGTGCTCTTTTGAGTAACGGAGGGTGGGTTTGTGTGGTAAAATTTTTGGTATTGGATTTAGTGTTGGTATTGGGTTTAGTGAAAAAGTGAAGAGAGATGTAATATTTTATAATTTTTGTAATATTTTATATTTTTTAATAGAAGAGAAAGAGATTATATTGGAGTATTTTATTAGGAGAGAGATAAAATTTTGGGTAAAATTTTAGTGACAAACGCAGCCGGAATCTACTAGCCGCCTCCAAAGGCTAGTTGATCACCACAAGCGCACGTGATGCCAAACTCACAGTTGACTCGTTGAGTGAAATTTGAAGCCCGAACGAGTTGGGATTTGCAAAACGAAAAAAAAAAAATTAAAAAAAATGTCTTTGCTGACGAAAATGTGGAGTAGAACATCTTCTGTGACGAAAACTCACAAGTTCGGTTGTCTCGTCTAAATTTTATAAGAACATCTTTTGTGACGAAAACTCACAAGTTCGGTTGTCTCATCTAAAATTTTTAAAAATTTTGGTTACGAAAATGTTTGTCACAATGAGTAGAATGCTGTGGTGACGAAATATTTTGTCACCTAGACGTTGGATCGTTTCAAATGCAGATATATCGGGAAAAATAAAAAAATAGGAGTGATACACTTTACACATTTAAATTATGAGATACTGATACTTTACACTCTTGTTCTTCAATCTCATGATATTGAAGCAACTCTAATATAATTAAAGCCTTAGGTAAAACCCCAAAGTGAGGTCATAGACGAAATTTCGAAAATAAAGGACTGATTTGTCGTAGCAGTTGCAGTCCTAAGAGTGATCTTGGTTTTGTTTGCGTAATAAAATTTTAGTCACCTAAAATTTTATCATCATTATAAACACTATATCTTCTCACTTTTTCATCAATTTTCATACATTTTTTCACTTTTTTACCATATCTCCTCATTTTTTCATCAACACCAATACTTAAAATTTTAACAACCCTAAAATTTTACTTCTCAAACACAGCCCTAAAGTGAGCTAAAGAGAGTTATGATAGAAAAGATTGAGGCTTGCGATATACTTTTTTTTTTTTTGCGATCCTCTTACTAGTGAAGCAGAGACAATGAGATTAGGGGATGATGGCAAGCCAGTCAATGTGGTGAATGCGATCAAGAGCTTCCTAGGAGGAAAGAGTGGAACATTCATGAGATAATTCACACCATTAGAGAGAAGCTCAATCATATTAGGGAATGAAGAATTCCTTATATTAATAGGGGTGCGAATATGACCACGTATCATTTTACTCGTTGGGCTACCTTTATACTGGAGCTTGTTAACTACTTGTCTTGGGTTTATACGTTAACTGACCAGTGATTCTATTTTGGGTTGATTTAAGTCAATGAGAATGCAGTAACCCTTCGTGATAAAAATATAAAAAAAATTAGAAATCATGTACTCTAGTGTCCAAGTCTCATGATTAACGAATTTCTGTCTGTAATAAACTTTTGATTAGACGGAGCCAAAAGGTGATCATGCAGAATTTGCAATACGAAGCTCAACCAGCATGGGCAGTTGCAAAAAAGCATTGACTTGGAAAAGCAATTGATTGACACAAAAAAAAGAAAAGAAAAAAAAAGCAATTGGTATAGTACACTCTTGGCAATGTCAGATCCCATGAACAAAAAGCACACAAATATAATACAACTAGGAGTAGGATTTTCCTGATTGCCCGGAAGAAAACAGCTATTTAGAAGAATATATATAACAACTAAGCAAGAATAAAACGGTGAATGTACAACACTAAGGCTGCGTTTGCAACTAAAATTTTACCCAAAATTTTATCTCTCTCCTAATAAAATACTCTAATATAATCTCTCTATCTCCCATAAAAAAATATAAAAAATTACAAAAAATATAAAATATTACCTCTCTCTTCACTTTTTCACTAAACTCAATACCAACATTAAACTCAATACCAAAAATTTTACTACACAACACATGTATTTGATCCATCAGACATGTTCTAACGCATAAATCCACATTGGGTGCCAATACAAAACTTGTTCTAACACTAAATCCACATTGGGTGCCAATACAAAACTTGCCATGCACTGGTTGCCACTTACCTCAGTATTTGATCCATCAGACATGTTCTAACGCAGAATAAAAAGCTGTAGAGTCCACTTTCTTTTTCGACCATCAGGCCCAATCCCAGCAGTTTCCAAGGAAATACAATATTATTGCTGCGATCTTGACCAGCACGGGCTATGCTATGCTAGATAATTGCTAATTCCCCAAATAGATTTTCGTTTTAGCGGGACAGGCCGCATCTTTGTCGACTGCTGCAGAGAATTAGCCGCTTACAATATTATTTCTATAGTTATACAAAACTTGCCATGCACTGGTTGCCACTTACCTCAGTATTTGATCCATCAGACATGTTCTAACGCAGAATAAAAAGCTGTAGAGTCCACTTTCTTTTTCGACCATCAGGCCCAATCCCAGCAGTTTCCAAGGAAATACAATATTATTGCTGCGATCTTGACCAGCACGGGCTATGCTATGCTAGATAATTGCTAATTCCCCAAATAGATTTTCGTTTTAGCGGGACAGGCCGCATCTTTGTCGACTGCTGCAGAGAATTAGCCGCTTACAATATTATTTCTATAGTTATTGTAATGAATACGAACCACTTGTCAAATTTAGGTTGGCTGTACGCAGGGGTAGATCCCTATGATGTAACTTGTGAACAATTTTTCAATGCAAGTTGGATGCTTTGATTAAAAAAACAAAAGAGAGAGAGAGAGAAATGCCCATGATCGATGTGTTTAAGTAGCTTATGTCAACAGCTTGCCCTTTGCAGCCAGCCATGAGATTAAAATAAAAGAGTGGTCCTGCCCAAGGTTCCATTTAACTGAATCCCTTAAATAGCTAGCTGGCTTATAAGTATGCTTTTCTTGATTAATGAACTGACGATTAACTTCTAAAAAATAAATAAAAAGAACTGACAATTGGACATGGTGTGGCCGAAGCATCATGCAAATTAAAGGCCTTGGTATCGCTAGTATACATTCGCCCTCAGCTCTTTTCGTTTTTTTGTCCTTATTTGTTTTTCTTTTGTTCTGCGAGTTTTACTATTTTTTTTAGTCTGTTTTATGCCTTGTTACCACAGTATTCCTCCTACACAAGTAAGGCTTATCTAATAAATTTCAGAAGGGTTAAAAAATATAATTTAAATAATAAAATATATCACTTCCTAAGAGTTTAAACTTTTGAGATAAGTGGAAGATTCACATCTTATAGAGTCAATGTTCTAAGTCTGAGATCTGACTCTGCACTTCATCCTAAATTTCAATTAAATATTGCACTGTTGGGTCTCTCAGTTAAAGGAGAGTCATACCCACACGTGAGGGAGAGCGTTAGAGAATATAATTAAAATAATAAAAACTATCACTTCCTATCAACTTAAATAAATTTGAGTAAATCTAAGTAAATTTGACAGCAGAACCAAGCCTACGAGAATGAAAAACCTTTAGGTTTAGAGAGAGTAGCTCTACTTCTCACTCTAACCTTTCCCCTTCCCCATCGCCTAGACAACCCCAAATCTGGTTGACATGAGGAGCCTCCTCCCGTGACCCCACTTCTCCTGGTCCTGCCACATACGGTTCAGATCTACAAATATGCACATCCCCTACATATGGAACTAGTTACCTTTTAAGACCAGTTCTGGTCCAGTCCGAAGGCTTCTGATTGACGCGTGTAGTCTCATGCATGGACATGGATCTCACGTGCCTAGCTCTCTTCCTCTCTTGTCAATCCATTCTCTGACTCCACCGCTGCTGTCGTCTCCCTTAACGCCGGTGATGCCATGGCCTACGCATTACTTGTGATCTCCTTTTTTTTTCGATCCACCTGACATGGCTTATGTTTACCGCTTTCGGCTATTAGGGTTTGTAATCATTTCAGTTCTATGTTCGTTTGGATTTCTAGGGCCATTAGACCCCTGTACTCGTTGGCCCGTCGCCTCTACAGAGGGTCTGACACACCCCTTAAAGTATGTACCTGAGGTCTTTGAATCTTTTTGAGTAAAGAAAAAGAACTATCATAATTAGAAAAAAAAACCTACGAGTTGGGAGATTTGAGTTTGACCTTGAGATCTACCCTCCCCAAATGGAGGAGGTGTCAATTGAGCCAAAGGCTCATTGACTTGCAAGAAGAAAAAGGAAAACATTACTTTGAGTCATCTAACTACCAATACAATTTCAAATAAGGGTTTAAACTACCACATTTGACACATTGAGCCGACAAACTACTAAATTTCATCAATTTGTGCCCCTAAAAAAGATCCAACGATCAAACTCGTGCCACGTGAGTTGTGAATGAGCAACGTGTAGGGCTGTGCATAACCGGTGGCGGTTATGCCCTCCACCGCCACCGCTATGGGCGGTTGTCCAAAAATGGACACCGCCCCCGCCACCGGTAAGGGAAGAAATCGGTCCCTACCGGTGGCGGTAGCGGTTACCGCCACCTACACCGTATATCACAAAAATCACATTCACTCATCACAAATCACAACAAAGCACATCGCAATTCAAATATCAACAAACCCACACACTATTATGCAAACCCAGCAGCAAATATGAACCAAATCGCAACAAATCCACACGCTATCAACAAAATGAACCAAAGTTTTTCAAATCGCAACAAACCCAACAGCAAATATGAACCAAATCGTTACAAATCCACACGCTATCAACAAAATAAACCAAAGCTTTTCAAATCGCAACAAACCTACACTATCAACAAACCCACACGCTATCTCCATCGTTTTTTCACAAATCGCAACAACACTGGAGAGAGAGAGAGAGCAAAGCATAGGCTAGAGAGAGAAGCGAGAGAGGGAAAGGAGGAGATAGGCGCCGATCGGGGAGGGGGAAAGGAGAAAGGGGAAGAGGGTTGCCGCCTGCAATTCTTCGAAAATGAGAAGGGGGAAAGGGGCCTCGAAACTTTTAGGGTTTCGGGGCCCCTCAAACGACGACGTTTTTCTTTAAGTTTAATAAAATAAATGAAAAAACAGCTGCCACCGCTACCGCTGAAATCCCCGCTCCACGGCAAAATCTGGCACCGTTTTTTCTTATTCCGTTGGAAATCAGAGGCTTCGGTCTCAACACGGTCCACCGACTTCTTTTTTGACTGTTTTTTCTAACGTATAACTTGGTTTTCTATTCGTCGTACTCTATGGAAAACAAAGATTGCTCTGGTCTCAACAAGGTCCACTCGCCGTGTGCCACTGTATGATCCAAAGCTACTACTGTACCCAGCTTTAGATGGGACGCAATCGAGCAGAGACGACTTTGACTCAGAGGAGACGAAGAGCATTGGAACTGAATTCATTGGTCGAGCTACCTAGAAAAAAGAAGGAAGAAGAATTCATTGGTCGAGCTTGACTAGTTTTTTTTTTCTAAACGACTAGTTGAATCAGCTTGACTCGCTTACAACCCAAGTCAAGTAATACCGTGTGGATCCAAGTCGACTCTGCGAGCGAATTCCTCAGTACATACCAGCTTGGTCTCCACTCTCCACCCAGGATGTCTACAGAAACTTTTGGTTATATATGTAGCCTATAAATTATTTCGACAAAGCAACACCCACGTACCTATCTGTCCCAACTTCAAACTATTACCCAAACGCTTCAATTCAAAGCCGTTTCTTCAGCCATATTGCATTCATGGGGCTTTCCCACTTGACTTTAGCTCCGTATGCATCCCCATCTTTTGGCAAGCATGCCTTTGTTTGTCTCTGGTGTTTCGTCTTGTTAGTCACCTTCGTAGCCGGTGGAGGGAATGTGACGGACCGATTGGCGTTGCTTGAATTCAAAGCCAAGATAACTCAAGACCCAATGGGTGTTACGAGATCCTGGAATGATAGCATCCATTTTTGCATGTGGAAGGGGGTTACATGTGGTCGCCGACATCAGAGGGTCACAAGGTTGGACCTGCAATCCAAAAATCTGGTGGGCTCTATATCACCACACGTAGGAAACTTGAGTTTCCTCAGGAACCTAATCCTCCAAAACAACAGCTTTATTGGGATAATCCCCACAGAAGTTGGACGTTTGCGTAGACTGGAACGTTTAGCATTGAACAACAACAGTATCAGCGGCCAAATTCCGAGCAATATATCTAATTGCTCCAACCTTCTCAACATCAGTCTTCAATATAATCAGCTGGTAGGAGAAATCCCGGCACAGCTTGCCATGTTGTCCAAGCTCCAAGAGTTTTCTATTCATACAAATTATAACCTATCAGGAAATATCCCACCCTCTTTTGGAAACTTATCGTTTCTTGAGAGATTTAATGTTGTTTATAACAATTTGGGGGGAAGCATTCCCGATTCTTTTGGCCAGCTGACAAAACTTAGATTTTTTGCAGTGGATTCAAACAGGTTGTCTGGCACAATCCCGTCATCAATCTTTAATCTGTCTTCTATCAGAACATTTAGCGTGGGAACAAATCAAATACGAGGAAGTCTTCCTTGGAGCTTGGGCATCACCTTACCCAATCTGCAATTTTTTTCCGTTGCGGCAAACCAGTTTACTGGATCTATCCCAGTTACAATATCTAATGCAACAAATCTCAATAGAGTCATTTTTGCAATCAATAAACTAACTGGAAATGTTCCTTCGTTGGAAATGCTGCACAGACTAGATGTCTTTTCCATTTTTGGCAATTTTCTTGGGAATGGAGGAAATGATCTGAGCTTTCTTTGCTCTCTCACGAATGCCTCAAATCTAAGGAGAGTGACTATAGCTTTCAATAACCTCGGCGGAGATTTTCCTGATTGCATTAGCAACTTCTCAACGGCCCTTAGCTTAC
Organism: Myrica gale; assembly: GCA_963930655.1. Lineage (NCBI taxonomy): Eukaryota > Viridiplantae > Streptophyta > Magnoliopsida > Fagales > Myricaceae > Myrica > Myrica gale. The sequence continues at coordinate 24,495,724 of OZ005600.1, read as the reverse complement.
TGGATCTGCAAGCAAACAAGCTGTCTGGCAGCATTCCTCCTGGTTTAGGAAATCTCATCAACTTGGAAATACTAACTGCTTCCAACAATAAATTATCAGGTCATATTCCTTTCGAAATTGGAGATCTTCCAAAATTACAGCACTTGGATTTAGCTATAAACAATTTCTCAGGGTACATTCCAACCTCTCTGGGAAATTTAAAACTTTTAGGAAAGTTGTTTCTAGAAGGGAATATCCTTAATGGCGTAATCCCTTCAAGTCTAGCCGAGTGTCAATATTTGAGGTATTTGAATTTTTCTGGTAACAACCTCAGAGGTTCTTTACCCTCAGAACTGATGGGTCTCTTGTTCTCACCAATTGGTATCGACTTGTCTGCGAACCTATTGACCGGTGTCCTCCCCTTGGAAATAGGAAACTGGAAGAATCTTGAAGTTTTCGATATTTCTCAAAACATGATGTCCGGTGGAATCCCAGCAAGTCTTGGCAACTGTCTAAGTCTGGAACTTCTTGCCATAAGGAGAAACTTTTTCAGAGGACCCATTCCTTCATCTTTGGAAACATTACGAGGCATTCAATTTTTAGATCTTTCTAACAACAATTTATCAGGCGCAATTCCAAAATTCCTGGATAGTTTCAGGTTCTTGCAGCTTCTAGATCTCTCTTATAACCATTTAGAGGGTGAGGTACCAACACAAGGAGTTTTCAAGAACACAAGTGCGACCTCAATTAATGGAAATGGTGAGCTCTGTGGGGGCATACCTGAGTTTCAGCTTCCGAAATGTGAATTAAAAAAATCCAAGAAGAGGGCGATGTTGACACTCCCCTTGAAGTTAACAATCTCTGCACTTTCTGCGCTCACTGGAATAGCTTTGCTGGTGTCATTTCTACTTGTTTATTTACAAAAGAAAAGAAAAGAAAATACTTCAAGTAATTTAGGGAATTTTCTTCTGAATGTATCTTACCAAAGTCTCTTGAGAGCTACCGATGGGTTTTCCTTAACTAATTTAATTGGTAAGGGTAGCTTTGGATCTGTATACAAAGGTATTCTTCATGATCACGGTGCACTTCTAGTTGCAGTCAAAGTAATCAACCTTTCACACCATGGAGCCTCGAAGAGTTTTCTCGCTGAATGTGAGGCTTTGAGAAACATCAGACACAAGAATCTTGTGAAGGTATTAACATCGTGTTCAAGTGCTGACTATCAAAATTGTGATTTCAAGGCTGTGGTATACGAGTTCATGGTAAATGGCAACCTAGATGAGTGGTTGCATCTAACTCCAAGAACAAATGAGGTTCTCCAAGAACAGAGGAATTTGAGTCTTCTCCAGAGGATGAATATTGCCATTGATATTGCCAATGCATTGCAGTATCTTCACCACGAATGCGAAACACCGATTGTTCACTGCGATCTCAAGCCTAGCAATGTTCTTCTGGATGATGAGATGACTGCACGGGTAGGTGACTTTGGCTTGGCAAGATTCCTTCTTAAGCACCCCCAAGATTGTTCTACTGATCAATCAAGCTCCATTGAAGTAAGAGGAACAATGGGTTATGCTGCTCCAGGTGAAAATCTTGAATTTCTCATTTACTATAAATTAATTCAGTAGCTTTTCTTTTCTCTACATTCCTTCCAACAATTTTAAGCATGAAAATATGGTTTTAAAAGTCTTTGTAGACTACAACTTGTGACAAAACCCTGACCATACTGCCATTACATGTTACGTGCCTATGTAGAGTACGGTTTAGGAAACGAGGTGTCAACATTTGGTGATGTCTACAGTTACGGCATACTCTTGCTGGAGATGTTCACAGGAAAAAAGCCCACTGATAACACATTGAAGGATGGTTTTACCCTTCATGACTTTGCCAAAGTAGGTTTACAAGAACAAATGATTAACATTGTTGATCCTGTTCTTCTTTCGGAAGGAGAAGATTTGGAAACAGAAACAGATCATGAACCTAATCAGAGTCTAAGAAGAAGTCCCAAAATCAGAGAATGCTCGAGTTTGATAATGGGAATTGGACTGGCTTGTTCTGTGGAAATTCCAAGTGAAAGAATGAATATTGGTGACGTTGTTGCTGAGTTGCATTCGGTTCGACGGAAACTTCTTGGAACAAATAGACACAGAGAAGCACTCGAGGTACAAGTATGTCATCCTTGTCTTTTACCTTTTAAATTGCACCAAAATTGAAGGGTGCATAATTTATTTATTTTGTGTCAACCCCGTCTAGTAGCATTTATCTAAACATATCCTCACATCTCATAATTTAACTTGATAAGGCTAGTTTTTTGGTCCTTTAAATTATTTTCTCCGATAGCCTAAAAAAAAAATTGGGGTAAGTAAGCATTGTATTAAATGAAAAAGGGCATCAACCGCCTTACTAATCATCAGGCCGGCGGATTACACCTACTAAAGACAAGGATTATAAGGAAGCAATAAAAGAACATCAAAGAAAACATCTCTTGAAAACGTGACCTTATCACAGGGACCTCACAACATCCCCCATTTTTCCACAAGCAACCGAACCCCAAATCTCATTCCGCACAACCTAGTGTTAATGGCCCGACCTCCAGATACAATCCTCCAGGCCCCTAAAATTAAACAAATTTACCATGCAAGTTTTGGATGTTCTCGACTCTAATGCACTGTAGCATAAGTGAATGAGTAATCAATTCTCCAGAATTGCACGAGCTGTTAATAATTTTCTAGCGGAAAACTAAAAAAGGACAGTCTCTAAACATAATGAAATCATTTTCCTCCCACAGGTACACAGGGCTGCTGACTTCTTATGGGGCGGGAAACTCAAAAGGACAGTCTCTAATCATAATGAAATCATTTTCCTCCCACGGGGCTACTGACTTCTTCTGCAGGCTGCCATCACGACTTGCAAAGTTCAGTACGAATAAGTCACTACTTGTACTCTCTCTAATTGCTTTCTAATTTAGCAATCATGTTCGTATACTCTGTTCCTCTTAGATCAAGTGTGTCCCAAGTGTCTTGTGATTAATGAACTTAATTTGTGTCTTTAATAAGCTATTGATTGGACAAAGTGTTTAAAAAAAATTAAATAACTAAATTTGTCTATTAACCGATAATAATTAACTTAAGTTAATTTGTAGATATATATTACCATTCTCATGCGATCACACAAAAAATTATGGATGCTGTATATGCAGTTCGAATCATAAATGCAATAAGAAAAATGAGCTGATCATTAAAAAAAAAATTGTATAGTCCCAATCGACTGAATAAATGTCTCATCTGTTGCGTAGACAACATGCTCAATCAATGGAGTTGTTTTAAGAAAACAAAAGAAAAGAAAAGACAACATGCTCAATCAATTGCCATACAGGAGCCCATGCAGCATCAACTCTGGAAATCTCATCCCATAATCCTTTCCATTTCCCATGTCCTATCTCACCACTACCCTCAATACATTTTCCGTTCTCAAAATACGAGCTCTTACACTTTACACCCCAAACTACCGATTTCTTTATATTTCATCTCTCACCTATCAACCGTTTACACTTTGCACCTCCACTATTAATTTGGACGGAAAGTATTATTTTGATTCAGTGAAATGACGATTTTACCCCATACAAAATATAGAGATAACAAAATTATGAAGGTAAAATCATAATTTCACTTAATCAAAATAGCAATTTCCATCAAAATTAACGGTGGGAGCAAAGTGTAAATAGTTTGTAGTTGAGTAGTGAAATGTAATAAAATTGATAGTTTGGAATGAAAAATGTCAAACCCTAATAGTCGATGGAAGAAAAGTGTATTTAACCCATAAAATAAAGATCAATTCTTAATTACCTAATAATCGAGGGAAGAAAAGTGTATTTAACCTATGAAATAAAGATTAATTAATTCTCAGAACATTCTGAATCAGTACGCGCCATAAAGTTTTTACAGCATAGTATTGTTTTTGGACTGTAAAGTTCATAAAAAACGCCCAATCCAGTGGAGGAACCCAGTAATACTATTTCAACTAAACCTAAAGATAGCTCTTCCAACTTTTTCAATACTATTTCATAAGGTTTTTACCTGCCTTGATGATCGTGCTCAAAAGAATTTGACCCTTAAAAAGAAATTTTAGAAAAATTCAAAGTGAATGGATACCCAACAAATATGAATATAAAAAAAATGAAAAACAATTCCAAAGAAATCATATACATATTTCAGAAAGTTTGGCCAGTTCTAAAGCGTGCTTTTAAAGAAGGTAGGTGAACAAAAGAAAAAGAATTTCATACACAAATAATTTCCTCCAGCGTTGAAAAGGCATCAACAATATGGAGGAATTTTCCAGAATATCAAGATTCAAAAAAGAAGCCAACAAACAATGGGTGGAATTCTAGTCTAATAGGGAAGCTTTAAAGATAGTGGGTCATAACCCCCCTACACACAAAAGAAATTTTCCTCGATGCTGTATTTAAATATTTGAAAGGAACCTCGTCACTGTAAAAGACGTAACCCAAAATGGAAGACTAGTACCACCTCATACAAAATATTTGAATCCATACACATTCCCAAAATGGAAGACTAGTACCACCTCTACCAAATCCTGCAACAAACTGCAAAGAAATTGGAAGAAAAACGATAAGCTCTCAATAACTAAAAGAAACAAGATTTTGTCAAGTAAAAGGAATATTCAATATCACTCACAATGGTTGCAGTCTCAGGAAGGATGGCACGTCCAGGCTTCAAACTAGGAAAATCTACGTGAGTTGCCACTGCAGCCATCTTCCACTTGCTTCAATTGCAATTAGTCTTGAAGCCCCATTTTGCAAACAGACTAGTGCAAGAACAAAAACAAAAAATCAGACAAATGATCCAAGTGGAAATGTAGGAATTGTAGAAAAATAGAAATTGAAGGAATGATCGGGAAAAGAAATTGCTCCAAAGGCACAACAGAGTTGCTTTCCTTAAACGATATTTGCCCCCACCAGTTTGTGCACAAGGTAATTCAAATTCATTTAGGATACAATAGAGCCTGGATTTAGGGATCCACCGTACAAAATGCGTCGCACAACTCACGAATTATGTACGTTCAAATCTCTTGACAGTTTAAAGCAGTTTACATTTAAAATGGAGGCAGTTAATTAACCAAACTACGTGATTATGCAGTTTAAATCGAAACGTGATTCTAGCAGTTTAAAAACTGCTAATATCGTGGACACGATTTAATCACGTTTTAATATCCATGATTAGATAACTAACCATACGGATTTAAACTATAAATAAAATTCACCGTTGGATTTTCATCAAATCTGGAATAAATGCAATCTGACCGTCTAATGAAAAGACAAAAAATAAACGGCTCAGATCCTCGCTCTGATGCTTCGTGCCAAGTGCGCCACAAAAACGCCCTTAGCGCCTTACAGCCCACGCCACGCGCGCGCGTATGCGTGTGGTGCACCATAGACTCCATGTCTTGCACTATAGCAAATACAAGTAAAAGCTCTCCACTAATAAATGCAATCCTTAAAAGGAGTTCCCATGTGGGACACTTTAATAAATTCCCAATCCCAAAATATAATATATAATAATACTTATTTTGAAAACACTTTAACGGGAATACAGACAGGTGACAGTATGTAATAGATGGCTCTCACATAGTATTAGCAACAAAAGACTTTTCTTTTTTTAATTTCATCAAGTGTTAATATATGGAGATCAAGTAAAAGTAATGCCAAAAATATGAAAAGCAACAAGGTTTGTGCGTAGGCAATCTTAGATGGCTCACTTATTCTAGTGCTGAAACCATATATGGGACATGGAAATTTAATCAGCCTACATGGTAAATGCATCTACCAGTAAACTCAGCAATCTGATGTGGTATAAAAAAACCAAGCCCAGTTTATTGCCATATCAGTCCAGGAGAAAAGTCTACTCATAAGTGAGCAAGGATGAAGAACAAGCAGCAAAGACAAGTTTTCAGTGGTGTCAGATACATTTCAATAACAATTTAGCACCTGCACATCTAAAAGAATCTGTCTTAACTGGCTACAGGGCCTGGTAAGTCATGGATCCCATTAATGAATATCACAAAAGACTTTATCAAGCGAAGTCTTGGAACTAAGAACTGACAAGACTATAGGAAACTATATAGAAAGTTCAACACGTTTTCATACCAATAGAGTGACCTTAAAACTCTTTATTGCACTTCTATTCTTTATTATATATTTTTTCCCTCAGGAAAACATCAATAACAAAAGCTTAAACTATCAAGAGATCCAACAGAAAAACAACTGGAAAAGCACCACTATAATAAACTGAATGAGAAGCACAAAACATCAAGCTGTCAAGAAGTGGGCTGAAAGTGAACATAAGCACACACTAATATTTCCTCTATTCTTTGGATTTGTCTTGCACAGGTGCTCTTTAAAGTTCATTATTTCATATTAAGAAATTTTTTTACACATGTACACAACATATCAGGGAGGTAGCTACTAATCAGTGTGTCTAGAAGCAACTAATCATCTAGCTGATTCGAGGTCTAACAAAGCCATCATCACCTCACAACCTGGAGTAGATGGATCCTTTCCAGAAAATAGCAGATGAACAGGGATTACTGGACATCTTGTACATAAGGAGACTTTTGGGAAGCCGGATTGTAGATGATTATAGTTTGTGTTTCCCATTTATCAAAAAAGAAAAAAAAAAAGAAAATAGTTTGAGTTTCCCAAACAACAGCCCTAATGATAGCCTTCTAACTATAGCCTCTCATCATATCATGCCGATGGTCAAAGAGAGTAGTTGCATCCATCATCCATCAATTAGCATTCTTACATGTAATAAAATGATCCAGGACGTTCAGATGACCGGAAATGGGTTCTCAAGGTGAAACACAAAGTAAGGGAGTCCAAACCATAGTATGGTTTTGTCACTGCCTATAAATGGTCTCGCTGCATCAGCATCAGGTGTTGGAATAACGGATTATGATGAGTGAACATCTAAAACCTTGCTAATCATAACAATAAGACAAACCACATTTGTCATCTCACCTTAGTATGCCGGTGCCACAACCTACATCCATCATAACAACATTATGTAAGAGAGAAGGGTTTTCTAAGATAGCTTCCCTATAAGCCTCTGTTCTTACCTGTACTAACCATTATTTATGAGATAGCATTAGCATACAGCTTGCACGTTTTTTTTGTTAATTTTTCATCCCGACTGAAGTTCACTTCTCCTTAAAAGCAAGAGATTAAGTAAGAACCTTATCGCTTATCATCCCTCTGTGGATACCAAATGAATAATTCTCATTTACATTCTTTATATCCTTCGACACCAGGGTAGGAGCAGAAGCTCTTAAATCAATATGTGTACCTTTCACAGTCCTATCATATGAGTCAGCACGTTCTCTTGCATCCATACCATTGACCCTCGCATTGTCTAAGGAACTTGCTATGTTTTTATAGTCAATGGAAGCAGAAACAACTTCCCTTCTATCTACGCCACAGTTATCTGCATTAAATACATTATTGTCCCATGAATTGTCATCATCAATAGAAATCTCTTCATACTTCTTCAGATCCCTCATCAGTTCCTCTTTATCAATTGATTTGGTCTAGTCTTCTTCACCAAAATTGTACAATAGCGAGACATCTTCCATGAAAGGTTTCAGATATCTCTCATGGTCCCAACAGTGCTTAATGGCTTCATCGTCGACAGTTCCATGTAGATGATTCTGTAGATCTTGGTTTGACTGACAGGTGACGCCACAACTCCAACATCTGTTTCCTGCCACCTGGTATGCAAAGGGAACAAGATATGAGAAGATGTCACATCATGAATTTTAACCGAAAAAACTTAAATAAAGTTCTCATATTCCCATCCTAAGCGAATTAAGTTCATTTATATTTAACAAATCAGAGTTGCAAATATGCTATCAAAACCCTCCGGATGGTTCCTCGTCATCGGGCTTAGACCTGACAACTAGAAAAAACTGAGTCAATCATAATAATCAAGTGCAGCAATTACAATTACTTCTTTTTCACTTGTTCCTCTCCATTTTCTCCACATCCAAACAGAATACAAAGGACAGGAAAACATTTTTCTGCCTGTGGATAACAAGCAAGAAAAATACACAACACACTCTCGATTTCACTAAAGTCTGCCAAACACAACTACTTGGCTTCATTCAGCGTGAATTCCCCTTCCGTAATTTTTCAGTTGTCTGTGCGACCAACACTCAACCACCGCTCGAAGTTAGCCTGACACAAGAAATCGTTTCTGTTCGACGTGATTTATAAAGACCAAGATTTTCTTCCACTTCCTCTCCCCTTTTACTTTCCACATTTTATCGGCAACCAAATATCGTTCACATTAAATAACACGCTGACCTGAGAGCGGACGTAGTTGATGAGCTTGGACGCACCGTAGAAATCCAAACCCAACTCTCTCCGAATACCTCGACAATCGAAGTTGTCCGACGAAGTACAGTGCTCGAATAGCGCATCACATAAACCGTGGCTGGAGTTGCAGAAAAAAGCACAGGAAATCGAAGACAGAGCTATCTCCTCCTTCTCCGTCGTCGTTTTCTATCTCCCAGTCGTCCCAGCCTTCGAGTTCTTGGTTTTCGCTCTCTTCTTCCGCTTCAATTTTGTGGTCCATTCGTTCTACCCCGCGCGACTCTTCGTTTTGAGTGTCACTACTGGCCATGGTTGATGTTGTACTGGATGAAATGGAAAGAGCAAAGTGGTCCACACTTCAGGTGGCCGTTAAAAAAGTGCTTAAACCCCAATCCAAAAACCCTAGCTTGCGGCGTAGGCCAACGGTTAAAAAAAATCTTTCAATTAGGTGATAATTAGCCTATGAACTTTTAAAATTGTGGACACTCCGCTGTAGAATTAGGTGTTAAATGGAGGGGGACAAACCAAATTTTAACCCGAACCCGAAAATTTAGGTTTTCTCATATATAAACTCGAACCAGCATAAACTGAATCTATCGGGTCGGTCCGGTTCGGATCGTCGGGTCACAGGTTTTGACCACCCCGATCTTAGCTGAGGGTATTAGATTTTCGAGTTCGGGTCGGGTTCGGGTAATAATTCGGGTTTGTTACTATACCCAAACCCAAAAATCGATTTTACTTTACATACAAACCTGAACCCGCCTAAACCCGCCCCGATCGGGTCGGGCTGGTTCAGGTCGTGGGGTCACGGGTTTTTTGCCCACCCTTAGTTAAATGTAGCCGTGAATATTCATATGCAATCCGCGTGATTCATTCTCGCTGGTTAAACACATTTTATTATTTAGGAAAAATACATTTTACACTCCGTCTTCTAATTTAATGACATTTTCGTCTATTTGCACCCCATAGGTAGTTGACAGTGAAATGCAGTAAATTTTTTTAAAATTTAAAAATATTAAAATAAAGAAGAAATTTAAAAATTTAATAAAATAAAAATATTACATTTACAATAAAAAAAATTTGACATTTTAGTCCCTAATTTTATACCCGGTTTGACTTTTCGATTTTAAACTTAAAATTTTTGATCCCTTACTTTTCAATGTTTGAAAAAATTACCCTTCGTTTAAGATTCCGTCTATTTTCTTAACTGTGCCAGGTGGACCTGGAGCTAATGTGACAAGTGATGCTGTTGAGAAGAGAGACCGAATGATGTTTTCGTCGAACATTGAAAAATGAGTTCAAAATTTTGATGTTTAAAATAGAAGAGCCAAACTGCAAAAGGTACAAAACCTACGCCTAAAATGTCAAATTTCTAAAACAAAATACTGAATAAAAAAACTACGAAAAAAAAGAAAAATATTTAACGTCTTAAGGTTTTATTTTTTATTTTATTTTTAAAAATATTTTTATTTATGTTTTCCATCTTCAAAAAATTTAGATGTTTTGTTTTATTTTTTATGGTGTAAACTCATAGTTAGCCTCATATCTTTGGGAAAAAATCAAGTTAATACCCTTATTTTTTAGGGTTAAATGCATGTCATGCCCCTGTGGTATGCGGTAATAGCAAATATGCCCCCGAGGTAAACAAAGTCTTTTTCATACCCCTGAGGTAAACATTCAGGAGCAAATATGCCCTTTCATACCCCTGAGGTAAACATAACGGAAGGGCATATTTGCTCCTGAATGTTTACCTCAGGGGTATGAAAATGACTTTGTTTACCTCAGGGGCATATTTGCTATTATCGCATACCACGGGGGCATGACATGCATTTAACCCTATTTTTTAAACCAACAATTTGAGACCCCTATGTTTTAAAATCACTCAATCATCGCCCTCCCATTTAATTTCACTGTCAAATGAAACGGTTTTTCGTGAAATGATCGTAATGTCCTTGATAAAGTATTGGTAGATGATCAGACCTGTTCATTAAACGTATTCGATTGTTAACAAAATTTGGTGGCACATGAGATGGTAGGAAGAGTGAGGCCCATCTGACCAATCAGAGCTTGCCAAACGGCAAGACTGATTTCTGGGAGTTGGCGTCCCGTGGGAGGCAGGGAGATCGATTCTACGTACGATCTCGAGAGGGAAAAGAACAAGAGCAATGACTGAGGGTGGAAAAGAACCTGTGAATGAGTTATGGTCGAGAAAGGGAAAACTGGTCAAGGACGGTCAACATGTCCTGAGCGAAAACTCCACGTAAACCAGGTACAGTGTCACTTGCAGCTCCGGAGACACATGGGGATGAGGCCTTTTATTCTGGAAATGCATTCTTGGAGCGTAAAGAGATTTCAGAGGACCACATGCTACAGAAAACAGAACTTACGTCGGCTTTGAACTTGAATGACAGAAGAGCGAGTGAAGCATGCGGTAGTGATAAGTTGAGAGAAGATGAAGTACGGATAAGCAAAGGCCTAGAAGAAACAACTAAGGTGCAAAGTGACAGCAAAAGAGAGGAAAGTGAAGAAGCAACTAAGGTGCAAACAAGCATAGTTCAGAAGGCTGACTTCTCCTCAACATTATTGGAGACACATCGATGGAAAGTGAAGAACCCTCTAACCCTCTCTCTCTATCTCTCTTCAAAAGCTAGTAAGTGTTTTCCCATGTTTTGATGCCTCATTAGCTGCGGCCTGCAGGGTTAGGCTTTAAACGACGAAGAGGGAAGAGGCATGCGAGAGTGGACAAGAAGTACGTGAAAAAATATGTAAGAGCCAAAAATATGTAAGAGTGGGCAAGCAATACGTGACAAAATATGGGAGAGTGGGCAAGCAGGGGATACAATTAGGGCTGCACAACCCCGGTGTAGGTGCCGATTTTGGCCAAAACCGGCACCTACACCGGGTAGCCCAGTTTTGAATAAATTGCCACCTACACCGTTAAGGGCAAAAATCGGCCATTAGCGGTGACGGTTTAGCGGTGACGGTTTCCGGTTATCCTACATTAATATTGAACCATTTTTTTAGCATTTTACGCACTTGACTCAATGTATTTTTTCTTTTTTCTTTTGGTCCATTAATCTCATATCAATAAAATCTAAACTAATGAAATCCAAATTCCAAAATCAATAAAATTAAAGATCATCTTAAAATATAAAATGAGAATTTAAAGTCTAAAGTAATAGAGACGTCACTGTAAGTAGAAACTATTATCTTTTGAAAAATCCAGTTTAGACCCTAACAACATATAGAGGGGAGAATATGTGTTTTTCCTCTAATTAACAAATCAATAACAATTTTAAAACATGTTAAAAACCTAGTAGGGTTTCCCTTGGTTTCACAAGGAAAATCCAAAAATTCAGCAATTTTTTAAGGCGCTCGAGCGCGGGTTAAACGCTCGTCGAGCGCTTATGTTTCTGTATGAAATTTGCACTAAGTGCTCGAGCGCTTGTCTAACGCTAGTCAAATGTGATGACTCTGTCTGAATTTTTTCAAAGGGCGCTCGAGCGCTTGTCAAACGTTGGTCAAACGTGTTGACTCTATCTGAATTTTTTGAACTAAAATGTATTAGAAATTTGAACTAAAATGTAATTGAGTGACTCATTTTGCAAGCATGGTATAAATTTAATAGTGATTTGTCAATTTTAGAAATTTAGACAATTTGTTAAAATTTCATAAAAACTCTTAAACTAATACATTGATTTAAAATTTTTTGTAGTAGAATCTCGACCTCTTGACTTATATTATGCGATGTACTTACCAAAGTTTGACATTAAACTCTTTAATTATGATTCCAATGCCTTCATATATACCCTTCTAAATACAATAAATTTGTAATTTTTTCTACCAAAATTATAAATAACTAGTTCATTCACCTAGCAAGCTTCTTGGTAACTTGAATGTAAGCATTTGATTAGATAAAACCAACAACAAATCTCAAATATTCAGGTGAAACTAAATTATTGAGTAAACCTTGTCATGCTTCTACAATACTATGTCTTGAGGTGAAACTAAAGTTTAAACTATTGAGTAGAAACTAAAAAAAAATCCCGGTTTAACCTCCACCGGGTCACCAGCACCGGTTAGACTAAAAATCGAAAACCCGGTGCCGGTGCCACCGGAATTTCCCGGTGGCATTGTGCAGCCCTAGATACAATTATCTTCATCCAGTCCGTTCATTTAATTTGAACGGTTAAGGAAGCAACTCACGGACTCAATGTCGTTCTTGCTCTCTCAATCTTTTTTTTTTCATTTTCCTCTCTCTTTCATTTTGCTGAGCGGCATCACCACCTCTTCTCCTTCCTCCTCCTAACTTCTACATTTATTTTCTTATCATTTACCCTTTTTTGAGTTTTTTTTTCCTTCCTCTTTCGTTTTTCTAAACACATTGCTCTCGTTTCCCTCTTCTCCATGTTTTTTTTTCCTGTAAAGTAGTTCTTCTTCAACAAAACTTCTTGCTTTCCTTTTTATTTTTATGCCTTTCCCTCTCATTCTTTCAAAGCTGGAGACCGAGTGACGAGGAAAAAAAACGATAGGTGTATTTTGCTCTATGATTTATTCGTTGCCCTGAGATATGCTTGTATGACGGTGGGCTGCAGGCTCGTCGTGATCCTGTCGGCGTTACCCATGGTGTGAAGAAGATGATACCCACAAATGAGAGAAAATAAAACAAACGAGAGAGAGGGAAGGAGTGTACCAACGAAATAACATAGGAGGGCGTGAAAGAGGGAGGAAGAGAAGAAGCTGAGAGTGAAGAAGACGAAAGAACAGTTCTCAAACGTGGTTTTGGTCCGTGAACATCCACTTTTAAACATTATTTTTTAAGTTTTTGACGTGGATCGATGATATGCTCTCCTCTTCACCTTTTATTTCGAATGAATGGTCAGCATTTAGAGCAGGGGTGGACCCAGCCCCGGGCGCACCTGGGCGGTCGCCTGGGGTCCGTCCCTGAAAAAAAAATTATATATATATTTTTTTTAAAATAAGTTGGCCTCCAACATAAGCCCTCCCGGGCCTGCTTTCACTATGCAACAAAGCCGCCTAAAAATTATTGCTCATCCACGATTTTCTCTCGCATGTCGTCAAGCGCCAAATCAGCCCACCCCGCCAAGTAAGTAAAATTGGCTGTCATTTAAAAAAATCGACGTCAGTTATGGTAAAAAAAATCCTTCCCTTATGCAAAATGCCTCCCAACCCCTTCTCCCCCTTTGTTCAAAATCTCTAATCCCTAATCTTCCTGATCCATTTTCTCTCAAAACCTCCCCAACCAAATCCCTAATCCCACGCAATCGTCCCCTATCTATTGTTCTCCCAAATCTCTACCCAAAATCAGCCCCCATCTTATGCTGCCTACAATATTGCTCGTCCACGATTTTCTCCTCTTATGACTAGTCCTTTACTTTCCCTTCTCTTCTTAAATCCTTCAGGTAGTCATCCTTCTTCTCCATTATTCTTTTCTTTTCTAACCGCCCAAATGAATTGCTGACCAGAAGCTTCAAGTCCCTTTGCAATCTTCAGCTCACCGCCGGCGCCTTCGCTTCAGCCTTCAGCCTTCGGTCTCTTGAGGTACCGGCACAACAATATTAGCTTCCATCTTTTTTCTTCTTCTTTTTTTGGGCAAGGCATTTCATCAAACATGTATGTTTAGAGGGTAATATTTTGCAGAGAGTAGTTATGTGTATAATTTATTAGCATCCAGCTTCATGGTATAAATGTAACTGGAAAATCATTTTTTTTTTCCGGATGTGTATGATCAAATTGAATGTGTTAAGAGTACGTTGTACGCATCTGTCCACAATCAATAAATTTCAGACTTATAAGTTATAACTGATTTATATTATTCTTCCATTTTTGGCCGATTCAGTGTGTATGTTTATGTTTTTGAAGTAAAATGACAACAAAGTAATTCGCTCCTTTTTTTTTCTTCATATTCTGAAATTTCATTGCATTAGCATTTGTTGTTGTTAGTTATGGTGCTATGACTGCTCTACTGGTTATGGTTTTGCAAGTCGTAATACAATGAGATCTTGATTGTCCAGTATCATATCACACGACCATTTTATTTAATACAGTCTCATAAATTTACTTCAGGCAGAGTAGTGATGATAGCAGTTTGTTAATTAGATTGCATGGGATGTTTTTTTTATTCCATCCTACAGATTTAGGATTGTGGCAATTGCAGTTGTGTCAACTTTAGATGAGAACTTCAAAATGCAATATCTGTAAATTTTTCAATTCATGCTTTATCTGGTCTTCAAATAGTGGGTGGAGGGCATGGATAATGCAGGGGCCATGGTTCCTGTTGCCCCCCTTTTGTATTTTGAAAAAAAAAACAAATTCATCTTAAGTTCTCAATGACAATTCAAGCAATGACTGTGATAGAACACTCATTTCCTCATAGTATTTGCTGAGTGGATTATGTGTCTCATCAATAATCAGTGTACACGATTTTTCATCCCATTAACACTTACCTACATTTGTAACCTTTGCTTGTAAAACCTTATAATTGGGCTGGTTTGGATTATACTAGTCAATTGCACGGTTTTTTTAATGCTAATTTATGGTATGCTTTCCTCTTTTCCTCCCTATATCTCACCCTTCCTTCATATGTGGAAGCATATGTTTCGACGCTGCTGGCATGCTTGGTTGATCACGTCATCATTATCTATCTGGTACTTTGACAGAAGTGATCTCCAGCTGCAACATCGATCATTGCACATATCCTCATTCCAAGTCAGGGCACATTAGTTTTTAATACTGATGTCTAAGGACTTTTGTCTTTATGATTGTTGGTAGATACAAGATATCAGAAATTGTTAACTTATTGTTCTTTATGTGGATTTGTGTAGTGAAGATCAAATCCATTGCTGGAAGCACATTTGAACTTTGCCAATATACTTGCTTATTTTCTGGAAGGACATTTGAGGTAGTTAATCTCCTTTCTTTAAAACTTTTTTCATTTCTTGCTTAACTCTAGGCTAGATTGTGAAGGAAACCGGAGGAAGGGATGTTATTTGTGTAGTAGTTTTTAGGTTGGATTGTGATGTTGTTGAGCCTAGGACAACCTTAGTTGAGCCCAATCTTGTTTGCTATTACTCTTAATTGTTCAAATGTTGAAATTTGGTGCTAGCACTTGTAACTCTAAGACAATTTTTTACATTACGTATGAAAAAAAAATCAGTCATTTTGCTTTAAAAGTTCGCCCGGGTTGGTTTTCATTCCTGGTTCCGCCACTGATTTAGAGAATTGTACCGGTGCAATGACCTAGGAATGGCAGACGATTGGCATCCGAGCAAAGGAGCAGCTGTTGGGATTGCAATCTCAGAATCACGTGAAGGTAAAATAGAATCTTATGAAGGGCATTCTGGTCATTTTACTAAAAACATAGGGGTATCAAATTGTTGGATTGAAAAATAAGGATACTAACTTAATTTTGCCCCAAGATACGAGGCTAACTATGAGTTTAACTTTTTTTTTTATCTAATATTATACGTCTGATTGCCTTGGTAGTACTAACAAATAGTCAAATGAGACACTTCCTACTCGAATGATTCAAGTATATTTGGAGAGGAGTGTGTTCTTCTTTTCCGTAGATTTCTGTCGTTTTTAGTTTCTCTTTAAACCTCTTTAGGTCAGACAGAGTCGTGATGTTCTCTCTGGAGCACGTGCGTTCTGTATGAACATAAACGCCGTGTGCAGGTGGTTCATATCCCTCTTCCTCTCCTACGATCGGTAGCCTCTCCTTCTCGCTTTCTCCCGCCACCAGACTCACTTGCGGACCTTGCTCCTAGCCGTCGCAGAGTTCGCTTTTTGAAGAAGAGCCGATCGGATTGTCAGTTGCCCAAATTCGACAGTCTCTACCGACTGCCGCGGAATCCAGGACGCGTTTGTTGTCTCCGTTTTACTCAGACGTCGTCCCTTGGTGGGAATCGCCGGAAAACGCTGAGATACCTGATACTCTGCTCCGCCTAAATTTAGTGTTCCTCGTTGAATTGAACCATTTTAGGTACGTAATCTGACCCGATCTAGCGTGCTTTGAATTGGACTTGGGTTAATTCTAGTCGGACTGATCCGCACTGAAGAAATTTGCGTCTTCGGTTTCACGTTGGGTGAATTTAGGAGTTTTGCTTTCCCGGCTTTAGTCTTTCAATTTGATCGTGGTGTTGTTAAATTGAGGTCCAATTAACGTGTGTAAATATCAAATTAACTTTAATTGTTTTTTTTGAAGAATCTGGCAATTAAGCTTCTAGGTTGGATTTGAATTTGGGGTTACCAAATTATTGGATCCCTAAATCGATTGCTCAAGCACAAAATTGGGTTTATAATTCAGGATTAAAAACTGTTATTAAGTCTGAATACGTCCAAGATTAGATTTAATTGGAGAAAGACTCGAGCCTTAGAATTTCTCAATTCTGACATTAGGTACTTATTAGATCTAATAAGTACATTACATCTAATATAATTATTTTGCTGTATCCAGCCTAATACCAATCCAACCCGGTTCTAGCATGTTATTTTTTAGTGCACTAGGGAAGTTTATAGTGCTTAAATATTTAACCTGTTTGCATCTTTGGTTTAGATACTTGAAAGATGTCCGGTCAAAGCCAGCGGTTGGTTGTGGTTCCCACAGTAACAATGCTTGGGGCCATGAAAGCTCGCCTTGTTGGTGCTACAGGAGGTCATGCTCTTCTCAAAAAGAAGAGTGATGCTTTAACTATGCAGTTCCGTCAGATTCTTAAAAAGATTGTTTCCACAAGAGTCCATGTGAGATATCATGAAGACCTCCTCATTTGCCTTAACTGAAGCCAAGTATGTTGCTGGATAGAATATCAAGCACATCGTCCTCGAGAATGTGAAAAGTGCAACTCTTAAAGTTCGATCGAGGCAAGAAAATGTTGCCGGCGTGAAGCTCCCCAAGTTTGAGCACTTCACCGACGGTGAGATCAAGAATGACCTCACTGGATTAGCTAGAGGTGGACAACATGTTCAGATGTATCGTCAAGCTTATCTGCACGCAATTGAGGTTCTTGTTGAGCTTGCTTCACTTCAGACGTCATTCTTAACACTTGATGACGCAATCAAGACCACTAATCGTAGGGTTAATGCGCTAGAAAATGTTGTGAAGCCAAGGTTGGAGAATACCATTATTTATATTAAGGGGGAGTTAGATGAGCTGGAAAGGGAGGGTTTCTTCAGGCTAAAAAAAATACAGGGTTATAAGAAGAGAGCGATTGAGAAACAGACCGCAGCTGCCAATCAGTTCGCTGAGCAGCAGTCTGGAGAAGGTATCTTTGCAGGAAGGAATATCGATAAGTTCAGCTTACAACTTATTATCTGCAGCTGCAGAGAAGGATGAGGATATCGTTTTCTGACTTGGGGGTTTGTTTATATGTTCCTCAAGGTGTGTTGCTTTTGGCTATGATCTTTGTTTTTCCGTGCTGAATAAAAGGTTAACTTGTAGTTATGTTGCTTTTGCTTTTGTTGTATAATTTATGGATAGGCGTTTTATCGGTTCAATTTCTGAAGTATTTGTTGCCTGGAGTTGATTTCTTGAAAATGGAGGAGCTCCGGCATTGTCTCTTTTGTTTTTCTTTCTTGGTTTTGGTACAGAGCTCGGCAATGTAGAATTTACAATACAATTTGTTGGCTTATTGACAGTTGCTGCTTGGTGTTTTCTAAGAATAGCGGTATGAAGTTCTTAGACCTGACCACATGATCAAATCTCACGCCTCGCCACTTCCCAATGAACTGCTAAGAGTAAAGAGTATGACATGAAGCTAGCTTGCCAAGGCTCTGTAACAGTACTTTCTCTTGCCTTACCCAATGTGAAATGTAGTTCAATTGCTTTATTTGCACTTCAGTTGCAAATAAGTCGTTTAGGGAGGAGGCAAGCACATCGCTGCCAAGAAGATGTTCGTTTGGAAGAAATTTGCAGGATTCTGATAAAATTGTGAATATTTAGGTGATGCTAAAGTTGTATTGACATACGTGTAGAAGTTGTTACAAATGATTGATATTTGTAAAAAAAATAATAAAATATTATATTGGAATACGTGTTTTTGTGTTTTTTGGATTGTAAAAAAAAGTATGATGCAAATCCTAAAAAAAAGTGGTAAACGAACATCAAATCATTTTATTGATCTCAAAATTATAAATGTTGAGGTGTTAAAAAAGCTTATCGTCCCTATAAGTGGGTCGGATGAGGATTCTCAACCTCAAATTGTAGCCAACTTGTTTAGCCAGTCTGAGCAGGTTCTGCAAAGCATCATATGTTGTTATCTAAGAGGTGTATTCAACGTAGACACTTATTTAGAGACAAACTTGGAATTTTTTTTTTGTTCTTAGTAACGAGGAGAAATCTTGTCAGTATGTCATCTACGCACAGGTAAACTCCAGAAAGTTACTCGGTGCACAATTTTTTCCTTACTATTGGGGTAGGTCGGCGATGGCTACACACTTGGATGTTTCTCTTATACTCTATAGAGTATAGACAATTCCCTTCTTTTTTTGTTTCTCTTTTTTTGGAACTTCAAAGTTGAAATTATAAGACGAGCATGGTTGCATAAGAGTTGCAAGAGGGACAGTGGATATCTTCTACGTATACATCATCGCAGGTATCGAATTTCTATATTTTTCAGTATGGTTAGATTACTGTCCATAGCTTCCGTCAATTTTGGAGTCGTCTAATCATTTTTTCCCTTTTATTTTAGGAGTTTTTAAAGAAAACGAATATCCTCACTAGGGGTGAGTAAATCCGGACCGCAGACCGGACAGGACCACAAAATCGGACTGGACCGATTTTTTTGGTTTTAAAAGTATGAATCCGGTTTGGTCTGTACTGGACCTAGAAAACCGGATTAATGCGGTTTGATCCGGTTGAGAATATATAGTAACCGGTCCAGACCGCATTTAAAATAAAAAAATAAAATTTTTTAATACATATGCGCAGTGCGAACTGATAGATGCACAGTAAATTTTAAAAAATAATAAAAAAGATTTATTAATTAAAAAAATATATCTAATCTGAAAGTGGTACGATCCACTATAGAACGAATTTCCGATCCTGCTGCCCTAACCCTCGTGCAGAGGCGGAAGGAAGGGGTAGCGACCCTGGGCGGCCGCTACCCCTCACACCACCCAAAAAAATTTTTTCATTACTTTTTTAAAAAATAAAATTAAGTTGGCCTAAATTTTAAAAAAAAAATTAAGTTGGCCTGAACCCGATACCCCTGAAGCTCAGGCCCAGACCAACTATACATATGTTTTACACATAAAGTCTGGCCCGATACCCCTGACCCAGGAAAACTGCAATAACATCGTCTGACATTTTCTATCAGTCCACACAACAGAAATGAGCTAAACTGGCACCATCAGTCCTCACTCCTCTCACTCTCTCATTTTTCGCTTTTTTCCCTTGTTTTTGCATATTATATTAGAAAAAAAAAACTTAAAAGCTCCGATTGTAACTTTTTGCATTTTTCCACGTAATTTTTTGCAAAAAAAATATTGTTCAATTATTTGGATAGTACGGTTGCAGGTTGTTCCCGCGACCCACTTTTTTCTTTCCCTAGGCATACCCTCGCTGGGTGTTTGTGAAAGTCTCGATGTCTGATCATAAGGGCCAGATGTTGTTTCCTTTATTCAGAGGTACAATAGTATGTGGACTTAGATCGCCACTATGTATGAACGTTAACTTAGTCAAAGAATGAAAGAAAAAAACAACGAAGAAAAAGTTGATTGCCAAAATTTGCAGAACAAATGCAGGGTCGCTACCCCTTCCTTCCGCCACTGCCTCCTGCCTTTCTCTTTTCTGTTTCTCACACCTCTCACTTTCTCACTCAGCCACTACCGCACTAGCCACCGCCGCAGGTCTGGGCACTCAGCCATGATTTAATTATATTTACAAATTTAATTATTGTTGTGATTTTTTGATGATTTTTATGAATTATGGATTTTTTAATTAGGAATTTGATGAATTTTTTGAATTAGGAATATGTGAATTAGAGATTTGATGAGTTTTGTGAATTAGAGATTTTATGAATTTTGTGAATTAGAAATGTGTGAATTTTGTGGGTTGTTGGAAGTGCTGAAATTTTTCATGAAATGTTCCTTGTGGAATTAGCAATTGTTGTACTGTTTTGCTTTTGTGGAATTGATTGCCATCTATTTTTCACTGTTTATTTGCATCTCCACATGTGTTTATGAACAGTAGACTTCACTTTGCATCTCCACATGGCTTTTAGGTGCGTTTGTGTACCAAAATTTTACCCCCTCTAAAATTTTAACACAATTAAATATTACAATATAATCTCTCTCTCCCCATCAAATCATTACTATTTACTACAAAAAATATAAAAAATTACCTCTCTCTTCACTTTTTCACTAAACCCAATACCTAAAATTTTAACAACACTAAAATTTTACAACACAAACACAACTTTAGTCTCTGGAATATAATATATTGATACATTCACTTTATTTTATTTAGATAAAGAATAAGTTTGTCACAAGAGAACGAAGCCGTTTTGTAACATTTTCAAAAGATGCAAAATCGTAGGATGCAATTGTCACATCTCAGTCGCAGTACATAGCACAGTACATGTATTGTAATATTTTTAATGCTTTAGTCTTTAATTTTTGATATTGTAATTGTAAGACAATTTTTAGCATTATAAAGGAAAAAAATTTTTTGTCATTTCATCTTTAAAATTCGACCCCCCTAAATTTTGGTCCTGGTTCCGCCACTGCCCTCGTGTCTTCTTTTAATATTCCCATATGCTACAGAAGAAGGTGACAGGAAACCACAATGGATCCATATATTATATATATATATATACCATAAGCCTTCTTTCTGAAACTGCCACGTATACCTTCACTAAGTGCCAGATGTCACAATCTGTGTACGGATGATGTCCACGTCTTTCCTTTAATATATATTTTCTCCCCATTGGCCCTACATGGTAGAAACTAGCGAGCAAATCCGACAAGTCTTCCAAAAAAATAAAATTAGTTCCACTGTCAGTGCCAGCGACAAGAGAGCGCCACCTCTCTCTCTCTCTCTGCAAGACTCCAAGTGGTCGACATTGATGAAGTGGTCGATGGCGCAATGATCTCCCTAAACGACGTGAGAGCGCCACCTCTCTCTCTTCTGAAACTGCCACGTATAGCTTCGCTAAGTGCCAGATGTCACAGTCTGTGTACGGATGATGTCCACGTCTTTCCTTTAATATATATTTTCTCCCCATTGGCCCTGCATGGTAGAAACTAGCGAGCAAATCCAACAAGTCTTCCAAAAAATAAAATTAGTTCCACTGTCAGTGTCAGCCACCTGAGAGTGCCACCTCTCTCTCTCTCTGCAAGACTCCAAGTGGTCGACATTGATGAAGTAGTCGACATTGATGGCGCAATGATCTCCCTAAACGACGTGAGAGCGCCACCTCTCTCTCTTCTGAAACTTCCACGTATAGCTTCGGTAAGTGCCAGATGTCACAATCTGTGAACGGATGATGTCCACGTCTTTCCTTTAATATATATTTTCTCCCCATTGGCCCGACAGAAACTAGCGAGCAACTCCAACATGTCTTCCAAAAAATAAAATTAGTTCCACTGTCAGTGCCAGCGACCTGAGAGCGCCACCTCTCTCTCTCTCTGCAAGACTCCAAGTGGTCGACATTGATGGCGCAATGATCTCCCTAAACAAAGCCACTTTATTGGTAATGATTTAGATCCATATCATCCGTCTTGATCGTGACAACCACCACTTGATCTTAAAAAAAGACAAGAGAAAGGAAGACAAAGAGACATGCAAACTTTGGAAGAAAAGTAAAATCCATTATCCAGTAGTACAATAATAGTCCACTTCGTGAGTCCGTGACGGTCATTGGTTCTGTATTTCCCTATTGGAAATGATGCCATCTCATCTTCCTCCGATTGGACTCTGCTTATATATCAATCAAAAGAAGAAGCGACGCCTTGCCGTGTGTCTTTTGATTTCTAACTGAGCAGCAGTGAGTTTCTTTAAGTATTTGGTGTGTGTATATATAGCTGTTTGTGCGTAACACAGACCAGAGTTTTGTTGGCTAAGGGGAGAGATCATAAAGAGGTGATCAGGATGGATAGCACGGTTAACGCTGTGAAGAACGGTGCGTCTGTGGTGGACCCCAAATCCACCGTCGGTGGCGGCGTCGAGGACATCTATGGCGAGGATCGCGCTTCTGAAAACCAGCTTATCACCCCCTGGACTTTCTCTGTTGCCAGGTGCTACTTTCTCTACTGACTTTTATAACTCTTTCGTAATCGTACTCCATTTCGCTTTTTGATGGTCCAGTTTCAGTTTTTTGAATTTACTGAGTGAAATCGTTTAGTTTGTCTACGTCGGCTTCACTGGCTTCCAGTGGTTTTGTACTTGTATCCGTGGTTTTAGAACCCGTGATTATTTTTGGATTTAAGATCCGTGGCGCTGACAGTGGAATAGAGATCCCTCCTCATTTTTGTCAATCAAGCGACGGAAATATTCTGCGCTCCCTGTGTGAGAAACTACCGGGTGTTATAAATAAAAAATTTATACTCATAAGTGAGACATCTATTAGGAGAATACCCAAATGGATTAATTGTGTTAACTCACTTATAATTTAAAACATTACAAGGGGCTTATATTTATAAGCTTAAAAACTCACACCCCACATTGCTAAGCAATGTGGGACTACACCACTTTCAACATTCTCCCGCAAACTCAAGGTGGACAAACCGACAAACCTTGAGTTTGGAGTTACAAAAATAATTATAGAAAAGAAAAAAAAATAATTACAAAGATTGCCGGTACTGAGTCTGAAAGATGCTCGATACTGAGCCGGGAGGTTACCGGTACTGAGCCAGAAGAAAGCCGGTACTGAGCCGAAAAAGTTGCCAGTACTGAGCCGGAAAGTTGCCCTGATATTGAGCCGAGAGGTTTTCGGTACTGAGCCGAGAGAAATTGCCGGTACTGAGCCGGGAAAGTTGCCGGTACTAAGCCGAGAAATTGTCGGTATTAAGCCGAATGGTTGCTAGGAGGTAACCGGACTAAAGTCGAAAACCTTCCTCTGATACCATGTTAGAAATAAAATTTTTTATACTTAATAAGTGAGACATCCATTAGGGGAATACCCAATTGGATTAATTGTGTTAACTCACATAGATTTCAAAACATTACATTATGGCTTATTTACAAGCTCTTGTTCTCAAACACCCTACATTGCTAAGCAATGTGGGACTACACCACATTTCAACACTCTCCCGCAAACTCAAGGTGGACAAACCGACAAACTTTGAGTTTGAAGTTACAAAAATAATTACAGAAAATAATAACAAAGGTTGCCGGTACTGAGCCGGGAAGTTGCCGGTACTACGCCGGGAGGATGCGGTACTGAGCCGGGAAGTTGTCGGTAATGAGCCGGGAAAGTTACCGATACTAAGCCGAGAGAAAGCCGGTACTGAGCCGGGAAAGGTGCCGGTACTAAGCCGGGAGAAAGTCGATACTAAGCCGGATGATCGCTGGTAGGTAACCGGACTAAAGCCGAAAACCTTGCTCTGATACCATGTTAGAAATAAAAAATTTTAAACTTGATAAGTGAGACATCCATTAGGGGAATACCTAATTGGATTAATTGTGTTAACTCACTTATATTTCAAAACATTACATTATGACTTATTTATAAGCTCTTGTTCTCAAACACCCCATATTGCTAAGGTTGTGTTTGTGTTGTAAAATTTTAGTGTTGTTAAAATTTTAGGTATTGAATTTAGTGAAAAAGTGAAGAGAAAGGTAATTTTTTATATTTTTTTGTAGTAAATAGTAATGATTTGATGGGGAGAGAGAGATTATATTGTAATATTTAATTGTGTTAAAATTTTAGAGGGGGTAAAATTTTGGTACACAAACGCACCCTTAGTAATGTGGGACTACACCACATTTCAACACGGGTCAAAATCCCTTTGCAGGGCCGGTTCTGTACTTTTTTGGTGTTTCCCTTCGGAAAGGAAATTCTGCTTTTCCACTTACGGGAATTTGGAACCATCTGCTACGGAATAATGTTGATCTTATGTACCCCAAAACAAAAATCTTGATCTTATGCTACTTTGAGTTTTTTTCGTTTTTTACCGAAAATTTTCTCTCATTGGAAAACTGATTTTCCACCTGATCTCGCTCAAGTTCAGAACCAGAGGCCTCACTTAGTTTTACGTCGATCTCAAAAGAATCACATATAACACGTGTATATTATGTATATGATTTTCAGAAGCTAGAGATGGCAATGGTGTATCATGCTTTTGCTAGCGGGAATTGTAGTACATCTATTCATGAACTTCCCAAACTAATTTTTTTTTATCCCATGGCTGTGTCGCAGTGGATATTCCCTGCTCAGAGATCCCCAATATAACAAAGGGCTTGCATTTACTGAAAACGAGAGGGATGCCCATTACCTGCGTGGTCTTCTGCCACCAGCAATATCTAGTCAACAGCTTCAGGTTGCATTAGTCATTACAGTCAGGGAGTTTATTTATAGACCCTCTTATCTGATTCATTGACATCATTTTACTGATCTCAGCAGCATTTTTGCTTCCCGATTTCTTTTACTGTTCTCAGGAAAAGAAACTGATGAAGAACATACGCGAATGTCAAGTCCCTCTGCAGAGATATACGGCCTTGATGGACCTTCAGGTAGCTATTTCACCTTCATTGAATTTTGTTGATGTTGATTGCAGTATATTATTTCTGTAGGGCCGGAGGCTTTGTTCTCAGAACTCCTCCCTCCCACCGTTAACTTGTTCTTTGCCACCAGGTGTAGATAAATAATTTGTTAATATCTTACAGGATAATCTTGGGCAGTACTGTATTGGGAATGACTCCTTACTTTCAACTTTTTTAAGATTTCGAAACATTGTATGGCTTTAATTTTCAACCGTGATGACAGATATATTGCTTTGTTTCTTCGACTCCCTCCCTTACTTCAATGAAGCTTCGTTAGAAAGCATGGTGATGTACTGCGACTCCCATGAAAAGACGAGTGGACCTAATAATGCTTACCTGATGACAACATGCCTTGTATTGAACTGCAAAAAGAAGAGGATGACAGCTTTTTGTTTCTGGTTTGCAGGAGAGGAATGAAAGGCTGTTCTACAAACTTCTGATTGACAATGTTGAAGAATTACTCCCAGTTGTCTATACTCCTACTGTTGGTGAGGCTTGCCAGAAATATGGGAGCATTTTCAGGCGGCCTCAGGGTCTTTACATTAGTTTGAAAGAGAAGTATGAATTTCCCTTCCTACTATAGTAATGTGCAAATAGGACCTGTTGTTGACTTAAAATTGAAGAACTTGGATTTTGCAGAGGTAAGATTCTTGAAGTGTTGAAGAACTGGCCTGAGAGGTCCATTCAAGTTATTGTTGTAACTGATGGCGAACGGATTTTGGGACTTGGAGATCTTGGGTGTCAGGTAACGCTGCTGTGAATGACATTTTTTGGATTTCGCTGTGACAGTGAACTAAGCTTCACGTGACCATGTCTGGTTTCAGGGGATGGGAATTCCTGTTGGTAAATTATCATTGTATACAGCACTGGGAGGAGTTCGTCCTTCTGCAGTAAGTCTTTATGCAAATAGAACTCGTTTTTTCTTGCTTTTTTTTCTACATTATAAATTATGGCTTTCTCAATGCACTTTGATTTAAGAATAAGGGAACGTTTCTGAACATTTCTTGCAGACAAAAATGTAATGCTTTTATCTTGTGAACTAGAGCAAAATTTTAGTAAAAGATCTGTTTGTAATCCCTTCTAATTAAGAATATAATATTTATGGACTTCTCTTTCAAAGTGTTTGCCTATAACCATTGATGTGGGGACAAACAATGAGGAGTTGTTGAAAGATGAATTCTACATTGGGCTCAAACAGAGGAGGGCAACTGGGCAGGTTTCATCGTTTTCTGTGCATCTTTCTCAAGTTTAGTTGCCTGAATTTTTTTATCATGTAACCCTTACTATTTGACAATTTTGGTCAGGAATATTATGATCTTCTACATGAGTTCGTGTCTGCCGTCAAGCAGAACTATGGAGAAAAAGTTCTGATACAGGTTTTACGTTTGTTAGATTACGTATTAGATTGACAGAGTTCCCACAAAATGAAATTTGTAAGCATTTCTGATGTTGTCTAGTAAATGTTACTGATTTACCCAGTTCGAAGATTTTGCCAATCACAATGCTTTTGAGCTGCTATCGAAATACCGCACTACTCATCTTGTTTTCAATGACGACATACAGGTATGGAAAAGCATTGATGGCAGACCTTGTACTTAAAAGGATTTTTACATTGTAGATTCTAGATTCTATTGTCTTCTGTTTCAGGGGACTGCAGCTGTTGTTCTTTCTGGCATTGTTGCAGCGCTGAAGTTGATTGGTGGTAACCTGGCTGATCACACATTCTTGTTCCTTGGTGCTGGGGAAGTAAGACTTCTTTATGTTATTTTCAACCTAAATCTTTCTGTGTTTCCTGCCCTTAGGTTAGACAGGAAAGAAAAACATATTTTAGTGGATCTTAAATACATTAACTCAGTTGATAACTAGAGAGTAAAATTTGTTATGTCAGATTGGACGGGTATGTATTACTTTATACTAGGCCTTTGTTAATGTTGCTTACTTTCTACCACTACCCTGTCCTTGACAAGTAGCATGCCCTGCACTGTTAACCAAGTTGTGTATCTTACTTCTTTTGCTTCACAATTGCAGGCAGGGACTGGTATAGCTGAACTTATAGCTCTTAAGATGGCAAAACAGGTAATAATTTACTGTTAGCATGTAGATGCCCATCTTTTGGTTATGAGATAGTGCAGATGTTTTGGTGTAGTTCTTAAAATCACAATTGTTGACTAGTTATATATTTATTGATTTTCATTTGTCTGTTGTAGACAAAGGCTCCTATAGAAGAGACACGCAAGAAAATTTGGCTTGTGGACTCGAAGGTTGTAAAAAGCTTTATCAAAGTTCCCTGTCTAACAAATACATAAATGCTCTTCTATTTTTCTGTTTATTTCCTCTCATAATCATTAAAGACACATAAATATTCATGCAGGGACTTATTGTTAGTTCTCTTAAGGATTCACTGCAACACTTCAAGAAGCCTTGGGCTCATGAACATAAACCTGTTAAGGATCTCTTACACGCAGTCAAGGTGTGAAAAGGTGTTGCTGTTTGAGGCATGATGAGTAGTTTTAATGTGTTTTTTGGTCTCTTATCCTGTTCTCTTACTTCCTCAGGAAATTAAGCCGACAGTTCTGATTGGATCATCTGGAGTTGGAAGAACGTTTACAAAGGAAGTGATTGAGGCCGTGTCCTCTTTCAATGATGTAAATTCTCTCTCTCTCTCTCTCTCTCTCTCTCAGTGAGACAACTTTGTCTATCATCTATGGACAACTGTAAGTCAACCCAAAAATACTAAGATTGTTATAATAACTGACATGCAGAAACCTCTCATTATGGCTCTCTCCAACCCAACTTCACAGTCTGAGTGCACAGCTGAGGAAGCTTACACTTGGAGCAAGGTAAAACTAACGCACAACTGATGTGCCATAACTTTTTCTGGACTTCACAGTACAAGGATGTTTGGCTCTCCTAATTTACAGAGGATTGTCTCTTTTACTTTTGCAAGACCAGTAACTCTTTACTTTTTTCCTGCTTTCGTTTCACAATTGAAGGGTCGTGCAATTTTTGCTAGTGGAAGTCCATTTGATCCCGTAGAATACAATGGCAAAAATTTTGTCCCAGGCAAGGTAGTACAATTTTTGTGTGTTTAGTTCTCTCCACAATTGTCAGTTGGACATCAGGAACTAAGATTTAAATTTCCGTGTCATTGCAGTCTAACAATGCTTATATTTTCCCTGGATTTGGTTTGGGTTTGGTTATCTCGGGAGCAATCCGTGTGCATGATGAAATGCTTCTGGCAGCCTGTAAGTAAACATCATAGTTGGAAC
Organism: Myrica gale; assembly: GCA_963930655.1. NCBI lineage: Eukaryota > Viridiplantae > Streptophyta > Magnoliopsida > Fagales > Myricaceae > Myrica > Myrica gale. The sequence continues at coordinate 24,467,370 of OZ005600.1, read as the reverse complement.
TGATGCGATCCATAAAGAGTATATCTCTAGAAATATATTCTCAATTTTTCCTCGAATTTTATCAAAGTATTTGCAAGGTAAAGAGGTGCCTGATGTCAAAGTAAAAGATGGAACTACATGTTCCTCGCATTTGATTCTGTTCTGTGGATACTTTCCTTTTACAAGGAGCAAGTCCCATGGCAGAGTATTCTTTTGAAGCATGCTATTGACTGATCTTGAGCTTAAACATTTAGAATTATAGAATTTCAAAAATCTAGTAAAGCTGGGGAAGGACTGACTTGACATTTTCTGCTGTTCTTCTTTTGCTATAGCGGAAGCCTTGGCTGGGCAAGTAACCCAGGAGAACTATGATAAGGGGTTTATATTTCCGCCATTCTCAAATATTAGAAAGATTTCAGCTGAAATAGCTGCGAAGGTAGCCGCTAAGGCGTACGAACTTGGTAAGTGACTTTTGTCATCAGTTTCATTCTCACGAATTTCACTGCTCAACACTGATGAAACATGCAATTGAAATTCCTTATCTTTTTATGATGCTTTTGTAGGTGTGGCTACACGGCTTCCTCGTCCTGAGAATCTTTTCAAATATGCTGAAAGTTGCATGTACACTCCACTCTACCGAAATTATCGTTGAATGCAGGCCTATGAATAACTCGGTATCAAAGCTTAGTCATCAAGCTGAATATTGCATATGGTGTGTTTCAAAATAGCTTTAAGCAAAAATGGTCAAAGCAACTGTGTTAACTGGGGTCTTCTATGCTTATGGATATGATATTAAGACATTGTGCCCTACTGCCTTTTGATGTGAATGAATAAAATCGTTATATTCTCCAATTTCACTTTCTTCCATGCTGAATTATGTTGAAACTGAATTGGAATGGCTTGGATTTGAGCAATATGGATAGATCTGTTTTGGATATGATTGGTTCTTTTTTTTTCTTCTTTTTGAAGAATGAGAAGAGAAAGTAGAGCTCTAGAATTATCAATATGTTCTTTCAAATAAGATTTGATCGTCAAAATCGGGCCATATGACATTTATAACACGTGGCACGTGCACACGGATAAATTTTGGTACCCCGAGAGCGAACTTAATAGTGCGAGACTCTTACTGTGACATTAACCTATATTTCGGGATGAAAAATTTAAATAAGCTCACCTACTCAAAAATGCAGTTTGGTGCTCTTGGACAACAATAATGTTGTGGGTCCTGAAGTTCTATCGGCTATATAGTCTCAAGCAACATCAACTCCTTCGAGTGGTCCCTAAAACTAACCTAAATTTCCACCAAGTGGAAAGGAAGGGATGCCTCGCATGCCATGACCATTCCAACCAAAGAAGTGTCCCATCCTTTAGTGGTGCTCCCCACGCCCTTCAAAACCGAACCAAGAACAGTCATATTTGCTTATCAATCCTCCTATTTTATGTCAATTCCTTGTCTGAACGAACATAAAGGCATGATCACTTGACAATGCAGCCTTATGCACATTCTCAGTAGTCATCAACCATTGAAATAGTCCCTTACTCGATCACCAATAACTTCGCTCTTCATTATATATCGACTAGTGCATTGTAAGTTTCATGATCTATTATTTCATGCTTTCTAGAGAGATTATTTCGCACGTCGTCAATAAATGAACATGGGTAGCAAGTGATCGGAAGAGGCATACAACGTAAACTTGCAAGATGCAATACCAGGTTGCAACCATCCCGGACATACGACAGAGGAACACAAGAAGCACAAAGACAAGAGGTAGTAGCAACCATGTAGGATTGTTGAAAAAGATGAAAACACAACATAGAAAGTGCATGCATTTTCCATGTTTTTTCATAAAGTTCAATTAAGCAGGCTATAAAAGGAACTTGTAATCCAATCAACCTTTGTTATCTCATTTTACTACTTTTCAAATAGTTCAGTGGAAGAGAACAAAAGTCATCCCACACCTACACTTTCATCTCATCTTTGGCACTAGAATGACTAAGGGTGCGTTTGTGTACCAAAATTTTACCCCCTCTAAAATTTTAACACAATTAAATATTACAATATAATCTCTCCTCATCAAATCATTACTATTTACTACAAAAAATATAAAAAATTACCTCTCTTCACTTTTTCACTAAACCCAATACCTAAAATTTTAACAACATTAAAATTTTACAACACAAACAACCTAAAAGGCATAAAGTGATGACAGGTGCATTCATAATCCTTTACGGGCCAATTATTTCTCTGACAATGAAAAGAGGTTAAATGAGAGGAACAAAAGGAGGAAGAACAGTGAAAAAGATGTTTTGTTTGGCTTTGAAAATATTTTTTTGTGTAATGATTAAGAAATTTTTTTGAGATATATTTGTTATTTGTTTAGGTGTTTGTGAGAATGATGGGATTCACATAAATGATGTTTAGAAAGAGAAAGTTTTTGAAATTTATTTTTTTGGAGAATGTAAGAGTAAAAAAATGTTTTGTTGAAGATTTTTGTGAGATGAGTTTTTATGTGTTTTTGTAAAAAAATGTCTAGTTTTTGTATTGTTTTTCACAGAAATTTAGATCAATGATTAGATATAAAATTTTATTGAAAGATTGAAATGTTTTTTGTGTGAAAAAATCATGTTTGGATTGGAAAACATTTCATTAATCAAAGAGGGCATAATAGCTGATGATCAAGAGATGTAGAACCTAATGCACTTAGCAAGAGTTAGCATGATGCAATGGTGTCATAAGAAGAACAACCCATGCATAAAAGGCCTTTTTATGCAATTTTTTTTTCATAATTTTTTGTTTTTTATAAATGCCTTGTTATATTGCAACTTGATTCAACATTTTGTTAGCTATTGGTATACATAGCAACCCACCTTATGATTTCTACTTCAAGGAACAACGTTTAACGTCTGATAAAATCATGCTACTCCATGCAAACTACCGAGAGAGAGATATATATATACACAAACAAGTTAGATGTAACACCCCATTCCTGAATAGGGTTAGAAAAGTCATGCTATTATATACGGAATCATAGAAAAATTACAAAAATATTTAATCACGTTAAATTATTTATTCTAGGGTTGTTTAGGTAAAAATCCTTTCTATTTAATTTTTGTTCCCCGTAGACCCATCTTCCTCCAAATCTGAACATTTAAAACATAAAAAAGACCATGAATACCCCCACTATTCGGGTTGGGGTGTTACATTAGATGATCTCTAAAAGTGATGCTCAGTCCTTATCCGTATACAATTGCAACTTTTATAGAAAGGACCTCTACTGGTCTGGTCATGTTATTTTTAACATGGTATGAGAGAATTATTTGTTGGCTGCTCAAGTGCGTTTGATCTCCCAAAGCGTATTCCGGGGCATATTTTTAAGCTTGAGTTTTGTTGTATATGCTCAGATCAGCATGAGTATCCTCATAGCGTTGGCTCAGGTAAGTCCGACATAAGATTGGAAGAAACCTGGCAAAACAGAGAAATGCAACACAGCAATTTCAGACCTTTATGGAATGCACTTTCTAATACCCTAATACTATTTCTTAGCTCATGTGTACGCTTTTAAATTTACAACTGCCGCCTAATTATCCATTCGTACACTTTGGGTGATCTAGACCTTTAATATCCTACACAAATGGAGAATGAATACAACAGTATCAATTGTGTCTGAATTCTCATAGCCAATAAATGAAGAGTTAAAACAGAACCCAGCATCTAGCTGCTCTATGAGGGCAATTTTAGGATCACAGAACAGAAACATATTGTCTTAGAATAAAACACAAGTATCTGTTTATAGTTTTCATCACTCTAGCAGCGTGAATAAGGTAAAAATTACTTGAGAGCAAAGAGAATGGTGGACAGTTGACGGCAACAAAAAAGTAATTCTCATATTTGTTTTCATATGGCAAAAATAACTACAGAAAATGTTCTTTGTCCCAGGTTTTATTTATTTGTTCCTTCTTTCAATCACTGACACAATGTGGTAAGTGATCCTTTAAAGACCAAAAACTAACTTACTTGGGAGGATTATTTTCCGACTTGCAGGTTGGCAAGCACTCAACAAGACAGTCATGACTGGGTTCCACGAAATATGCAATCTGCCTCAAGGAAAAGGAAAAGAGATTTACATATAAGTGATAATTTTCGAAAGGAATGAATATGAAAGTAATCCAAAATGCATCATCCAAATTAAGACAGAAAACAAAACAGTGACACTCTTCAAGAAATTAGGCCAAATGTATCAGAGCTATGTCAAGCACAGATAACATGAACAAGATTGATGGACATCCTCAACGAATCAGAGCCCTCACCAAGGAATATCTGGAATGGTTGGTGATGAAAGAAAGAACTTAAAAGCATTATTTTCTCTCTTTAACCATACTCGGAAACGATGGAGCAGTTCATTACGGCCAGTGAAAGAGAGTCATAACTGAGCAGAAAGAGACTGTTATTCACATAGTCTCAGTAATAATGCAGATCATTTTCTGGGTTGCACTACAAACATCGACATTATTGACTCAGTCAAATTGGCCAAGTAAAATACTGATTTATTGCAGATCTCAAAGCAACCCAGTTTACCCTCATGGGGGCCACAGCCACAGCTGATTCTACCACAAATAGGGACTAAAAAGGAGATCCAACTGGCTAAAGTATCAAAGAGTGAAATTACCTATGCCATTTTAAACACTGACCACTATTGTGGAAACAAATCCAGCTAGAAGTACTAAATAGAAAGCAAAACAAAATAGCATAAATTCAAGCCATTTACATAATGACATTGCAGAACCTGGAGGTCTTCCAACATAAAAAAAAATGTCAAAAATAAATTGAAATGGGGGCCTTACAGAGTATCTCTCTTGACCATTCACCAAAATTCTGTGCAGGGTGGAACTGACCACATGCATAAAGCAAAACGGCAATCATGCAAGGGTTAGAAAACTTCCAGAAAAGGAAAGCAACCAAAAGATAGTGTCAGCAAAGGCCACTAAGAGATGCATACAACAGTAAGGAACAATGTTTTTTTTTTATGATATACTGTTGAAAACAAATTTAGCAATGGCTCAACACGGTCATTGAAATTATGACGATGCATTGAGGAAAATCTATACACTGCAAGCTTCAACCTTGAATGCAAGTTCACAAGCAAGTACATAACTGCTCAACAAACTAAAAAAACAGCATAATCACCCCTCCTGGCATAGTACGAAAAGTCCTTCGTAGTTTATAAGTTCACTACAGCAATGCTTTTGGATGCATCATTGATTGGTATGTCTTAGATCTTGATTAGGGATACAAAATGTGTAAGCCCTTGGAAAATCTAGTGTTTTATTAGAGTACTGGAGTAAATCTAACCAGGCGAAAGTAATTCATACATGAAAATTAGAAGATAAAAGGTGTCTCTGTGCCAGACCAATGTACATTTTTATCTACTGGTAGCTCAGACTATGGCAATAGAAAACATCAGACATCATAATGAAAAACAGACTACCATAGGGTTGAAAATTTTCAAGGACCCAAATGCACTGGAAAGCTCCTATAGAAATGACATTATCTCTATCATGGATAAAAGTACATTGGACCATGACTACCACTAAGAGCTGTGTATTACTTGAAGATACAATTGCTCCATCGCTCCAGCATGTCACCAAGATTCACTATAAACGCCCTGGAAAAGATAAACCACAGAAAAAGAATGTCAGTGTGCAAAACTAAGAAGGAAATTTCCCCTATCACCCTAATCATGCTAATGTGAACCAACAAAGTACATGGTTGATCTTCTTACAACATATAATCAAGGAGGATAGAAATAATCTATTAATTAATCAAATTTCTCTCCGACCTCTCCGGACTCACAGTTGAAAAGCAAGTTTACAAGATGTTTGGCTTACAATAAGGCTTCCACAGATACTTCTCAAGTTCCATTTTTGCACACGAAAATCAATGCAAAGTTAATATTTTAGGTCATAACAAGGGGCTAATAACCTTTCACACTGAAAAAGGTTTAGCATGTTTTAAGTGTTCATACTTCACTTCTAACTTGCACACACAACAAGAAAGTTGGCATATATATCCCACAAAAAAAATCTTAAAATTCAATAGAAAAAGCAAGTTACCAACTTTAATGAAAAGAGAGGCAGTGAATACCAAGTACTCATTTTCATAGATAATCCGACCACTATAACAGAGCAACATTCGTTCCCCAAACAAACTAAAAAAAGCTGTGAGTTAAAAGCAAGTGGATGACGGTAACTAAAACATGGAGAGGGAAACGACAAACAATGTGTTAAAAGCCTACCAAGAATAACGTTGACGCCGAGATTGTATCGCTGAATTAGCCACGAAACTCCTTTCGACTTGGTGAGGTTTCAGTGTGGCCGTAACACGGGCGGAGAGAAGACAGCTTAATGCTTGTACGCAATCTCTCTGCAGGCAGGCTGCAGTGTTACAGCCTTTTAAAATTTTTATAAAATATCAATTTTTAAAACTTTCTTTTACAAATTTAACAAACTGAAGGCTGTAATTTTTTTTTTTTATAATAATGATTTTTTTTACAACTGAGGGGGCGGCTGCCCCCGCCCCCTAGGGCTGTGCATTGGCGGTGGCGGTGGCGGTTATGCCTCCCATTGTCACCGCCACCGCCTTGGGCGGTGAAAAAAAAATTTTCACCGCTACCGCCCCTGATAATAGCGGTGGCGGTGTTAGCGGTTAACCGCCTACCGTTGGACCACTTTTTTTTGGGCCATTTTTTTGGGCCGTTTAGCTATTTGGGCAAAGAGAGACTAAGACGGAAAGAGAGGCATAAAACCTTAATGGTTAGTGGAGATTTTCAAATTCATGATGATTAATTACATAATACAATGCGCGAAATAAAAAGCTCATCACCAAAATAAAATTCTCATTAATAATTTTTCATATATATCAATTAAAACTAAAAGGCTTTAAATGCAAATTAAGAGAGATAATTTTCCAACTCAAAATTAATTCTGTTGAGTTGTCTTTTTTGAATTTGAATTTAGATGCACATTAGGAAATTGCTTACTTATTGGAAGGATGGAGAAATTTTTTTTAAGAGTCATGATTATATTTCTATTTTCCTCCCCTCTCTCTCTCTCAAGCTCTTCCTCTCTCTCTCCTCTATTTAAATACAATTTAAGATTTTCAATGAAAATTAAGAGAGAGAAATTTTAGGTAATTTTTTCAATTCAAAATTAATTCTTTCTTTCTCCTCTCTCTCTCCCATTATCCCTTTCTTTCTTGAGGAATCCTCTCTCTCTCTCCCATGATCCCTCTGCCGAGCTCTCCCTTTCCTCCTCTCTCTCTCACACCTCTCTTTAAATACAAATTAAGATTTTAAATGCAAATTAATAGAGAAAAATTTGAAGAAAAATTTCAATTGAAAATTAATTCTTTCTCTTCTCTCTCTCTCCCTCTACTCTCTCTTCTTCACTTCTCTTCAAATGCAATTAATATTTTAAATATAAATTAAGAGATAATTTTTAGATAATTTTTCAATTCAAATTTTATTGAGTTGTCTTTGAATTTGACTTTAATATAAATTAAGAAATTATTCATTTATTAGAATAACATTAGATGTAAATTAAGAAAATCATACTTAATTTTAGATAATTTTTAATTATTTTTCCACTATTTTCCTCTCACCTCTCCCTCTCCATCTCAACTCTCCCTCTCCCTCTCTCGGATCTTCTCACTCCCTCCTCTCTCCATCTCCCACTTCTCTCTCAACTCTCCCTCTCCCTCTCCCTCTCTCACTCCCTCCTCTCTCTCCCCCTCTCTCCCCCACAGCTCTCTCTCACCTACCTTTTTTTTTTTTTTTAACGGTGGTGGCGGTGAACCGCCCACCGCTATTTTCACCGCTATTCGGTGAAAATAGCAACCGCCCCCGCCCCCGCTTATAAGTGGGGAGCGGTGGACGGTGCCGGTTAACCGGCACACCGCCGGTACCGGTGAACAGCCCTACCGCCCCCTTCTCTCCTCCCCTGCCCATAAGTAAGGCTTATCTAATAAATTTTAGAAGGGTTAGAAAATATAATTTAAATAATAAAATATATCACTTCCTAAGGCTGTGTTTGTTTCGACGTAAAAGGAGGAAAATAAGAAAATATTTGCAGCTGAAAATATTTACAGGGAAAACAAAACAAGTTTGGCTAATTCTTTGAAAATAGACATATAGTGTTTGGTTCATATGAAAATTTAAAGAATATTTTGTGAGCTTGTTTAGTTTGATGTACCTCTAGATTCAGAATAACAATCATATTAGAAGAATCTAGACAGATACTTCCTCTAATTATCTATTTGAATTATCAAAGACTCCAATCGGGAAAGTTGTGTCTTTCTTACAAATTTGTCAGTCAGCAAATGAAGAGATATATATAAAGCTTCGACTCGTCAGATTCAGAATAACAATCATATTAGAAGGATCTAGACAGATACTTCCTCTAATTATCTATTTGAATTATCAAAGACTCCAATCGGGAAAACTGTATCTTTCTTACAAATTTGTCAGTCAGCAAATGAAGAGCTATCTATAAAGCTTCGACTCATCAGAGCCTTTTTGTAACTTTATCTCAGCAAAATAATTGCGAAAATGTAGAATCAAAGTTCAAATGATAGTGAGATATTAAAAATAATAAAAGGAGTTCCAATAAAATACGAATTACAACTTGAAACGCTAAAATAAATTTTTATTATCGATAAAGATATTAAAAATATTGAATAATAATAAAAATAATGTCTAACATAAAATTCCCAAAACTAGCCACTTTCATAATGATAAATTAATATTCAACATTTTGGCAGAGAATAGAGAAAAAATAGTAGATAACATATTTTGCAATAGAATAAATAAAAAAAATACTAGATAACATATTTTGCGATAGAATAGACAAAAAAATAGTCACCTGAAAAATAATTTAAGTTTATTTTGTTAGTAGAGAGAATATAGAAGAGAAAAAAATAATAGATAGCGTCTGTTAGAAAAAATAGAGAAAATATAGTCATCTGAAAAATAACTTACGCTTCTTCAAAGGGTAAGTTGTTTTCAGCCTGATAGAGGTTATTTTCCTTTAACTGCTTATCCCATTTTTCTTTGACTTTTTTTTCAGCCCCTACCAAACGCATAGGTTTTTGAAAATATTCTGCATGAAAACATATTCAGTCAAAACAAACGCAGCCTAAGTGTTTAAACTTTTGGGATAAGTGAAAGATTCACATGTTATAGAGTCAATGTTCTAAGTCTGAGACCTGACTCTGCACTTCATCCTAAATTTCAATTAAATATTGCACTGTTGGGCCTCTTAGTTAAAGGAGAATCATACCCACAAGTGAGGGAGAACGTTAGAGAATATAATTTAAATAATAAAATCTATCACTTCCTATCAACTTAAATAAATTTGAGTAAATTTGACAGTAGCACCAAGCCTACGAGAATGAAAAACCTTTCGGTTTAGAGAGAGTAGCTCTACTTCTTGCTCTAACCTTTCCCCTTCCCCATCGCATGGACAACCCCCAAATCTGGTTGACATGAGGAGCCTCCTCCCGTGACCCCACTTCTCCTGGTCCTGCCACATACGGTTCAGATATACAAATATCCACATCCCCTACATATGGAACTAGCTACCTTTTAAGACCAGTTTTGGTCCAGTCCGAAGGCTTCTGATTGGCGCGTGTAGTCTCACGCATGGACATGGATCTCACGTGCCTAGCTCTCTTCCTCTCTTGTCAGCCCATTCTCTGACTCAGCCGCTGATGTCGTCTCCCCTAACGCCGGTGATGCCATGGCCTACGCATTACTTGTGATCTTTTTTTTTTTTTTTTTCGACCCACCTGACAGGGCTTATGTTTACCGCTTTCGGCTATTAGGGTTTGTAATCATTTCAGTTCTATGTTCGTTTGGGTTTCTAGGGCCATCAGACCCCTGTACTCGTTGGCTCGTTGCCTTTACGGAGGGTTTGACACGCCCCTTAGAGTATGTACCTGAGGTTTTGAATCTTTTTGAGTAAAGAAAAAGAACTATCATAATTAGAAAAAAAAAACCTACGGGTTGGGAGATTTGAGTTTGACCTTGAGATCTACCCTCCCCAAATGGAGGAGGTGTCAATTGAGCCAAAGGCTCATTGTCTTGCAAGAAAAAAAAGGAAAACATTACTTTGAGTCCTCTAACTACCAATACAATTTCAAATAAGGGTCTAAACTACCATATTTGACACATTGAGCTCATAAACTACCAAATTTCATCAATTTGTGCCCCTAAAAAAGATTCAACACTCAAACTCGTGCCAGGTGTGTTGTGAATGAGCCACGTGACACGATTTTGACCCTCATATTTTATTTCAAGGTACAATTTGATTAATTGTGGAAGTTTGATGACTATATATGTCAAGATTAATAGTTTATACCTCTATTTAAAATTGTATAGGTGGTTAGACGGCTCAAAGTGACTTTTCCTAAAAAAAAATTATTAAATTGTAAAAGCAATTAATATACACTCTCGGCAATGTCGACAGATCCCGTAGCTAAAGGTTACAATACTGTAAGATAACTAATTCTAAGCTAGTAGGAGGATAATTAAGGGAAGCTGACGAATTCCTCTTGGTTTAGGTGACAATTATTTTCGGACACGGCCATCATGTCAGTAGTCAAATGTTAGGTTGTGTCTGAGTGTTAAAATTTTGGGAGGTTAAAATTTTAGTTTATTGAATTTGGTGAAAAAGTGAAGAGATAGATGATTTTTAATATTTATTATAGTAAAAAGTAATGATATGATCAGGATAGAGATATTATATTGTAATTTTTTTATTTGTTAAAATTTTAAGAAGCTTAAAATTTTGGGAAACAAACGTAGCCTTAATATTTTGCCATAACTATTAAATTGACTATTTTTTCCTAACGTATATAACTAATCAGTTTTCTATTCTTCGTATTCCATGGGAAATTAAATGCTCGTGTCAACACGGTCCACCGACTTATATGCTAACCTTGCAATATTTGCCTGTTTTTTCTAACCTAAAACTTGGTTTTCTATTCATCGACGCATTCCGTTGGAAATCAGAGGCTTCGGTCTCAACACGGTCCACCGACTTCTTTTTTGACTGTTTTTTCTAACGTATAACTTGGTTTTCTATTCGTCGTACTCTATGGAAAACAAAGATTGCTCTGGTCTCAACAAGGTCCACTCGCCGTGTGCCACTGAATGATCCAAAGCTACTACTGTACCCAGCTTTAGATGGGACGCAATATTGCATTCATGGGGCTTTCCCACTTGACTTTAGCTCCGTATGCATCCCCATCTTTTGGCAAGCATGCCTTTGTTTGTCTCTGGTGTTTCGTCTTGTTGGTCACCTTCGTAGCCGGTGGAGGGAATGTGACGGACCGATTGGCGTTGCTTGAATTCAAAGCCAAGATAACTCAAGACCCAATGGGTGTTACGAGATCCTGGAATGATAGCATCCACTTTTGCATGTGGAAGGGGGTTACATGTGGTCGCCGACATCAGAGGGTCACAAGGTTGGACCTGCAATCCAAAAATCTGGTGGGCTCTATATCACCACACGTAGGAAACTTGAGTTTCCTCAGGCAACTAATCCTCCAAAACAACAGCTTTATTGGGATAATCCCCACAGAAGTTGGACGTTTGCGTAGACTGTAACGTTTAGCATTGAACAACAACAGTATCAGCGGCCAAATTCCGAGCAATATATCTAGTTGCTCCAACCTTCTCAACATCAGTCTTCAATATAATCAGCTGGTAGGAGAAATCCCGGCACAGCTTGCCATGTTGTCCAAGCTCCAAGAGTTTTCTATTCATACAAATTATAACCTATCAGGAAATATCCCACCCTCTTTTGGAAACTTATCGTTTCTTGAGAGATTTAATGTTGTTTATAACAATTTGGGGGGAAGCATTCCTGATTCTTTTGGCCAGCTGACAAAACTTAGATTTTTTGCAGTGGATTCAAACAGGTTGTCTGGCACAATCCCGTCATCAATCTTTAATCTGTCTTCTATCAGAACATTTAGCGTGGGAACAAATCAAATACGAGGAATTTTTCCTTGGAGCTTGGGAATCACCTTACCCAATCTGCAATTTTTTTCCGTTGCGGAAAACCAGTTTACTGGATCTATCCCAGTTACAATATCTAATGCAACAAATCTCAATAGAGTCATTTTTGCAATCAATAAACTAACTGGAAGTGTTCCTTCGTTGGAAATGCTGCACAGACTAGATGTCTTTTCCATTTTTGGCAATTTTCTTGGGAATGGAGGAAATGATCTGAGCTTTCTTTGCTCTCTCACGAATGCCTCAAATCTAAGGAGAGTGACTATAGCTTTCAATAACCTCGGCGGAGATTTTCCTGATTGCATTAGCAACTTCTCAACGGCCCTTAGCTTACTGGATCTGCAAGCAAATAAGCTGTCTGGCAGCATTCCTCCTGGTTTAGGAAATCTCATCAACTTGGAAATACTAACTGCTTCCAACAATAAATTATCACGTCATATTCCTTCCGAAATTGGAGATCTTCCAAAATTACAGCACTTGGATTTAGCTATAAACAATTTCTCAGGGTACATTCCAACCTCGCTGGGAAATTTAAAACTTTTAGGAAAGTTGTTTCTAGAAGGGAATATCCTTGATGGCGTAATCCCTTCAAGTCTAGCCGAGTGTCAATATTTGAGGTATTTGAATTTTTCTGGTAACAACCTCAGAGGTTCTTTACCCTCAGAACTGATGGGTCTCTTGTTCTCACCAATTGGTATCGACTTGTCTGCGAACCTATTGACCGGTGTCCTCCCCTTGGAAATAGGAAACTGGAAGAATCTTGAAGTTTTCGATATTTCTCAAAACATGATGTCCGGTGGAATCCCAGCAAGTCTTGGCAACTGTCTAAGTCTGGAACTTCTTGCCATAAGGAGAAACTTTTTCAGAGGACCCATTCCTTCATCTTTGGAAACATTACGAGGCATTCAATTTTTAGATCTTTCTAACAACAATTCATCAGGCGCAATTCCAAAATTCCTGGATAGTTTCAGGTTCTTGCAGCTTCTAGATCTCTCTTATAACCATTTAGAGGGTGAGGTACCAACACAAGGAGTTTTCAAGAACACAAGTGCGACCTCAATTAATGGAAATGGTGAGCTCTGTGGGGGGGGCAAAAGTTATTGTGTGAGTAAAGCTATTGGACGAGTGAGATTAGAAGTTGAGAAATCTAACGTCTGACAAAATGTCACGTCAATTAATGAATCCGACCTGCACAACCGACCCGGTTTCATTAATTGACTTGGCATTTTGTCAGCCGTTAGATTTCTCAACTTCTAATCTCACCCGTCCACTCACACACTCACACAATAGCTTCACTCACACAATAACCGGCCTCGGGTGGCATACCTGAGTTTCAGCTTCCGAAATGTGAATTAAAAAAATCCAAGAAGAGGGCGATGTTGACACTCCCCTTGAAGTTAACAATCTCTGCACTTTCTGCTCTCACTGGAATAGCTTTGCCGGTGTCATTTCTACTTGTTTATTTACAAAAGAAAAGAAAAGAAAATACTTCAAGTAATTTAGGGAATTTTCTTCTGAATGTATCTTACCAAAGTCTCTTGAGAGCTACTGATGGGTTTTCCTTAACTAATTTAACATAGTATTGTTTTTGGACTGTAAAGTTCATAAAAAACGCCCAATCCAGTGGAGGAACCCAGTAGTAGGACTACAATTATACGAGATTATACTAGCTAAACTGATTGGCGCACTAAACCTAAAGATAGCTCTTCCAACTTCTTCAATACTATTTCATAAAGTTTTTACCTGCCTTGATGATCGTGCTCAAAAGAATTTGACCCTTAAAAAGAACTTTTAGAAAAATTCAAAGTGAATGGATACCCAACAAATATGAATATATAAAAAATGACAAAAAATTCCAAAGAAATCATATACATATGTCAGAAAGTTTGGCCAGTTCTAAAGCTTGCTTTTAAAGAAGGTAGGTGAACAAAAGAAAAAGAATTTCATACACAAATAATTTCCTCCAGCGTTGAAAAGGCATCAACAATATGGAGGAATTTTCCAGAATATCAAGATTCAAAAGAGAAGCCAACAAACAATGGGTGGAATTCTAGTCTAATAGGGAAGCTTTAAAGATAGTGGGTCATAACCCCCCTACACTGTAAAGAAATTTTCCTCGATGTTGTATTTAAATATTTGAAAGGAACCTCGTCACTGTAAAAGACGTAACCCTGACCTGGAGAACTGCAGTACTAGTCTCTATATCGTGACTATCCACAATGTCAACAATAGGAATCTGAGCAGCATCGCCAACAAGATCCTTGCCTATACAAGACATGTTGAATCCATACACACTCCCAAAATGGAAGACTAGTACCATCTCTACCAAATCCTGCAACAAACTGCAAAGAAATTGGAAGAAAAACGATAAGCTCTCAATAACTAAAAGAAACAAGATTTTGTCAAGTGAAAGGAATATTCAATATGACTCACAATGGTTGCAGTATCAGGAAGGATGGCACCTCCAGGCTTCAAACTAGGAAAATCTACCTGAGTTGCCACTGCAGCCATCTTCCACTTGCTTCAATTGCAATTACTCTTGAAGCCCCAGTTCGAACTGCAAATAGACTAGTGCAAGAACAAAAGCAAAAAATCAGACAAACAATCCAAGTGGAAATGTAGGAATACAGACAGGTGACAGTATGTAATAGATGGCTCTCACATATTATTAGCAACAAAAGACCTTTCTTTTTTTAATTTCATCAAGTGTTAATATATGGAGATCAAGTAAAAGTAATGCCAAAAATATGAAAAGCAACAAGGTTCGTGCGTAGGCAATCTTAGATGGCTCACTTATTCTAGTGCTGAAACCATATATGGGACATGGAAATTTAATCAGCCTACATGGTAAATGCATCTACCAGTAAACTCAGCAATCTGATGTGGTATAAAAAAGCAAGCCCAGTTTATTGCCATATCAGTCCAGGAGAAAAGTCTACTCATAAGTGAGCAAGGATGAAGAAAAAGCAGCAAAGACAAGTTTGCAGTGGTGTCAGAAACATTTCAATAACAATTTAGCACCTGCACATCTAAAAGAATCTGTCTTAACTGGCTACAGGGCCTGGTAAGTCATGGATCCCATTAATGAATATCACAAAAGACTTTATCAAGCGAAGTCTTGGAACTAAGAACTGACAAGACTATAGGAAACTATATAGAAAGTTCAACACGTTTTCATACCAATAGAGTGACCTTAAAACTCTTTATTGCACTTCTATTCTTTATTATATATTTTTTCCATCAGGAAAACATCAATAACAGAAGCTTAAACTATCAAGAGATCACCACTATAATAAACTGAATGAGAAGCACAAAACATCAAGCTGTCAAGAAGTGGGCTGAAAGTGAACATAAGCACACACTAATATTTCCTCTATTCTTTGGATTTGTCTTGCACAGGTGCTCTTTAAAGTTCATTTTTTCATATTAAGAAAGTTTTTTACACTTGTACACAACATATCAGGGAGGTAGCTACTAATCAGTGTGTCTAGAAGCAACTAGTCATCTAGCTGATTCGAAGTCTAACAAAGCCATCATCACCTCATAACCTGGAGTAGATGGATCCTTTCCAGAAACTAGCAGATGAACAGGGATTACTGGACATCTTGTACATAAGGAAACTTTTGGGAAGCCGGATTGTAGATGATTAATTGTAGTTCCTGCAAAAGCCTAGAGGACAGTAAGCCATCAGCATATAGTTTGTGTTTCCCATTTATCAAAAAAGAAAAAAAGAATATAGTTTGTGTTTCCCAAACAACAGCCCTAATGATAGCCTTCTAACCATAGCCTCTCATCATATCATGCCGATGGTCAAAGAGAGTACTTGCATCTATCATCCATCAATTATCATTCTTACATGTAATAAAATGATCCAGGACGTTCAGATGATCGGAAATGGGTTCTCAAAGGTGAAACACAGAGTAAGGGAGTCCAAACCATAGTATGGTTTATCACTGCCTATAAATGGTCTCGCTGCATCAGAATCAGGTGTTGGAATTGTTGGAAATATGCCCTCAAAATCAATTATTATAATAATTATGAGATAATTATTTATTTTTATCTACACATGTATTTATTATTTATTGGGTATAATGTTGTGACATGAGATGTTACACATATATATTGGTAAGTGAAATTGTAGAAAAGTCATGCCGATGATTAATGAATCAAAAGGCGGGGAGTATGAATTTTCGGTTCCTTATTCACTTGATTGTTGTTATAGACTAAGGTACATGTTTATGTACAAATAGGTCTACATTTGTTGTGCCTCTATTAAAATAGGATGATGGACTCCGTCATTGGGGTAACGACCATAAGCAGACGAGTGAGTGCACTGTAAGAGTACATGCACTGAACGGGATAGTATATGTATACCTTCTGGAAGTGATCACTGATGTAGAGAAGGTATTCAACACAATTAGTTTATTGTATCCTTGGACCTGAGAGGTTTATGCAGGTATGTTTGTTGTGTACTTGTACTTTGACTGAGTCATTTGGTGATGATCGTTTTAGGTCAAATATTCCAGACAACGTTGGGTCTCGTATATGATAAATGAGCTTGTGTAAATGCTCAACAAGGAATCCACCAGTCTCTTTGTGAGACAGTATATTCAGTATATCTGTATAGGGTTGGACTTGAAGAAATCACTGGTCAGTGGACGTTTGCGAAAATGTTTTTCGAAATTAATATATATTATATATTTATTTGTGAAATTATTTTAGAAACAATTTGAGAGTCCAACGAGTTACAGATTGTTAATTAAGAATTATATGAGCTAAGGACTTAATCGGTGATATTATTCCGGTCCTATTAGCTTATGTGGAATATAGTATGGTGGAAGGATAAATAAACAAATAATTGTTAGCAAAAGAGATTTCATGAAAAATAGTCTCACTATCTCGGGGGTCAATTGTGATATGTTAATGAACATGATCACAATTTGTAGAAGCCCATAAATTCGGAATACAGAATATAAAGGAGTTAATGTAAAAGAGTTTTTCATGATGATCCTACGGCCGAGCGAGGTTTGTGAAATCTCATAGTTCCAGGTTAGTTTCTCTCTCTAACTAACGTATGAAAATTTTCGTGTTCTTTGCGTTCAAATGAGATTTTAAGCGAAGAAACGCGATTATTGTTGATTAACAGTTAATCCATACGGTATAACATGTTTGTATATGCTTGGATTTGATTTTTCTTGAGAGAAAAATGAGAATCGGGCCACTTTTCCCGAGATGTCTATGGGTTTTGTTTCTACCCGTGCTCCCTTCAAGCCTTACGCGGCTTAAGAGTTAAGCTAGAGGGCAATCAGCTTATGTTTTTGTGAGAAGAACATACCCCTTTTGTGCTATTCACGTATACTTGAAGAGAGAAAGGAAAGAGCAAAGCTCTCATGCCCGTGGGTTTTTGCTCTTTTGAAGAGAGAGGGGTTTCAAAGCTTTTGCCCGTGGATTTTGGTTGGAAAAGAGAAAACGCTTTTTGCTCATGCCCGTGGGTCTCTCTGGATTTGATTTTTCTTTGCGTTTTTTATGAGATTTGTTACATTAGATGTTAGATCTTGTAATTCTTCTATGATTTCTTTGAGAAAGAGATGTATTCGGGTTGTTTTGGTTGTGATTTTTGGTTGAAAAATATTGTTGCCCAATGGAAGAAAACACAAAGTGGGAGAGAGAGAGATGTTTCTCTCCATTTGACCACCACCAGCCGCCGGTGGTGGCTCATCTGGCCGGAGGACCGCCCAGTGTGACTGGGGCAACCTCCGACCGGAGGTGGGAGGAGAGCTGGTGGCCATGAGGCCGCGGCAAGCTCCTCACACACCTGTGTGAGACACGGGTGTGGATGGCCTGGACGGCGGCCAACCGCTCCCCGGTAGGCCGCACCGAGGTCACCACCGGAACGGCCGGCCAAAGTCTGGCCTCCTTCTCCGTCGTCGTTGTCTATCTCCCAGTCGTTCTAGCCTTCGAGTTCTTGGTTTTCGCTCTCTTCTTCCGCTTCAAATTTGTGGTCCATTCGTTCTACCCGCGCGACTCTTTGTTTTGAGTGTCACTACTGGCCATGGTTGATGTTATACTGGATGAAATGGAAAGAGCAAAGTGGTCCACACTTCAGGTGGCCGTTAAAAAAGTGATTAAACCCCAATCCAAAAACCCTAGCTTGCGGCTTAAGCCAACGGTTAACAAAAAGCAAAAAAATCTTTCAATTAGGTGATAATTAGCCTATGAACTTTTAAAACTAGTGGACACTCCGCTATAGAATTTGGTGTTAAATGTGACCGTAAATATTCATATGCAGTCCACGTTATTCATTCTCCCTTGTTAAATGCATTTTATCATTTAGGGAAAATATATTTTGCATCCCGTCTTCTAATTTAGTGACATTTTCTTCTATTTCCACCCAACAGGTAATTGACAGTGAAATGCAGTAATTTTTTTAAAAATTTAAAAATATTAAAATACAGAAGAAATTTAAAAAATAATAAAATGAAAATATTACCTTTAAAATAAAATAGAATTTGACATTTTTGTCCTTAGTTTTTATACCCTTTTGCAGTTTGGTTTTCGGTTTTAAACTAAAAAATTTTGATCCCTCACTTTTCAATGTTTGAAAAGAATACCCTTCCTTTAAGATTCCATCTATTTTCTTAACGGTGCCAAATAAGCTAACGTGACAAGTGATGCTGTTAAGAAGAGAAACGGAATGATTTTTTTGTCAAACATTGAAAAATGAGAGTTCAAAATTTTGATGTTTTAAAATAGAAGAACCAAACTGCAAAATGGCACAAAACCTAGGCCTAAAATGTCAAATTTCTAAAACAAAATACTGAATAAAAAAAATAAAAAGAATAATATTTAACGTCTTAAGGTTTTATTTTTAAAAATATTTTTATTTATGTTTTCCATCTTCAAAAAATTTCGATGTTTAGTCTTATTTTTTTATTTTGTCTAACAGTATACGTCTGATTGCCTTGGTAGTACTAACAAATAGTCAAATGTGACATAAGAATAGACACCATTAGGGGTGTAAGTTAGGTATGGCTACATTAGGGGTGTAAGTTAGGTATGGCTACAGGCGGAGCTCTGACTCTGAGTTCCGTAACCTCCAGGAACCGGAGGTGGATTTGGAGGCTTCCCGGAGGCGGAACCGGAAGCGATAGTTTCCGCCGGTTCAACGAAAAACCGGTTCCATTAGTTTTTAAACTAAATATTAAAATGACGTCATTCTATTTTAAATAGAACGACGTCATTTCGTTTGCTTTTTTTGAAAAAAAAATTATTATATTGTGGATAAAAACGTGCCATGGTGAAAAAACCTTAAATCCCCCTCCCCCCTCTCCTTTGCAACCCTCACTCTCTCACTCACTCTCTTTGTTAGTTTGCTATTACTCTCTCTCTCTTTCTCTCTCTCCTGACTGCTGAGCCTCATTCTTCTTCAGCAACCTCCGCTTCTTATCTATGTCTGTCTCTGTATGTCTCTCTCTTTCTCTCTCTCTAGTCTCTGTCAATCTCTCTATCTCTCTGTCTCTCTTTTGATAACCTCTCAAATGTGTATGGGGATGAGATTTTTCCGGCATTGATGTCGACAGTTCAGGTGATGATTTTCTGCTCACTGTTGGAAATGATCCTTGTCGTTACATGGTGGCACCGTGCCATATTGTTCATTTCCTGCTGAAATGAATCTAGCTAGACAACTCTCTGCATCCTTATTCTTGAAGTTTTTGGTTTGATGTTTGGAGTGAAGTGGGGAATGGAGTTGGGATTGTGAAGGTGTTCCGGGTTGCAGTAAAATTTATATTGGAAGACTTGGAGTTAATCTGGAACCTCTGAGCCTAATGTTTAATATAAAATTATTTTGTTTAGCAAGACACGAACGGACTAATGTGTAGAATCATAGATTAGAAATACATGAATATGCAATAGTAGCTTCGGGTCCACACAGTAAAGCTATCTCATTAATGATCGTGTTAGTACTAACTTCAGAAACACAAATTCTAAATAAAGAAACCATCTGATGTGATCACATAAGTCAATATCACATAATAGATAGATACATATGAAGTAGAAGACAAGAAAGAAAGAGAAACAAGCCAAAGTAGACATG
This sequence comes from Myrica gale, assembly GCA_963930655.1. NCBI lineage: Eukaryota > Viridiplantae > Streptophyta > Magnoliopsida > Fagales > Myricaceae > Myrica > Myrica gale. The sequence goes on along the minus strand of OZ005600.1, from coordinate 24,447,222 downwards.
TCGTTAGAAAAATAAAATAATAAACTTTATAATGTAAGGAGATTACAAGTAAGGATATCAACCTGAGTTTTCTTTATCCAGTCGTATTGTTCGCCTAAGCTTTAGTTCTTATTTGTTTAGTTGTTTTTAATTTTACATCTTGTTCATTTTCTGCTGTTTTTAATTTGGGTTAAATTGATAGAATGACTTATCTTAGGGCTTTGCATTGTGTCTTTCTTTTAGATGGATCATCAAACTCCAATTGCATCTTCGCAATCAACAACCTCTAATTTACCTACTCCTGCCTCTACGACTACACCTACACCTGGTGAGATACCAATTATAGATGTAGAGGCACAACAAACTGAGACAATAGCCCCTGCCACCAAAAGAAGGAAGGTTTCCAATCCGTCCCCGATGTGGAAACATTTCACTAGGATACTACCAGTAGTTGACCCAAACAAACCATTGGTCAAGTGCAACCATTGTGGTTATAAAACTGGGGTTCACCACAAAGTTTAAGGGACCTCGGCTTGTGGTCCCACTTAGGATTTTGTTGTGAATCTGGATTTTATGGTAAGAGTTTATTGTCATTGTTGTTTTCGATTTTTAAAATAGGTTGCTAGGATGTTGTTTTCTGTTTTCAAAAGATCAACAATGAGTTGTTGGTTTTTAAATATTATGGGCTAAATAAAATGATCATCAAAACTAATATGATCATAATATGATATAGTTGTATTAGTTTGAACTTTAAAGGATGACAAATATTTTACTCTAAAATTTAACTCTAATCACTTGGTGTCTTGGTGAGTTGATGTGGTGCAAATGCAATGTAAATTCTTAATTTTCATTTGTATACTTGTTGTGTTCATTCATATAATTGAGATATTTGTAATGAATTGAGAAATGTTCATATGAAGTTCGGGTTGTATATTTTAATTTTCTGATATATTAGATATATTTGTATTTGTGAATTGTGATGAAGGAATAACATCTTTATTTTTTTTTGTAAAAAAGACTGAAATGGGCCAAAAAATATGGCCTAAGACATTATCGGAGTTCCGTTATCCACTAAGAGTCGGAAGCGAAAGCGGAATCCATTTTGGTCATCCACTAGTTAGCGGACCGGATGTCGGAATATTAAATTTTGCTTCCGACATGTCCGTTATTCACCCCTAGACACCATTAGACTGCCCATCGTCCCAGCACGATTGGTAGTCCAACCTCCGATTAACGCACATGCAATTGTTTGTTTATTAGGGATGTATCATCAATAATCGGTTTTTTGGTGACAAAATTTCCCATCACGAGAACTTTTATTCATTAAAGTTTTCGTGACGAAATTTGATTTTTATCACGAAAACGGAGCTAGTCACACAAAATCTTGACATCTAGTGACGAAAGATTTTGTCACGAAATGTGCATTTGTGTTTTTTTAGCGTTAACTCATTATCGTATCCATTTCTCTAAGAGAAGCAAGAAAAATATGATGCATTTTTCTGTGGAAAGTCCAAACATTCGGTTGCGCTTGTATCTGTTTGCTCATCTCTCCAACAGGACCACAAAATCTAGGACCAACTCCATACTTTTCAGCTTGTAACGTTACTGATCACATATATTGAAAAGCCCATATCCTCTCGCTTACAAACATCTTAAGCCTGTACGTATAGTAAAACTGTACGTACAGCTCAACGCTAAAGTCCATTAAAATGTAATGCCAAACTAAAATGGTCCTTATTTAAGTCAATTCCGTGTACAAATTGGTGGGACAAATATCTTTTAAGGGAAACAAAGTTGTTGTCTCTTCGAGCAATTTTTTTCCTTTTTCAATTTTTCTTCAACAGTCAGCTTCTTCAAATGCCTGTTCAAAGCGTTGAGTTGAATAGGTTGGAAGAAAACTCAAAAGGAATTGGCCTAGTGATTAAGGCTCAGGCTTCGGTGGTTGGCTTAGTGGTTAAGGCTCCTAGCTATTACTAACTCTTGTGAAGCCATTCCAAAGTTTTTGACTTATAATTATCCGATTGTATAGAACAGAAACACAGGTCCCAAGATTAGTCGATATGCACAAAAACTGGCGCGCGTGAACAAGCAGTCACAAAATAGAAGAAGTCGAAACAAGTCCCACAAGAGTGATTATAAAGAGAGGAAGAGTTAAAATTAAGATCTCTTTTCTAATGGATGACCTCCCACCCACTTGCTACAAGACTGCAGCCTACCACACCCAAGTTATATATATTACTTAACAAGAAAGGATCTTATAGCTAGGTACTCATCGTGTGCTTGAGAAGCACTTAGATCAGTTTAAATTAAAAAAGAAAAAAAGGGTCGACTGCGATTGGTAGATGTCTTGTTTGATAAAATTAATGTCGGGGATAGGATATGTTTCTATATATGCGTTGAATAAGTCGATAAATTGAGATTTTAATTGTGACTTCCACTAATAAATAAATTAGTCATTCAATAAAATTACCGTACGTGGTTTGGTTTGTCCTTTAACTTTGTCCACCATCCAAATTATCGGTCTTAATCTTGAGGTTGTACGAAACATTCCGGTGGAAACCAAAATTCTAGTTCTGGATTTTTTTCCTTTAAAAAACTTTGAGCCCTGATAAAAAAAAATTAACTTAAATAGCTAACAATTTATTTATTATTCATACTTATTATAAGGAGAAAATACACTTTGCACCCCTGAACTATGGGGTCGCCGACACTTTGTACCTCCTTGTCTTGATTTCGCGACATTGAGCTCCCAAACTTCTGATTTTCGTTGATTACCACCCCGATGCCAACTCTTCCGTTAATACTGACGGTATTTAAAACACATGTTATCCACGTGAGACACTTAAAATTTTTCTTCCCGTTTTACCCTTATATCCTCCCTCTCTCTCTCTCCCTCTCTTTCGAGTCCCTCATCCTCTCTTTTGCGCCGGCGGCTCCATGCTGTTTCTGAGTACAAGTACTTGTGTAGGGGCCACAATTGAATCATTACCAATCCCTACAACATTTTCTTCATCATTTGCGTCCTCAAAGCCAACAAAAGGCTTAGCGCTCCCAAAGCCAAAATCATTTTCACCAACAGTTAAATCCCTCTCGTTCTACACTTCCCCTTGGCAGTGACCCCAGAAACAATGTGGCCCTCATCATAACAAGAAGGTATTATCGTTGGCATCACAGATGACCCACATTGTATCTCAGGCGACACAGAGGCCTGAATAGGAGGGGTCTTACCATTGCTCCCGTTTGAGGTCTCCTCCACCACCTCACCTACTTCGCAATCCAAACCCGATCCACTAGCTATCTTACTCAAAGAAGTACAAATTGCATCACCACCCCGTGGTTTGAGCTCAGTGGACACACCTACACCACCAACCACCTTCACCAGGCCTTCTCCTTCAGAACCAGATTGCAGCTTATATTCTGAATCGCCAATGTTGTTAAAAACTGAAGAAGATTTCAACCTTTGCGCGGTTCTAGAAATGAAATTTTTACCAGATTGCCACTGGTACAGGCAAGGTGGGTTTTTTCTTGAATTTCTGCGCTTTGTTTGATATGGGTCTCATTGGGTTTTCTTCAATAGTGGTTTTTGATAGTTTGTTCTCCTTTGAGGGATTGGACTTGGATACCTTTGAGACCCTCAGGTTCGGGGTAGATTTGGGAGTTTTGGACAGGGTTTTGGGTCTTTGTATAGGGGTCTTCGGCTTTGAACTATAAAATGAAGAAGAAAAAGAAGAAAAAGAAGAAGAAGAGGAACCGTTAGAAGAGATGACAGGTCCTTGTTTGCCATTTCTGTCAATAGAATATGCCGAGGAAGAGAGAGAAAGGAGAGAGAGAGAGGGGATTCGGGAAAGAAGAAAACGTGGGAGGGGGAAGACGTCTCAAAAACGTGGGAGGGTAAAACAGGAAGAAAAAATTTAAATGGCTCACGTGAGTTTATTACCGTCAGATTTCACGGAGAAATGAGCTTCGGGGTGCTAATCGACAGAAATTAAAAGTTTGTGGGCCCAATGTCACGAAATCAAGACAAGAGGGTGCAAAGTGTCAGGCACCCTATAGTTTAGGGGTGCAAAATGTATTTTCTCCTTTTTATTAAGTGACACAATTACATACATTATTGGATGAATGTTTATTTTTAGCCTTATTGTTTCACATAGAAAAAAAATTAAATAATGTAGTATCAAATGATTAATTTATGATGGGTAGCACACACCAAAAAATGAAAGGTCTTAATTTCAAATTCATAAGCTTAATTTGACTCAAAAGTTACACCAATCTAATCTCAAAATGCTTAAAATAGTGTTCGATCCATTACTACACATATAAAAGTTAGGGAAATTTGCTTTTTAGTCCTTAGGTTTTGGGCCCTTTTTAATTTTAGTCCTTAACTTTCAGCCTTCAAAATTTTAGTCCTTGAACTTTCATCTTTGTAAAATTTAAACATTCCGTCAGTCTGCCATCAATTTTTGTACTGGTCGACCGCCAATTTTGAAGCGGTCGAGCGGATATATGTTTTGAAAGTGAGCGGTCGACCGGTACATGTAGCGGTCGTCCGCTTCATGTAGCGGTCGACCGCTTCATATACTGGTCGAACGGTACAAATTTGGCGGCAAACTGACGGCAGACTGACGGAAGGACTAAATTTTACAAAGATGAAAGTTCAAGGACTAAAATTTTGACCTTCTAAAATTCATGACTAAAAATGAAAAAGGGTTAAAACCTAAGGACTAAAAAACAAATTTCCCTAAAAGTTAACCAAAAATGACCTAATTATTAAAACGGAAATTTTTGGTTTCCGTTTCTGATTTAGGGTATATTTGTTTGTTAAAATTTTGAAGAATATTCTCAAAATTTCTAGAATCTTTACTTTATTGAGATTTATTGAGATTTGTGAAAAACAAAATGTGTACGTGTAAAAATTAAAAATGTCATAGTGTATTTATTTTATTAAAAATTTTCATGTCCCGAATTATTGGGAACAAACATCACCTTAATACATAGTAAACTACATGCTTCATCCTGCCTTGTTAGTTGTCGGCAACGCGCACGTATGCAGTGATGCGACTGTTTTCTTTGTTTTAATTTATAGAACTGTCAAAACACGTCTCATTAATCAACAACTAATTGCATTTCCGAAGATAAAGGTGCCGTCAGCTATCATGCCAACTTGCTCAGCCTGTTCTTATCTTTAATCGAAAGTATGGAAGTCCCGGGACTGAAGTTGGCAAAGATTGAAATAAAGTTGGATTGCATTTTTCCTCTCTTTTTTTTTTTGGTTTTCTTCAGACATTTATTACAAAATCTTAATGGAATCCGATCCGCTGTCAATGTTGCTGATCTCCTCAAGATTTGTGATGCAAAAGCAGGAATGGAGAGATGCATGACTACACTATCTGATATGTACGTGCAAGAAATCTGGGAAAATTATGCGTATAAAAACTGAACGAAAATCTCTGCCATAATTAAACAACTAGAGGAAAAAAGAAAAAGAACACTACAATCAAAAAGAAAAAGGAAATTCGGGAAATGGAGACTAAAAAAAGAAAAAAGGCAATCTTTAAGGAGCATGTCAAATATCTAACAGCTGCATAAACCTCAAAAATGAAGAAATGGCTTTCCAGTGCAGAAAACTGATTTTCGGGTGACTACCCGGTGGAGATTTCACGCCGGCAGACAGGGCAAGAGCTATGGCTGGAGAGCCAGGAGGCGATACAATTTGCATGGTACACGTGGCCACAGGGGACTTGTTTGCCACCCTCACCTGGCCGGAATCTTTCGATGCAAACTGAACAGACATCGGTCGTGATAACCGTCGGCAAGTTCATTACAAAAGACTTCTGCGCTGCAATCTGACAGGCAGAATCCTCAGGCAAGGTGAGAGCTTCGTCCAAGTCGAAGAGTAGATCTATCGGATAGCTTGAGGTTGTGAAGTTGGATTCTGAAGATACAGGAGCCATAGAAGATGATCAGAGAGAGGTAGAGAGAAGTACGGTATATATGTCTTAGGAAACTGCACTAGTCCTTGGCTTAAATAGAGAGACGTACGGTATATATGTTTTTTGCCCATAAGTTGAACGAGAAAGGGCAATACATCAAAGCCAAACAACCATAAAGCGAAACTCTGAAAGTTCGAGGGTGCTGCGTGTGGGCTAGCGACTTTTAGAGATAATCTAAGGACGGATCACGCAACCGTTTTCATTTGAGAATTATGACCACCTTTTTTCTATATTTGACTTGAGAAAATAAATATCAGGAGGCTGACAGGCAGATTCACATCTTTCCTGGGTCAAGCATCTGTCTAGTACAAACATATATAAATGGTAGTTGCCAGCCTAGAAAAAAAAATACAAGGTAGATGCAAGTTGTTCTATATGTCCTGGTTTTCGGCCATTTGAGCAATTTTTTGAATTCCCAGTTCTGCGGGGCTGTCTTCTTGTACCGCTCTTGCTTGGTTGTATCTGTAAACCAAGTATTGTTTTCAGCAGATGTTTTTTTTCCCTTTCCTTTGACTAGAAAAACGAAAGGAGGAGTAAATATCAAATTTCCCTTTCGCTAATTGGAAGTTGACTGTTGACTGTTGAGGCGTAAAACGTTAGAGAAACTTTTGAAGAATTTTGGTGTTCTCTAAGCTAAGTTTTTAATGAATTTGATCATGTGATAAGCATGCAGGTGTATAAATGTTCTGCTAGGACACTTTAGTGACCCTTTTTCCACCACTACATAGCAGCCTAACTCTTACCAATATGGAAGCAGCCTCTATTATAAAAATGAAAAAAAAGCATGATCATATATTAAATTAATATTCTATAAATCTATAAATAAATATTAGTAAGAACTAAATAATATGAACTAGAATATGATCTTTTAGCTCCAGACATTCGTGCTTGGACAAACTGAAATACCTACAAAAGAGTATAATTTTTCTGGAGGGAGAGACTTCGATCTATAGTCTTAATTTTAGAGCTTTTTGGGTGGTTCAAATGGTAAACACAAGCCCTTATATATATATAAGACAAAGACCCTCGTTTATTATTCTGTGTGGCACTTCTTTTTGGAGCGTGGATGTGGACAACTCGCTATATACGTGTAGTGATATCATTATTTAGAAAGTTGATCACTACAACTTTCGCTCATTAATTATTAGAGTTTCGATAGCCTAAATTATTATTTTTTGTCATATTTCGCCTATCAACTCTCAATTGTATATATTTTGCACCCTTCACTGTTAATTTAGATAGAAAGAGATATTTTGTTAATGGAATGAAGAATTTAATTACCCTCGCATTTTTTTGGCTACTATATTTTGCATGTGGGTAAAGATAAAATCAATTTTCATTCAAATTAATGACTAAATGTGCTAAGTGTACACATGTACAATTGATATTTAAAGGGTGAGATGTAACTGATGATACCGAAACTGAATCAATCCAGCCCAAATCAATTTGGGTTGGATGTCTATGATCATACGAAAAGCCCAATGAAAATGATAGGCCCATATTGCATCAAGCCCGAAAGAAAGGAATACCACGACACGTGTCATAAACGTTATAAGCCAACTTATAACGTGTAACATTCCCACGATCCCGAAGTTCCCCACGACAAAAGCCTAAATCGCTTACTATGGGGACGTGTAGAAAGAACGCCCATGTGACATGATGCAACGAAGGATCAAAGTCCCTCGAAAAAGGGTAACGCAAAGACGTGGGAAAAAGGTTGTAAAAGCAAAGTACCATGAAGAAGAAAGGTAAGTAATTCTGACTTTAGCATTGGAGGTGCCTTATCCCGATGTCCGGGGTCATTTTTTTATTTTACAGAAGAAATTACATGAAGATCGAGACACATTTACTCCGAGATGTTTCCTATAAATCAACTGATTCGTCAGTTGGCGCCGTCTATGGGGACGCTTTAGTTTTTTTTATAAAAGGTTTATGGCGAACACCAAGGGTAAAGGCAAAGAGAAGGCTGGAGGAAATAATTCGGAACCCCCTACGGAACCTCTTCCGGTAAGAATCGAAAGAGTGGATGACAACGCCCGTAGTGAGTCTCGTACTATCACCAACCTGAAACTGAATCATAACGACAAACAACAGGGGGAAGCATCAGCGCAGAGGAGACGCGACGAAGAGGTTCACATACCACATTATGAAATAGGCTCCCACTCCCCTGTCCACGGGCAAAATGAAGGCCCCGAAGGGGTCGATGTGAAGCTGGAAGAAGTCATGGCCGAGTTAGGAAGAATGAGGCAACAAGCAGATAAACCATCGCAATCGTCCCTCGAAAACATGATGCATCAGGTGGAATCTCCATTCACGTCGAAAATTCTGGAAACCCGATTGCCGTCCAAATTTCATATGCATGTTATTGACAAATACAAAGGAGTCATTGATCCATTGGATCATTTGGAAGGCTATTGGTCACAGATGGACATGCTGGATACCCAAGACGCTATCAAATGCAAAGCATTTCCTAAAACATTAGCCAGATCTGCTCGCATTTGGTTTAGTAGATTAAGGTCAAACTCAATCTCGAGTTTTAAAGATCTTAGTAGAGCCTTTGTTAGTCATTTCATAGCAAGTAAAAAGCAGAAGAAACTAGCAATCCATCTCCTTTCTACCCGAAAAAAGGAAGATGAAAGTCTATGAGATTACGTGGTGCGCTTTAACCAAGAGATGTTGAACATGGAAGATCCATAAGATAAGGTAGTCCTCACCACCATAGTAACAAGATTGACCGATGGAAGTTTTTCTTTCTCTTTGGGGAAGAAACCTCCGAAAACCTTCGGAGAATTCATGGAAAAGGCGCAACAGTACATGAACGCAGCACACATGGTAATAGTTCGTCGGGAACAACTCATCGATCAGGGAGCAGCAGCAGCCAAAAGAAGAAAATAAACAACCACGACGAGACCTCCCGCGACAGAAAGGAACCGGAGAGCAGAGTTGCGAGCAAAGTGTCCAAGGCTACAATTTACACCCATCAACACGCCACCAGGGAAGATCCTCAAGGAAATCCGGAACGACCCAGAGATGCAATGGCCTCTCAAAATAAGATCAGATCCGGACAAACGAGACTACTGGAAGTTCTGTCGCATCCACAACGACCACGGTCACAATACCGATGAATGTATTCACCTAAAGAGACAAATAGACCTTCAATTCAACAAGGACGTCTCTAGCAATTCACTACTACCAGAGCATAAGAGCCATTCAGAAGAGAAGCACGAGCACTCGAGAATCAATGTTTCAGGTCCTATAAAAGAAACGAATGGGAGCCCTAGGAAAAGCATAGAGAAAATGAAGCTCCGAGACAAAGAGCAAGACTAGAAGAAAGATGCTCTTTCCCAAGGGCAATGGGAGAAATCAGGGTAATTTCCGGAGGCTTTGCCGTAGGAGGATCCTCTAAGTCTTCAAGGAAAGCCTATGTAAGACAGCTACTCATCGCAAAGATAAGTAGCAGACCCTGGCGCTCAACATCTGACGAGGAAAAGGCCATCTCGTTTACAACAAAAGACATGGCCGGAATCAAATATCCACACGACGATGCCCTAGTCATCAACGCCATGATAGGAAAGTACAACATTTGAAGAATACTCATCGGTATCGGAAGTTCTTCCGATATCCTATACGCTACAACATATGATTAAATGAAGCTAGGAAGAGAAAGAATCGAAAATAAAAGCACCCGATTAACCTGGTTAACTGGCAATCAGGTGTTCGCTCTAGGAACCACGGAGTTACCGTTCACAGTAGGAGAACGTCCATGCAAGGCAACGATCTTTGTAAGGTTCCTGATCTTGAAGGAAAATCCTCTTACAATGCTATCAATGGACGAGCAACGCTGAACAAGTTGTAGGCTGTAATATCTACTCACCATCTGAAAATGAAGTTCCCAACAAAAGCAGGAATTGGAGAAGTACTAAAAGGAGATCAAGAATAGGCTAGGAAGTGTTACTTGTCAGATGCCCAGATGACAGAAGAAACGATGACCATAGAACATCAGAAGGAGCTTTGAGCACAACCGGTAGAACCATTGGAAGAAATACCGCTTTGGGAGGATTCAAAGGAACGAAAGGTCAGAATTGGAACCCACTTGCCCGAAGAGTCCAAAAGAGTTCTCATGGAATTTCTGCAAGTAAATAGCGAAGTTTTCACCTAGTTGCATGAAGATATGCTTGTAGTCAAACCAGTCATATAATGCAAGATAAACTTTGCCTCGGAGAGAAGCCAAGCAATCAAAGAGGAAGTCGGAAAACTTAAATCAATATTCATCAGAGAAGTCAACTATCCAGCTGGCTGACAAATGTAGTCATGGTGAAAAAGGCAAACGAAAAATGGCGAATATGTGTAGAATACAAAGATCTGAACAAAGCTTGTCAAAAAGATTGTTACACACTCCCGAGAATTGACTCTCTGGTAGATTCGACACTGGGACATTAACTCTTGAGCTTCAAGGATGACTTATCAGGATACAATCAGATCAAGATGAATACACCAGATCAAGAATGCAGCTCTTTCACAATAGATCGAGATAATTACTCAAGTGTTGGTCAACCTGATGTTCTGAAAGCAAATAGGGCGCAACATGGAAGTCTACGTAGACGATCTGTTAGTCAAAATGCAAGAGTCGACAAACCACGTCACGAATCTTGCTGGAGCCTTCAACATGCTCCGAGCATATAAGATGCGCTTGAACTCGACAAAGATCGAATTCGGCGTATCTTTGGAAAAGTTCCTGGGATACCTTTTATCCCAACGAGGAATTGAAGCCAATTCAGAAAAAATCAAGGTCATCCTGGATATGCAACCACCAAAGAACATCAAAGAGCTGCAACAACTCACGGGACAAATAGCAACACTCAATAGGTTCGTTGCCCGCTCCACGGATAAATGCTTACCATTCTTCAAAACATTTTGAAAAGCCTTTGAGTGGACAAAGTAATGTCAAACAACCTTGGAGGAGTTGAAGAGATACCTAAGAAATCCCTCACTCCTAAGTTTCTCAATACCAGCACTCCTACAAGATGACAACGACATGCAACGACCGATATATTACATAAGTAATACGCTACAAGGAGCCGAGCCTTGGAATCCCGATGTCGAAAAACTGACGTTAGCTATCATCATCACGACATGGAAATCGAGGCCATACTTTCCGGCTCATCTCATAGTTATCATGACGGATCAACCACTACGACAAACCTTAGGAAAGGCAGACGCGTCAGGAAGGTTAGTCAAAGGTTAGTCAATTGAAGGACAAGTGGTAGCCGACTTCGTCATAGAATTGACAGCATCGGTATCCCGAAAAGAAACTCTCAAACCATTAGACGGATCATCTAACCACGAAGCTGGAGGTGTTGGGGTAGTTATTGCAATACATAAGGAAGAACGAATTGAATTCGAAGTCGAATTAGAATATTCCCCCCACAAACAATGAAGCGGAGTACGAAGATCTTATAGAGGGCCTTCTCACAACATAGCTCATAGGAGGAAAGCACATCATCATACACTCGGACTCTCAACTGGTATTAGGGCAAGTCACAGGAAATTTTGAAGCCTAAGATGAAAGAATGACAGCTTACCTAAAGTGCACACTGTAGATAAAGAAACATTTTGAAACTTTCGAGATCCAGCATATTCCACGAGATCAAAGTGTCTGAGCTAATGCCTTAGCGACCGAGGTATCAGGATCAGCTGAGATGTTCAAGGGACGATGAATCATAAGATCCACATGAGTTGTATTTGAAATTCGGACAATCGATGAGATAGAACCGGAAGATTGGCAATCCCCGATTATGTAAATACTGAGAAAAGAGGATTCTGAGGTTAACAAGCAACAACTTTAGAAGTTCAAAAGGATAGTGCCACAGTATATAATCATATATGAGAATCTATATCGCTGAAGTCTTTCCAAACTATTGTGGCGTTGCCTCGGAACCCGAGATGCAAACTACTCACTTCGAGAAGTGCACGAAAGGATATGTGGAAATCATTCAGGATCAAAAACCCTATCTAAAAAAAACATTCGAGCTAGATTCTTTTGGCCTACCATGCAAGCCGATGCACAACTTGGAATGGTACAAAAATGCGAAAAATGTCAAAAGTTCACCAACATCATAAATACCCCGGTAGAAAAAATGACGATTGTCAATACCCTATATCCATTTAAGCAATGGGGAATCGATATCCTTAGTCATTCCCTTTAGGACGAAGGCAGCTGAAATTTTTTATATTCTCCATTGACTATTTCACCAAATGGGTAGAAGCTGAACTGCTGGCAAAGATCACCGAACTGAACGTCCGAAAATTTTTCTGGAGGAATATTGTTTGCCGCTTCAAATTACCTTGGGCAATAATCACTGATAACAACAAACAGTTCGATAATAAAAGCTTCCGAGAATTTTGCTCAGAACTTAACATTGAGAATCATTACTCATCTCCATATTACCTACAAGCCAATGGGCAAGTAGAGCTTGCAAATCGATCACTGCTAAAGATCATCAAAACAAATCTCTATGACAACAAGGGTTCATGGGAGGAGGAATTACCCGGAGTACTATGGGCTTACCTCACTACTGTTAGAACGTCCACGAGGGGAACCCTCTCTGCCCTCACCTATGGAACGAAGGCGATGATCTCGGTCGAAATAGGAACTCTCTCACCTCGGGTGTTGAACTTCACCCATGAAAACAACAAAGAAGAAAGTAAGTTAGACCTTGACCTACTAGAAGAAAGGAGAGAAGATGCACAACTCGAGATGGAAGCTTACAAAGAGAATATCGCTAACGAAGAAGAAAGTAAGTTCTCTAAGGTCAGACAACGTCATTTTATTCCAGGAGATTTACGTGCCACACTTTAACCAAGAGATGTTGAACATGGAAGATCCATAAGATAACGTAGTCCTCATCGCCATAGTAACAGGATTGACCGTTGGAAGGTTTTCTTTCTCTTTGGGGAAGAAACCTCCGAAAACCTTCGGAGAATTCATGGAAAAGACGCAAAAGAACATGAACATAGCACACATGGTAATTGCTCACCGGGAACAACTCATCAATTAGGGAGAGCAGCAGCCAAAAGAAGAAAATAAACAACCACGATGAGACTTCCCGCGACAGAAAGGGACAGGAGAGCAGAGTCACGAGCAGAGTGTCCAAGGCTGCAATTCACACCCATCTACACACCACCAGGGAAGATCCTTATTGAAATCCGGAACGACCCCGAGATGCAATGGCCTCTCAAAATAAAATTAGATCCGAAGCTTTCTTCAAAAACTAATTGATGAATGACGACAACGACCATGAAAAAACATGATTACCAAGCACATCGAAAGACCCCGATTCCAAATCAACAACTAAGATGACCTCAGAGAACCCTGGTTTTAAGTCAAAAACTAAGATGACCTTGGAGAACCCCGGTTCCAATTCAATAACTTAGGATGACCTCGGAGAACCTCGGTTTTCAGTCGCACATCTACACACCACCAGGGAAGATCCTTATTGAAATCAAGAACGACCCCGAGATGCAATGGCCTCTCAAAATAAGATTAGATCCGAAGCTTTCTTCAAAAACTAATTGCTGAACGACGACAACGACCATGAAAAAACATGATTACCAAGCACATCGAAAGACCCCGATTCCAAATCAACAACTAAGACGACCTCAGAGAACCCTGGTTTTAAGTCAAAAACTAAGATGACCTTGGAGAACCCCGGTTCCAATTCAATAACTTAGGATGACCTCGAAGAACCTCGGTTTTCAGTCGCACTAAAGACGATCTCGGAGAACCACGGTTCCCAGTTGCATCTCACGGTTCTCAGTCGCACGTAAGACGATCTTGAAGAACCATAGTTCCCAGTCGCACCTAAGACGATCTCGGAGAACCGCAGTTTTCAATTGCACCTAAGACGATCTCGCAAAACCAAGGTTTTCAGTCGTACCAAAGACGATCGTCGAGAACCATGATTCCCAGCCGAACCTAAAAATCTTAAAGAATTACAAAGGAACTCACACAAATTATGCAGCCAACGGCCACTATGGGAAACAAACAAAGCTCAAGACAAATAACCAAAGGCCAACGAAAAAAGCAGACAGAGCCCATATCAGTTGCATAACTGAATGGCACCGCAAAGAGCGAATGAAAGATAGTCAAATATCAAACTAAACAAATCCGAATGTCAAAATCAAACTACAGGTATATACAGATACAATGAAGTTCAAAGCAACCAACAGAAGTTCTATACGAGCTTAATCCTCTACAGGAAGAGGATCAAGAGAACAAGTTTCGAGGTTGTTTAAAATCTCTTGATAGAGAAGTTTGTCGCGATCCTCCTTGTAAACTTTAAAGTGGCTCCCCTCTCGCTCATAAGTCATATGAAGATGTGACATAGCCGCATTAATATTCTTGCGTGCTAAGACCTGGGGATTACTAGGGAAAGCGGAGCTCGCTGATAACTTTACAATAGAAAGAGCAAGGGCGGCACGACTCTCCTCCATCTACTTCTTCTCCGCAGTAAATGAGTCAGCAGCTTCCCGAATTTAGCCCGCAACACCTCCTCCTTCTATGATGAGGATGCACGTTATTTGTTGAAGCATTGAAAAACCTCAACCTTATCCTAGGAATAGCGAGACTCGAGGTCAAGATGTCCCTGTTCGAACCCTTCAACTTCTTGTCGCAGCTCAACAATGATAGCGTCCGGAGAAGCAATCTCACTCTCTAAAGCTGCCACCCTAGCCTCAAAGATACAAGTTTGAGTATGAGCACAACGAGTCGTGGTTTGCACCTAGCTTCTTTTAAGTCTCCAACTCGCCTTCAAGTTTTCGCGACTTTGAACAAGCTTACTCTAGCTCTTCATCTTGCGATAACTCAATAGCAACACGGGCAGCCACCAATGACACGCAGCGAGACATGCTCTGCATAATCAAGTCAATCTTCACATGCCATGGAAGGGACAGAGACTCGGTCATTAACTCCTCAACAAAAAGAGGCAAGGCATAAGGCCTTGAATGCCATGTAGAATCTATCAAAGGTGGAGAGGAAAGAGAAGAACCAGACTCCTCGGAAGACTCCAGAATCGGCTCATCAACCAAGAGCACGACAACTTCTTTGCCATTAGCTGAAGGAACTGAGGACAACCCAGATCCTCCAGCAATAGTAGCCATGGGCGCATTGGGTTCACTAGCTAGTACAGATACCTAAGCACGCTAGGTTGCTCCGAAGAAGGTACCTCTACTTCAGGAGAACCCGTGGGAAGAAGCCTTGACGCGAGACCTGTATCAGTAGTAGCCCCGTCTCCATGCAAATATAAATCATCTGCAGAATTGGAATCAAACAAAACAATGGCATCGACCCACAAAAGGGGTATCAGGAACATCCGGAGGGTCTACAACAGAAGTCCTAGGCGACTCATCCCCCAATACAACAAAGTGACTAGAGGCCCCCACCAAATATCCAGAAGACGATGGAGTCCCATAGAGAACAAGACTTTCCGGCACAGGACTTGAAGATGGAACCCTCACTTCAGGAATGTCCCTCACTTCAGGGTCGGTCACCTCTGTACAAACCTCTGAAATAGGGCCAAATACATGAGGTGCATCCTCAGAACCTATCAGGGTAAAATAGCAACAGGATTACAACTCATAAACGAGTGGAAGAAAATGAACAATTTATAACAAAGAGCACTCACCGCTATTGATCCCATGCATTGAAGATTTACGAGCCAAAAGAACCTCAGCTTCATCTTCCTCGTCATCAGAAGGAACGGGAGGAGATACTCTCCTCCGCTTAGAACTAGAACTGAGAGAAGAACTCTAGGCCTCACGAGAATGTTTCTGCTTAGAAGAATCACCGCCCAAAGAAAGGCAAGTAGAATCTCTCCTGGAATCGCCATGCACCAGCATGATCGTAGGTACCTAAGCCGTACCTTTCCTTACTCGGGAAGAAGAATTCACCCTACCAGAAAGTCTAAGGTGAGCATAACTGAGAAATTCTTCATTGTTCTCCTTTCAAAGGAGAACGTTCCGGTCAATGGAACCGACCTCAATAAGACTATCCTCCCAAGCCCGCTCTTCACGATTAAGACTCGAGACCTCTATCTTATACGACTCTAGAACAGAGCCAAACGCCCAGCATAAGAAAGAATCGGCTCTTGAGGATTCACCAAGAAAACGCTCATGGCACCCCTTATTGTTGTTAGGGGAATGAGCAACCAAAGAAGCCTTTTGAGTACGAGGGAGAAAATACCAAAATTGGTCAGCGTGGGAGGAAGATTGAGAGTCCTGCCTTAGGTGCATGGGCCACAGCACAGCTTAACCCAACAAAACGCTCAAATCATAGGGAACAATCTCAGTCGGTAAGAGACACAGTCTTCATTATTTCACGAACACTCAAAGGGAGAGGGAATCTTACCACTAGCTTCAAAGGAATCTCGAAGAATCATATCTCCCTCATGCTTCCCATAAAATAAGGCGTCTCCCCAAAAAATGGTAATCGGCAAGGAAATAATCAAGATCCTTTTGCTTTATCTAATTAGGGCCCCACTGACCAGCATATCTCTCCGAAACCTTTTCATCCTTAGCAACATTGCACGAAGACGGTCCAACATCAGCCATTGTATGAAAGCAAGAAAACAAATGGAAGAATGAAGAAAGAGAGCAAGATAGCGGAACAAAAAGCTTGGAAAATAAGAAAAGACGTAAAGACTAATGAGCCGAGGAAAAGCAACCCTATATGCGAAAATATGGGAACTCCAATGACCAAAATGCCCATAATAAAGACGCGCCATTTCAAGAGATTCTTTGAGAAGTCCGAAACGACTCCAATTAAACCTGTAACTAAATAGTCGCGAGGAATAGTAAGGCCCACAGGAGAGCTGGTAGGAAGAAAAGATGAAATTTTACAAAATAAATGCGAAACGTAACGCATTAGAGATTTTTTGAAAATCTCAAAACGACATCCATCAGACCACGATCAAATGAATCAAAAAAGTCACAGAGACCATCCTGATATTTTGTGTCTTGCTGAAACGAAAATTCAAAATGCAGCGGCCGTGGTCCAGCGTTTGGGTTTTCACCATTTTTGTGTTACTCCTCCTTTGGGGCGAAAAGGAGGGATTCTTGTTGCTGGTTGTCTGGGTTTTTCTTTTGATGTTGTAGCGTGTACTAGGTTTTTCATTTCTGTTGTTGTAACCTCTGATTCACCCTGTAAGCGCTGGATGCTTACATTTGTTCACGGGCCAATTGATTCTAATGGAAAAGCTCGTTTTTGGTATGATCTAGAACTTCTGGGTTCCTCGTTCGATGGACCTTGGGCATGTATGGGTGATTTTAACGCTCTATTGTTCCAATCTGAAAAGCAAGGCGGTAATCCCGTGACTTCCTCATCTTCGGGCGGATTTCATAATTTCGTGCTCAATACTGGATTGTTGGATGTGGGCTTTGTTGGTAATCCATTCACCTGGACGAATGGTCGTTTTGGACGGGAGTTCATTCAAGAGCGACTTGACCGGGTTATGGCAAACGGGGATTGGCGCCTTTCCTTCCCGCAAGCTACACTCAAGCACTTGCCCCGGACAACCTCAGATCATGCGATGTTGCTGTTGGACACAGTGGGGGAACATTCTTCGGGTCCCCGACCCTTCAGGTTTGAATCTATGTGGACCCGTGACTCTTCTTGTGTTGATGTGATCCATAATGCTTGGAAGTTTTGCGGGCATGGCTCCCCTAGTTTTATTTTCACCCAGTGTTTAAGAAGTACCCGTGCAGCATTAAGGGAGTGGAATAAAACTACGTTTGGACATATCCACTCTACAATTCAACATCTCCAAAGTCAATTGGCTGATTTACAGCAACATCCCCATTTTAGTGTTTTGCTGGACAAAGAATCTGAGCTGCAATTTAAGCTGGGCGAAGCTCTTAAGCGAGAAGAGCAATTATGGAGGACTAAATCCCGAGTCACTTGGTTGACTACCCCGGACTTGAATACGAAGTTCTTCCACCTCTCCACGCTTATCCGACGTAGAAGATATAATATTGATGCGCTACTGGATCCTAGTGGGCATTGGTTGGAGACACGTCAATTAATTGGTGATCACATTGTAAGTTATTTTCAATCGCTCTTTGCTTGCCATAATCCGAGCTTCCCTCGAAACTTGAACAATGTGGTGCCGCACTTGGTCCAGCCTGAAGACAACTTGGATTTGTGTTGTTGTCCCTCCGAAGCGGAAATTTGGGGAGCGGTTTGTAGCTTGGGTGCCACAAAATCTCCTGGTCCAGATGGATTCCCCGCTCTTTTCTATCAAGAGTTTTGGCCTTCTATTAAGAGGGAGGTGATCCATATGGTTCAGAGATTCTTCGAGTCTGGTTATTTACTCAAGGAACTCAACCATACCAACATTGTGCTTATTCCGAAGCAAGACACTCCTTCCATGGTTTCTCATTTTAGGCCGATTAGTCTCTGTAATGTGTCCTATAAGATCATTTCAAAGATTATGACTATGAGACTGAAGCGCATCATATCAAGACTTGTTTCCCCTACTCAAAATGCCTTTGTGCCCAACCGCAGTATCCAGGAAAATTCAATCTTGGTTCACGAACTCATGCATACCTTGAGAAGAAAGCGAGGTCGAGGTGGACTGATGGCGATGAAAGTGGATCTTGAAAAGGCGTATGACAAGGTTGATTGGGGTTTTTTGGACGAAGTGCTTCGATGTTATGGATTCTCCCAAAAATGGCGTCTACTTGTGCACCAATGTATCTCTACAGTTTCCTTTTTTGTTCTCTTCAATGGGAGCCCGTATGGATTCTTCAAACCAGGCCGTGGACTTCGTCAGGGGGACCCGCTGTCACCATTCCTTTTCATTTTAGTGATGGATGTGTTGTCTGACTCTCCGGCCAAGCAGAACACAATGACTCTATTCATGGAATTAAAATAGCTCGGCAAGCCCCCTCGATCTCTCATTTACTTTTTGCAGATGACCTTATGTTTTTTTGCAGGGCAAACCCGAGGGAGGCATCTAATCTTCGGACCCTTATGGCTACTTTTGAAGATTGGTCCGGCCAAACTATTAATCTATCGAAGTCTTTTCTTGTTTTCAGCCATAACATGACCGAGTCTGCAAAGCACAACATTTGTGCGATATTAAGACTCCAACCAGCAAGGTCAGCCGGTACTTATCTTGGCCTCCCTTTGAATTTTCAAGGTTCCAAGACTCGAGTGCTTAATGATGTGAAGGAGAGAGTGTTGAAGAAAGTTGCAGGATGGAAAGCTCGGTGCCTTTCCCAAGCTGGTCGTACGATTCTTATTAAAGCGGTGGCGGCAGCTCTACCTTCTTATACCATGGCTACTTTTTTATTGCCTAAACAGTTGTGCAGTAGCATTGATACCATTTTCAAAAACTTTTGGTGGGGATTCACTGATGAGTCCCAACGCTACTACCACCCCAAAGCGTGGGAGGCTATCTGTAGGCCCAAAGACTATGGCGGTTTGGGGCTTCGACGGCTCCATGATGCAAATCGTGCCTTTGTAGCCAAGCTGGGTTGGCAGATTCTCTCTCAGAAAAGCTGCCTTTGGGTGGCAGCTCTTTCAGCAAAATACTTAAAACATCAGAGGTTTATGAGCGTGCCTAGCTCCTCGGATAGTACATGGATTTGGAAGGGTATTCTTCAAACTCGGGATATCATTGACAAGGCAGCGTGTTGGGTTATAAAAAAGGGAGATAAGGTCAATATATGGAGTGACCCATGGCTTCCCTATATGCCCCAATTCTGACCTGTCTTAAAAGAGGCTGCTGTTGTACCGAGGGGTGTGGATCGAGTGGTTGATTTGGTGACTGCAGGCGGTAGCGGTTGGAATAGAGAGCTTATTCAGTCTTTGTTTGATTCAGCTACTATGGACAATATACTAGCTTTGCCAGCTCCTTTGGGAGGTGCTGAGGATCGCTTGAGCTGGACCGCAACTTCGCAGGGCTCTTTTTCTATCAAGTCGGCTTATGAAGTGGATCAGGGACCTAGATGGAGGTCTGTACCCACTAGATATGATTCCTTGTGGATTAAATTATGGAGTGTGAAAATCCAACATCGGTTACGGTTACTACTTTGGAAGCTTGCAGCAAATGCCCTGCCCCTCAGAGGTAGGCTCGCTGGGTTCATGTCTTGCCGGGAGCATACGGGTGATGGTTTTCATTGCCCCCTTTGTCACTCTGAGCTTGAAACCGATACTCATCTTTTTTTGACGTGTCCTATTAGTCGGTTATTGTGGTGGACGGGCCGCTGGCCCCTCAAGATGGAGAACTTTGGCCGGTCTTCTATAGCTGAGTGGCTTAGTTTTATTCTAGAGCCTCAGAATCTTCCCCCTATTTGTCGATTGTAGTGGGGAGACTTTATCATTTATGTGGCTGTTGTAGTGGACTCAATTTGGTTTCTTAGGAACAGAGTGGTTCACCACAAGCAGGAAGTTAATATTTCTCAGGCTCAGGATATGATTCATCGGCGATATATGGAACAAGTGTCTGCATGGTATTCACAGCTTCACCACAATATTGCACAATGGCAGCCCCAGCCCCTAATGTGATTAAACTTAATTGTGATGGGGCCCATTCATCTAGGGGTCTGGTCTTTGCTGTGGTGGGTAGGGATGCTACTGGTCAGATTTTGGTGACTAAGTCTGGGTGTCGGCCAGGATCTTCCACTATTAAAAGTGAGGCCCTAGCGTTACGTCTTGCAGTAGCAGAGGAGCGGCAATGGGATTCTGTCCTCTTCCAAAGTGATGCCCAAGTGCTTATCTCTCAAGTTACTGAGTCCAATGTCGTACCTGATTGGCTTATTGAGGATGACGTTCAGTTTATCAAGCAAAGTTGGAGCTTGCATCCTAAATGGCATTTCGAGTGGACACCTCGTGAAGCTAATGGCATGGCCCATAATCTGGCACATTGGTGCAAGAGTGAAGGAATTGTGGGGTATATTGATGTATCTGATATTCCTCCTGATATAGCCACGTGGGACTCTTCTACCTAGGTGGCTTGATTGCTAAGAAAAAAAAAGTCTACGGAAAAGTAGGTGATCGAACCAAATTACTGAAGTACCCATCATCATGCAGGGTGAATGAAGTGTCTTCTCGGGGACATTCGAGAAAATGCCGAATTAAAGTTGAAAATTGTGCCGCATTGATGCCTAGTATGCAACCATGAATGACACGATCAAACAGACATGTCAGTAACAACGTCTATAAAAGGCAGAAATACGTCCATAAATGAAAAAGGTTAAAAGCAACTCCAACAAAATGGGCGAAAAGAACCAACTCCCTTACCTTCCTCTAGATGTTCTCACCATCTTTGCAAGCTACACGGTAAAACAAGACCTCGATGACTAGAGGCGGTTCAATTTGATGTCCCGAGAATTTTATCGAGCTGCTTCAAAT
Source organism: Myrica gale (assembly GCA_963930655.1). Lineage (NCBI taxonomy): Eukaryota > Viridiplantae > Streptophyta > Magnoliopsida > Fagales > Myricaceae > Myrica > Myrica gale. The sequence continues at coordinate 24,425,841 of OZ005600.1, read as the reverse complement.
GATTTATCCTACAAAGGGATGAATCTCAAAGATTAATCAACCCCTTGGCTTCCAACTGACACTTGGCATTAACTCAAAAAATACCGTCGAAAAGTGAGAAACCCTCACGAAGTCATCCTGGAAGCAGTCTGACAGCTACGTGAAGAAGGAGCTATTCCCGAAGTCATCTACAAGCAAAGGGAAGCAGCTTCGGAAGGACACAAATCATCCCAAAACTTCTTGGTGATCCTTTACCATGCCTCGGAGGAGGAAATATTTCGTCAACAGGCACAGAATATTATTTGAAACTTAAGGATGTGCCTTGGAAGAAAGGGAATGAGGATGCTTATAAGGACAACGAAAGGCTTGCTGACACACAACATGGGATATCAAGGAGTGATTTTTCACGTGGTAAATTACATCCCTTGTCCAGATGGCTACATTCCACCGTTCATGACGGACCGCGAGAAAAAATGCCAGAAATCAACCTTTGCAAAATATGCTATGTGAACAGGGTGTTTAAATACCTGAACGAATATATGCTGAGACAATGACCCGGTCCAAATGCTATGTTTCAATACCTGTGATCAATAAAATTAACTTTTATTTTGTAAAAGTTCCATTTATGAGTTGCAAGGTCTGAAATAAGACATGCCATTCAAAATGAAAACCAACGGTTACAATCTCCTCAAAAGGATAACCGCCAAAAATAAACCAACAAGAAAGGAGCTGTACATCGCTGTCGACGGAAACAAAAACCATATTTGGTAACGATTGTCCAAATAAAACTGGTATAACAGGCATAGCCAACAAACGAAAAAAACCAGATCGTCATGCTTCAGAAAGTCGCCGCATTAAAAGCAACGTGTTACTCAAGACATGAGGAAATGATGCACGTCAGCTTCAACACTCACCGGAAGATCTAAATTGGTTACGTGTCATCGGCAGACGATAAATATCGGGAGCGTCAAGATTCAGAAGCTGGCCACATTAAATGCAACGTGCTGCTCAAGACACAGCTAAATGACATACTCGGTTCCAACAGGCACGTGAAGATTTACATTGGCCATGTGTCATTCATAGATGATTAAAAGTTGAAATGTCAAGCGTAAAAAATTGTCACATTGAATGGAACGTGCGAAATGGATAAACAAAACACTTCAGTTCCCATGATCATCAAAAGAGTTTTCAAATAACATTTTGAAAAGTAACTGTCTAAACAAGTAGAAAATAAAAATGGGACTATATCGATAGAAGCAAAGACAACTGGAAGACAAAAAATGCAGTCATCCAAACGAAACCCTAGCCAAAACCTACCCGAAGAAATATGGGCTGGCAAAATAAGCTGGGTGATCTACGACAATCTGAAGGAATGGCAGTATCATAGAAATTTTGCAAGGCGGACCATGCATCGGTAGTATAACGAAGACTGAAGATTGAAGATGTACAACCTCTAAATATCCCTACAGAATCATGGATGGCTTTGAGCAACAAATGTTACGAATGCCAGAATCCGCATGAACTATTCGTCCGAGGCAGTGCAAGGATGTGTTGGAGAGCAACTGTAGAGGAAGGACTAAAAGAGCTCCACGCCTCAGAAAAGGAGGAAACACAAGAGCCAAATACCTCATTGCATTGGCCTATCACCATCAAAGAAGGGGATTCAAGAAGAACTGTCATAGCTATAACGACAGAGCTTAGGAGATAGATGATGACATAACAAATGGAAAATGTACGTTCTGCCATTAATGATTGGGTTACAGCCAGATGGGCAACCACAGAAGTACACCGATACGAATTAAAGGAAAGATTAGAATGTCCTAAAGAAGAAATCTGCTACATCCATGAAGAACTTCACCAACCAGCATCATTTGCAGATTGGTGGATTGCTTACAGAACTCGTTTTTGCGATATTTGTTATGCGAACAAAGAATTTGCTTATTGTGATATATGCTTACGTTTCGGAGGAGAGGAAATTGAATGAAAAATTCTTCCTTGGACCGATGTATGATCATTTATAAATAAATTCAATTCGTTAAACATTAGCTTTGATTTACATATACGTGTGTATACGAAAGCATCAACAAACATTCTCAACATGATTCATAAATGAATATGCTAGAGAATGTGGAGACTTTGATAATACCAAAACTGAATCAATCCAGCCCAAATTGAATATGATCAAATGAAAAGCCCAATGACAATGATAGGCCCATATCGCATGAAGCCCAAAAGAAAGGAAAACCGCACACTACAAGAAAATTGACCTTAGGTGTCAAAATAAACTTTGTCACCAAATCATGTCATTCCATGTCAAAATAAAAATTTCATTACCCAAGGTGTGGTAGGAATTAAAAAACTGTTCGAATGTCCATATACCACATCCGCACAGCATTTAGGGTTGACAAAAGCCAAAACGTCACTTATTAATGACTCAAAACATTTGCCAGCAATAGCGAACGCGTCCGAACGTTACGCGAAACTGTGTGCACATGGTTTGGGAGATAAAACATAAGTTGTCACCCATCAGTCACGCAATTCAGATCGTCACAAAAGCTGCAATACCGTCCGAATGACATGACCTACTGTCCGCACGACCGGGATAATCCGTGCGTGATTGACACGAGTCTTTATCAGACGTCCATGGAGAACATCTGTTAGAGTCCGCATGGTTAAATCCCATTCGGATGAGTATGGCTGTAATTTTGACTAACGCTAGTACTCCATGTTGCACGTTCCAGTCGTCTGCCCATCCGCAACGACCCCTCACGTCCGAACGACATTATTTCGAATTGAATGCTTAGGAATATGATTGGTCCACGTGGAAAACCGAAACGTCCGCATGGAATGAACATCCCGTTAGAACGATGTCGATGGACTTTAAAAATGAACAGAAGCCACTTGAACGACATTTTCACACACATAATCGCATTACATTATCTTCTCTCCTTTCTCACAGAGGTACATTCACGTTTAGAGTCTAAAATCTAGATCTGTAGTCCTATTTCGTGGATTTCTTTCTTCCCAGGTATGTTTCTCATGTTTTTATTGCGTTTTTTCATTTAAAAATCATGTTTTTAACGTTATTTACGTAGAAAATATCATATTTAATTTTCGGCCATCACATTTGTTTGATGGCCGATCTTTTTGTTGATATGGATTGCGTAATGTTGTAGGATTATTTAGGCTATAATTTTGTAATGTTTGGTTTTGGTTTGTGGTAGTTTTAGAGGTGGGGGAGAGGCTGACCTGGAAATGGACTGATAGTTTTCAATTTTCTAATGTTGCTTTTCCAAACGTTGCCACTTTATACTTCCGTGCGAACGGTACATGTAAGTGTGCAGACGTTAGGCCTTTAGACGCAATCGTTTTATCTAGAATATATACACATCTTAAAAAATAAGAGTTTTTAAGAGTTATTTTTTAGGACGGTTTTCCTAGTGTGCGAACGTATATTCATTAAACTATGTTGTTTTGTTTTACGTTAGGACGGTTTTTTTTGCGTGCGGGCGGCTTTCCGTTTACGCTGTTGTTTTACTCAGTATATATACACATTTTAAAAATAATAGTTTTTTATGGAGTTATTTCTTTCGTACGGTTGTATTAGCATGAGCACGCCTATTTCTGCGTGCGGACGTTTGTTAATTATACGTTGTCGTTTTTGCTATATATATACACATTTTAAAATTTTATTTTTTTTAGTATTTTGTTGCAGACGGTTTTCTTACCGTGCGAATGTCCAATCCCTAAATCTAGGTCATTTCATTAGACGTTTGGACTCCCTATATGTGTGTCTGGACGCTTGGTTTAATTAGACATCATCATTTTGATAGTTGTGCGGACGCAGAACGACCGTGCGGACTGTTTTAATTGACGGTTTATTTGTTTTGGCCTGATTTTGCAGATTAAAAGATGTCTAAACGCCACCATTCGTCATCTGCCTCATTTGTCGAGACCTCCGCACAGCAGGATCCTGAGAGTCCGGAGAATTATATGACCTATGATGGTATATAATTAATAAATGTAGTATCAAAAATACATATTAATAGATATTGTATCCAAATTTTTAATACATAAGTAATTTATTTACTTATCAAGGTACCATTCGGATTTTTTTTGTAGAATAAATGACGTCATTTATTTAACAAAAAGATTTCCTGCGTTCTAAATGAGGCATCCGGACATTCATTTTTCTAATACGACGTCGTGGGGTGGAATGTAAAACGGTGTCGTTGGCATGTTCGAACAATTTATTGAATTTAATTCGAAAGGCAGCCAGACTCCCTCGAAATTATTGGCGGTAAGTTATCCCATCACATTTTTCTGAAAAAACCCATCTGGACGTAAATTATAAAAACCCTCTCAAATTCGTCTTAGCTCGAATTTCTTCGTGGAGAGTCATTTGAATCATTGAGGAGGAAGGTCAGACATATAGATTGCTTAAACTTAGGGTGGATTGGAGCAAATATTTGAGATTTGGAAACTTTGAGAGGTACGTTGCTTTACGGTTTGTGAGTAAAAATATGTTGTTTTGCTTGAATGTTGATTGTGTAATACTTTTGGTAGCTTATAAACATGTTTGATGTTGAATGGGTTTGAAAATGGTGATTTAAAATGATTGTTTTTGTGATTAAAGTGGTTGGTGGACGTCTGATTATCGAAGGGTCTGTTCTTCCACAATCGTAGTCCGGACGTTTATTGTTGACTTTTGAACGGTTTTCTGGCAATTATTACTGTTCGGACGTCCTGCACGGCGTTCGAATGTTTCTTTTCGTTCATTAATCCGTTCGAACAGTTTTCTGTGAAGTTTATTTAATATTTTTTAGTTAATTCCGAAATTGTCCAAGTTATGGACAGTTTGGGATTAGACTATCCGTAATGTATGTAAATGTTGATCTGGTCATTATTGATCGGTTATTGTTGATATTTGAATGGTGTTTTGTTAGGTTGGTCATAGATCGCTCTAAGAAAAGTATCCCAACATCGGGCAACAGACTAAGCTACCTGCTTGGGTGGAGGAGCTGGTAGTGGAGCTGAAGGAGAGTATACGGACGATGGTTATGCCGATGAATATATTGTGCAAGGATTTTCATACCCGCTTAGCCGATCTGGAGACTAAGTTTGCTTTGTCGGACTGGGCTGTGACGGAGGAGCTGAATGCTATACGGATGGAATTGTATGCTACGAGAGATCACGTGTCACAGTTGTACCAGTCTCTCCATATTGTACCGATACAGATCCAGACACTCATCAAACGGGTGGATAGTATGGAGGAGCAGTTGGAGCACGTTTGCGACGCTGTCGGACAAGATCTCGGCTAGCCATTTCGTCGTTGTGATTCAAACTAGTTTTTGGTTTATGTTTTTCGTTATTTTTTTTCTTATAGCTTGTTAATTTTCTGCTTGTACTAGACTTTATACTTATGTTTCTCGTTTGGTATTTTTACGAACAGTTATTTTATATTATATACTTGATTTTGATTATGCATTTTGTTTACTATTATGTCGGTTAGATATAATTAATAGACCATTATTATTTTTATCTTATATTTAATATAGTGTTTAATATTAAATACATAATTAAATAAATTAAATTGGAGTATTGTCTATTATAATTAGGAGCAGTCTGATATTACACGTCTACACGTGTTACTATTGCAAACGTCTGAACTCAACTCAACCGTCCCCCCGTCCTTAATTTAGACACGTCTGCATGATCTGTCACCGTTCGCACAGTATATTCGTGGCAATTTTTTTTCTTAGTATGAAAACAATAAGCGTGCGCACGTTTTTTGTTATTGTGTGGACGATGAATCTACTTACAAAATTACATTTTGACACAGAAATTCACTCCGTGCGAAAGGTATTAGAGACGTTCACACTGGTTTCCATGACAATTTTTTTGTCAGGTAATACATTAACGTTCGCACGGTACTTGCAAACAGAAAAGAATAAGGAATTCGTGACGTTTTTATATTTGTCACACGAAATGAAAACCGTCTGAACCTTATATGTTGGCATCCGGAAGCTATTTCTTGAGGAACCTTAAAAATTTATCACCCAAAAATAAAGGTGACAGGCTTCTCCTATCAAACCAGGTGTCTAACTTTTTTTGACACCAACAACTTTTGCTGACAAAATTTGGACTTTAGGAGACAAAAACGTTTGACATCTAAAACTCATTTTGTTGTAGTGACTACACGTGTTGTAAACGGTTATAAGCCAACTTATAACGTGTAGCATTACCACGATCCCGACGTTCTCCACTACAAAAGCCTAAATTTCCCACTATGGAAACGTGTAGAAAGAATGCCCTCGTGACACGATGCAACGAGGGATCAAAGTCCCTCAAAAAAAGGAAAACGCAAGGATGTGTGAAAAAGGCTATAAAAGCCAAGTACTATGAAGAAGATAGATAAGTAATTATGGAGAAATTGAATAGAGAGATTAATATACCAAAGCACTGACTTTAGAATCGGAGATGCCTTACCCTTGTGTCCATGGTCATCTTTGTTATTTTACAGAAGGAATTACGTGAAGATCGAGATGCATTTATTCCGAGGTGTTTCCTATAAATCAACTTATTCGTCACTAACGAAATCAATAGTTTATAATGTATATAAAGTGTCAGAACTTCAATAGTGAGAACGAAAAAATGTATATTTTCCTACTTAGATCAAACTATGTATATGATATATTATTCTCTCAAAGTAGTAATTTGCTTTATGAATAAAAACAAGCAATGCTGTATTTATTTGTAAATTACGCAAGTTATCATAATCTATACCCATCAAACTTTTGACATACTTTAGGTTACTTATTAGGCTATCTTGGTAATTAAAGCTAATAAGTTTTCTTAAGAGGTCCAAGCAAATTTCTTGTACAGGAACGGCGTGGATTTGTACTTAAAATATGAAAAAGGTAATTTTGTTGCTACATAAATTAAACATCCATAAAGACCCTATATTGTCTTTGACCGAAGGCTATATTCATAATTTTGAACACTGAAGAATAAATTTTTTTTAATTAATATAAAAATTCAATGGACACAAGGCTATATACATTATAAATAAATAAATTCATTTGTTCTTGTTCCGGCATAGATAATTCTACCTTTACGAGTTGATCAGTTCCAGTTTTGGGCTGGGTCACATCGGGGCCCATTTATCTTCCACTCCGGTTACGTGTAGGCCAGGTAGTCTGAAAAGCGATTCATTATTTAACATGATTATGACTCTTTCGGCATCGAAAGGAAGGCCCAAGGATGAAAAAAACGGAGTAGAAAGGGTTTATTGTGGAGGGAAGAACGAGTCTGAGTTTTGGGCTGGGTCAAGGCAAGGAGTTGGCCCGTGGACAAAGCGTGCTAGCGCGTGATAGATTCGTGCGAGCGAGCGGCAGCGAGGTGAAGGCTTGACTAGAGCGACTCGTTGAACTCGTGCGGAGAAGCCAGAGGTTTGGGTGGCGCGTTTGGACGTTTTCAAGTTCGGATGGATACCAGAAAAGGCCAAGTTTTCAATTGGGCTTTTAGGAGTAGAAGAAAAATGCCGGGTGATTTTAAATAGGGCTGCACAATCCCAGTGTAGGTGCCGATTTTGGCTGATACCAGAAAAGGCCAAGTTTTCAATTGGGCTTATAGGAGTAGAAGAAAAATGCCGGATGATTTTAAAACCTACACCGGGTAGGCCGGTTTTGAAAAAATTGTCACTTACACCTACACCGTTAAGGGGAAAAACCGGCCCTTAAAGGTGGAGGTTTAGCGGTGGCGGTTTCCGGTTATCCTACATTAAAATTGAGCCATTTTTTTAGCATTTTACGCACTTAGCCCAATGTATTTTTTCTTTTTTCTTTTGGTCCATTAATCACATATCAATAAAATCTAAACTAATGAAATCCAAATTCCAAAATCAATAAAATTAAAGATCATCTTAAAAGATAAGATGAAAATTTAAAGTCCAAAGTAATAGAGACGTCACTGTAAGTAGAAACTATTATCTTTTGAAAAATCCAGTTTAGACCCTAACAACACTTAGATGGGAGAATATGTGTTTTCCCTCTAATTAACAAATCAATAACAATTTTGAAACATGTTAAAAACCTAGTAGGGTTTCCCTTGGTTTTACAAGGAAAATCCAAAAATTCAGCAATTTTTTAAGGCGCTCGAGCGCGGGTCAAACGCTCGTCGAACGCTTATGTTTCTATCTGAAATTTGCATTTGAGTGCTCGAGCGCTTGTCTAACGCTAGTCAAATGTGATGACTCTGTCTGAATTTTTTCAAAGCGCGCTCGAGCGCTTGTCAAACGCTGGTCAAACGTGATGACTCTATCTGAATTTTTGAACTAAAATGTATTAGAAATTTGAACTAGAATGTAATTGAGTGATTGATTTTGCAAGCATGGTATAATTTAATAGTGATTTGTCAATTTTAGAAATTTAGACAATTTGTTAACATTTCATAAAAACTCTTAAACTAATACATTCATTTAAAAACTTTTGTGGTAGAATCTCGACCTCTTGACTTATATTATGCGGTGTACTTATCAAAGTTTGACATTAAACTCTTTAATTATGATTTCAATGCCTTCGTATATATCCTTCTAAATACAATAAATTTGTAATTTTTTCTACCAAAATTCTCTACATAAAGCGGTCTATCAAGTGGCCAACCGCTATATGAAGCTGATCGTCCTCTACATGAAGCAGATGACGGGGTGCATAGGATAAAATTTGACAGCATTTATTGTCAGATCGACCCTTAACGGCTAGAAACGGCTAGTTTCTAATGTGACCTATATAAAGACCTTCCTGGTGTCTAAAAGTAGAGGAAAACGACCACATATCATTTCAATAGCTTGAGAAAGATCTTAAACCTTCTTATTTCATATTTCTCATATCATTCACACAAATTAGATCTTCGCATCCTTGTCATTGTGTGAATCAAAAGAGATAGAGCTTTTTATTTTCTTATCCACTTTTTGAAAGCGTTTAATTATTGTATCTCCCTATTCAAGAGAAATTATTTCTTTAGTGAGGTTGTTCACTAAAGAAGAAGCTTAGAGATGATATATCTCAAACTTGGTTGGGTTGTGAGTGGTGTGCCTGAACAACCACTTGAGTTGTGAGTGTTGAGCCCGAGAAAGCATTTGTAAGGTTCTCTAGTACCCGGAAGCTAGAGTGTACATTATATGGAAGATAGTGAGAAAACCTCATGCCTCGGTAAAAGCTTGATGGGTGGATGTAGGCCGGTTGGTCTAACCACCTAAAAATCTCGTGTTTGCTTCTTTAACCATACTTTTTATATTGTTGGTTGATTGTCTACTATGATGATTTCTTATGTGTTAATCTTATAAATGCAAATACAAAAATCATTAACTTTTATGATATTTTTGTTAGCTTTTGTTCACAATCGATATTTAGATGATTTCAATAAATGGATTGAGTTTATAAAATGAACATCTTTAAATATAAAGACATTTCTATCAAAGAGCCAAATACAAGAAGATCGAAGATGCAAGGAGCTCAAAAGTGAAGATTCAAGACCATAAGGTATAATCTTGTAACTCTTAGTTTCACTTTTGACAAAGATTTGAATCACACACTTGCATATCTTTCAAAACGTGCATTAATCGTTTTACCTATTGTTTGAAAGACCAAAATGTTTTTAATAGTTTCAAATTATCTCAATCAAACTCTCAAACCTTTTATATACTTTTGGGAAGTTTGTGTTTAAAATTAGGTGTTTTAAGTTGATAAAAATCGTGGTTTTAAATTAATCGGATCATGTGCTTAAGTTGTGGAAGTCGACCGGTCTATCTTTTGAAAATATATCTGTTGAGTTCTAACATTATGACCGTTGGGGTAACGGTAACCTGCAGCAGTGGACCGGTTCATGTAGCGGTCAAACAGCTCATCTTGAATTTAGTCAGATCGCCCCTAACGGCTAGTTTTCTAATGTGGCCTATGTAAAGACCTTCCTATTGTCTAAAAAAATAGCGACCACATATCATTTCTATATAAAGATCTTCTTATTTCGTATTTCTCATACATTCACACAAATCACGTCTTCACATATTTGTCATTGTGTGAATTAAAGAGATATAACTTTTCATTTTCTTATCCACTCTTTGAGAGATTTTATTTCCTGTAGCTTATTATCCAAGAGAGGTGATTTCTTTAGTGAGGTTGTTTACTAAATAAGAAGCTTAAAGAGAGTATATCTCAAGTTTAGAGAGAGTATATCTCAAGCATTGTTAGGTTGTGAGTGGCCCGAAAAATCACTTGGGTTCTGTGTTAAGCCAGAGAAAACATTTGTACGGTTCTCTAGTACCCGGAAGCTAGAGTATACACTATTTGGAAGATAGTTAGAAAACTTCAAGGCTCGGTAAAAGAGATTTAGGGGTGAATGTAGGCGGGTTTGCCGAACCAGCTAAAAATCTCGTGTTTGCTTCTCTAACCCTACTATTTACATTTAACACTTATTTACTTATCGCATCAATATATTTGTGTTAAACTAGTCTTTACTTTGCAAACACGATTTTGGGGGTTAAAAGCTAAAAAGTTTAGAATTTCAATTCCCCCCCTCTCTTGGGTTGTCTTTTATCTAGGAATTACAATTTTGCGAGCTTAATTTTTTTGTTTGTTGAGAATGACCTTTAAATTACCATTGGTAGCTAAGAGATTGCTACAAACCCACTTGGTGGGCTACTATCGTAATACTGGTGGACTCTTGAGTTCCCATTAGTCATCATCTATACCATTTCAATGAGATTGCATTTAAAACTCCAAATTGTTCTTTTGGATGAATATGATTATTTTGAGTTCTATCATTGTATTCACTTTTTAATTGACAAAGAGAGAGATTTCTTAATGTTGATATGCTTGTATTCCCTTTGATTGAATAATGGATATTGGTAGTATGCATATTTGAGGAATATATTGATGGATAATGCATGCCCACAAATCTTTTTTTTTTTTATCAAATTTTAGGTGATGCATCCGTCTAAGTTTATATCCTTTGTCTTTTTGATATGACAAAAGGGGAGGAATGTGTTGATAGTTTTGATGACTATATATTCTATTTTTGTATTGGATTATGAATATTAACTACTAATGTTTTGTCTCAAGTTATAAATGATTGTCCAATTCCAAAAGATAGTGAGAGTCATCCAAAAAATATCAATTTATTGTAATCATAAAAAATGGACAGATTGTCGGCTTTTGTTCATAATCGGTATTTTGATGATTTCAATAAATGAATTAAATTTACAAAATAAACATCTTCAAAGACAAATACATTTTTATAAAAGAGCCAAAAACAAGAAGATTGAAGATCAAGAAGATGCAAGCAGCTAAAAAGTGAAGATTCAAGACTATAGGGTATAATCTTGTAATTCTTAATTTCACTTTTGACAAGGATTTTTACAAACTTGCATATCTTTTAAATCATGGGTAATGTCATTTTGCGCCCCTTAAGTATGAAGCAATTGCAATCGAGTCCCCTTAAGTATCAAAACTGCGATTTGCGCCCCATAAATTTCAAGCATTTTCAATCTTCGCCCTCCGTCCAATTTTCCGTCACGGAATTCGGCATCATGTGCGTCGCACATGCGCCAATCCCACCTGTCTTTACCGTTATACCCTTCGTAAGTGAATTTTGGGTATTTTTTTTCAGTTTTGAATTTTCATTTGTACGAATTTTGGTGAAGTTGGTTTTGATTGGATGCAATTTGCATACAGGGTCTCTTCTTTGGATACTTATGAGTATATTAATTGGGGAAGAGGCTTCTGATTGGCATAAATATCAAAGCTTGCGAAGCTTTGATCAAAGAAGCCGTTTTTTTTTTTTTATTATTTTGCCTAAGACAATGGGAAAGCCGATAAGAAAGAAGAAGAATCAGCTAGAACAAAAATTAGGCAATGCAAACGGTAAGCCGAGCAAGGCCTCCGATAGTAGCTCGACAATGCTCGATGAAGACACTGCAATGTTCATCAACATGTCCCAAGAGCTCAAAGAAGAAGGTAACATACCTTTCCAAAAATGCGACCACGAGGGTTTGGCTCATGTGGAGCAGCCGAATGCTTCAGAGTCACCTAAAATGGTGAAACAAAAATTAAGTAAAAAGAAGAGTAGGAAAGGTGAGTTGAAGGCAAAGGATAAGGTGGTTGTGGAGAGAAGATAAGTGCTATAAAGGATAAGGAAGTGATTACAAAGACAATCGAGGAAGAAAAAGTGGTTTTGGAAACTGTTAAGGAAGAAAAAGTAGTTACAAAGACAGTGAAGTTGGTATTGGGGGAGGATATTACAAAGGGTATTTCGGTAAAAACAGGTGGGATTGGAGTGTGCGACGCACGTGATGCTGAATTTCGTGAGTTCTGACGGAAAATTGGACGGGGGGCGAAGATTGAAAATGTCTGAAATTTATGGGGCGTAAATCGCAATTTTGATACTTAAGGGGGCTCGATTGCAATTGCTCAATACTTAAGCGGCGCAAAATGACATTACCCCTTTAAACCATGCATAAATTTGTCATTACAAGTTTGACAACCAAAATACGCTTTAAATGTTTTCAAATCATCCATATATAAATTATCATGTCTTGGTTATACTTTTGGAAAATTGGTTTTTGAAATTGAGATTTAAAAAATGTTAAAAATTGGCTTTTTAATAATAGTGGGTCGTCCTCTTTATCAAGCGGTCGACCGCTATATGAAATAGATCGTCCTTTACATAAAGCGGATGACGAGGCGCGTAGAACAAAATTTGACTACATTCAAATTTTTTGACGAATGGGCAACGACTAGTTGAAGCTGTTGACCGGTACAACGAATATATTATTAGATCGACTCTCGGCGGTTAGAAACAACTAGTTTTCTAATGTGTCATATATATAAATCTTCATAGTGTCTAAAAACAGAGGAGAACGACCACATTTCATTTCTATAGCTTGAGAAAGATCTTAAACCTTCTTATTTCATATTTCTTATATCTTTTACACAGATTACATATTCTCATCCTTGTCATTGTGTGAATCAAAAGAGATAGAGTTTTTCATTTTCTTGTTCACTCTTTGAGAGAGTTTAATTCTTGTATCTCCTTTCAAGAAAAAGTGATTCTTTTAGTGAGGTTGTCCACTAAAGATGAATGTTAGAGATGGTATATCACAAGTTTGGTTTGGTTGTGAGTGGTGTGCTAGAAAAACCACTTGGGTTGTGAGTGTTGAGCTAGAGTGTACATTATTTGGAAGATAATTGGAAGCCAGAGTGTACATTATTTGGAAAACATTTGTAAGGTTTTATAGTACCCAGAAGCTAGAGTGTACATTATTTGGAAGATAATTGGAAAAGTTCAAGACTCGATAAAAGGAGCTTGAGGAGTGGACGTTGGCGGATTTGCCTAACCACTTAAAAATCTCGTATTTGCTTCTCTAACCCTACTCTTTACATTTAGCAGTTATTTCCTTGTTGCATCAATATATTTGTGTTAAATTAGTCTTTACTTTGTAAATACGATTTTGGAGTTAAAAGAGAAAAAATTTAGAAACACAATTCACTCCTCTTGAATTGTCTTAATCCTTAAATTTACACAGAAAATTATAACCAGAGTTTTACTCTAGCCCTAGTAAGAGGCACTTCTTTAGGTCCCTTCCTTGCTGTTAGAACACTAGTGCTTTTGGCTAATATGACCCTCTACCATCTATTGTTGTAGAACATTCTTCTCTTCTCGAAAAACCCTACAATTTCTCGAGATGCAACACGTGGTTGATAAAATTTCTCGACACGCGGAGATTGCTGCGAAGTTTATCAAAGGACCAACACGTGGTGCGACCTGATAGCAAACTTCTAAAATAGATTTCTCAACCAACATTCTAGCGCGAGAGTACAAACTAATGTAATACTTAAAAGAACAATATTCATTCGGTGAGTTTACGTGATTAAATCAAATCACTTTCTGATTTTCCTTCCCGGTAGACCAATAAACTAGTGCCTTGTGACCTTTTATTACTTAAAACCATATAATAAAAACAAAGAAATAAACAAAAGCAAGGTAGGTTACCTTTAGACTAAGTATCTTCCCCCCACGTGTGGACCTCCGATCTTATTAACGGATTCAATCATGAGCCTCTGATAGTATTTGGATTTATGAGAGTTTAATATGTATTAAAGGAGTGGATTGGGAAAAGATTTATGTAAATTAATTTTGATTCCACGTGAGTAGCGAGGATTTTCCTCATCATATGAAGTTCTTAAAAAGTAATCTTGATTCCAAATTTCCAAATGGTGGGTGAGTTTGGTGCTTGTGAAAATACTAATCTAGCTCGTCTCTAATACACTTTTAATTTATTTTTTTAGTCTGACAAACCTAACGGATGAAATTGAATTGATAAGTTTAGACTCGGTTCAATTCACAAATCAAGTAGATCAGGTAAATTTGACTTTACCCCCTGAAGATGACGTTAGAGAATCGTTCGTATGTCAAACGATTCCAACCTAAAACTTAGAAAGCACATCCAAAATTGAATGTTCTGACTTGAGGTTAGCCTGCCTATTTTTTTGAGGCTAACACGTCTGTCACTGATCAAAATTATATGTCCAGATTTCTAGTTGTACTTATATAGAGGATTAAATTTAAAAAAACAAGACCGAACCATAAATTTAATCTGATTTTGTGATTCAATCTGGTTCGATGTCTGATTTTGTTCAGTCCTAATAATGTGAAATTTTTTTTCCAGAATCACTTATTAATACTAGACCGATGTTTAAAAATAAAAATTTATTAAAATGTTTGAATATAAAAAATAGTATAAAGTGAATAGAATAAGAAAAATAAACCGTGCGTTTGTTATCACAAAAATTTTAATAAAATCAAACACGTCAAAATTTAATAATTACTTTTATCATTCATTCACGGATCTTAATAGTACCTCTTTTTTAACATCAATACAAGAATTTAATAGAAAAGTGAGATGGGAAATTTTTATAATAATAAAAAAATTTTAAAATATCAAAATTTGAAAACGATGTGCCGTCAAGAGTCCATCCTAGGCGTGGGCCTCGCTGCCACGCGTTAAACCCACAGTAGCTGGTCGGCAGATCGCTGTTGGATCAAATCTGGGACCAAAAGATGTGCCGTCAAGGGTCCCAGGCACCACAGTGACATGTGGGTCCCGTTCTTTTTTGCCGTGCCTCCCTCTCTCTCCCCGTCCCCTCTTTAAACCTGCGAATTAAAGACCGACTAATAGAAGCCGTTGGATTCCGCTTTGTTGCTCAAATATAACACATATGTTCCACGTGGCGACATATTAGATTTTCCACTGTGATTAGATTTTCTATGGAAAACTTCAGCATGTATCGTACTTCTATAAAAGGTCAAATTCTACCTAATGAATGGGTCCCACGGGTTTCCAATGTGCCACCTAGCTATTTATGGTGTATCATCAGTTAGGTCCCTGTCACGTGTACGTTCGATTCTTTGTACATCCCCTGTGAATCGGCTACATTCTCGTACCAAAGAATGCCACGTGGAACGAATAATCTATACAGACGGTGACACGTTGAGAGTTGCTTGCGGGTGCAGATACAGTCTTAATAAAGTCCCGTAGGGAATTCTTTCCTTCCAATAATAGCGCGGTGTCCCGACCTTTACTGCAAAACCAGCGTGGCACTGCCAGATCGAAGAAGGACAAGTGGCGTGACGTGAACAGCGAGTACGACTTACTGTTTGGTAGACCGATTCCTCATTTCCACATTCTCTACGGATGCGTGTCATCTGAACTAATATCTTCCACCACGTGTCAGTCTGAACCCGTCTCTTCTGTTTCTTTTATCCCGTGCTCGCTCTTCCCTTCCCTTCCCTTCCTTCTCTCTCTCTCTCTGCGGTGAATGCGAGTGAGCTACTAGATATATGGAAGCTGCCTCGTCGGAGGAGCAACTCGAGAGTGTCGAAACACTCCTTGAGACGGACCTGGAATCGACGGGCTCGGGCTTGTCGTCTATACTCAATACGGAAGATTCCAGAAGCAGCAGCAGTTCAGGCGACATCTCCATCTCGAGCAGTAGCTCCGGTGATTTTCCGGTGATTCTGGCTCTGGAGACGGCCGTGCCAGTGCAGGTGGATACCGCTCCGTCTTCTGAGGCGAATTTGACGGCCACGGCCACGGCGAGGCAAAAGTGCGTTGGGAGAAACAACAAGGGAATGAACTGGGGGTTCACTTCGGTGATTGGGAGGCGGAGAGAGATGGAGGACGCCGTGGCCGTTGTACCAGGCTTCATGTCGCGCACGTGCAATCACGTGGGAGGTTGTACGGCCCCGGGCTCTAGAACTTCCAGCGAGATCTCGCCCGTTCATTTCTTTGGAGTATACGACGGTCATGGCGGCTCTCAGGTACGTTACATGCTTTCCACAATTTTGAATCTTAAACTTAGAAAGTGCTGTTTGTTTTCTAATCGGTTCGCTTCGGTTCATGGCAATAATCAGTAAATATTGTTTTTCTTTAATAGGCATAAAATATTGTTTTACATAGCCTGATTATTATGAAGCGTCATTGTGTCTCTCGGTAGCACGTGGTGTTCTAGGACTGGTGTATAACAAGAGAACTTTATTGCGCGTTCGTTTCCTTCCAGTTAAGAACACGTGTAGTTTGAGTCACTGGAAATCCTTCAAGCCCATATTGATCTGGGCGGAAGCCCTTTCCTTCCCATGAAAAGCTCGATCGGTGCAAAAGTGATACTATAGTGACGGGATGGCGTCGTAGTTCCCCTAACAGACGCATAGCTGGAGAATATCACGATTCAAAATTAAGGATCACAAGGAATCTTAAAAGTGATTGATTCAATCAGTTGCAACCAATACGCAGCGTTTGTAGGAGCCATATGAAAAATTAGAGGATTTGTTTGTTTATTGGATTGTATAGTATTAGTGGATATATATTTTATATTAATATACGGAGAATTTTATTTCGATATTTTTATACCGCTGTGGTCTGAGCAACGCCAGTAACGACGAGCATGAGGTTCCTCTTTTGGTGTAAACAAAAATTTTGATGGGACCACAAATTACCTCCTGCATGCCACGTATAACTTGAGCGCCTATTGTTTAGCTGTTTTGATAGGCTCCATTCTCCTGTCTGACCTGCACTCATTTCCTTGGACAGCTAGCCTGGTTGATATTTTGTGCGATACAGGGCCGGCTCAAATAAAAATAGAGGCATAAAGCAGAGATTAAGAACGGGGCCTTTCTATTTTTGAATATAATAAAAAATATATTTTAAACATATATTTATTTAAAATGCTCTTATATTGAATGTAATAAAAATTAAATAATTTTTTTTTCACAAAATAGAGCAATTTTGAGCACAAATAGTTTTTGAGGCCTTAATATAAAAAATTATTTCACAAGACAGCTTTATATATGAAATATATTTTTGTTTCACTAAATTTCACTCTTACTTAGCCTTTTTTTTTTCTTTCCTAATCAAACAATTTGGGGCCTTGCTTGGAGGTAGGGGCCTTAGGCAGCCACCCAAGCTGCCTACCCCTTCAGCCGGCCCTGGTGCAATATCGCGTCCGGTTATAACCTTCAAATGGCTAGTTTAGTGGCTTCCGTACAGAAGGAACTGCTGCTCACGCCTCTGATCGGACCACTGCATGGTGATCTAGTGGCCCAAACTTTCTAATAGAAGTAGGGACCTGTCTAGAGCGATATAGAAATACGATATCTCTTAAGTTGAGGATTAGATATATACATGTTATGTTTTTTAATGTTCTCTTTGCCTGTGCCTTCTAAGCAATCAATATTGGCTGATTATATTTTCAAATGACTTTATATTGTGCACTATCGATTAAGAGATGATCTTTAAAATAGACGAAAAATAGGTTGTAGTTAGATTTGACTAGAGAATAGGTATTGGACCCTCTTGTTAGATACACAATTATGTGAAGAAGATAAATAATTAAGAAGAAAAATCAAATTTGGAGTTTTTGGTATAATTTTGGGGAAATATTATAATAAGCTCCATATATATGGGAAAAACCAATTAGTCCCCCCTCAAGTTAATTTCAATGTGTTTTATTATGCTTCTTTTATTTCAAATACAATCAATCATCGTTCTCTATTTGATTTGGATGTTAAATCAGACTGAAGCGATGTGTATTGGTTGAAATGCCCGTTCAAGACAAAATAAAAAAATAAAAACTTTAAAATATAAAAATATAATTTCTATATTTTTATTTGAAAAATATTCTTTTTATTAATGTTTTATTTTGTTTGAATTTTTTAAATATTTTTATGAATTTTGTTTTGGAAGGGCATTTCAATTATTTTAATGTGATTTAACAGCCAAATCAAATGGATTACTATTGATTGTTTTTGAAACCTGAGGAGAGTAATAAAACAAATTGAATGGATTGCTATTGATTGTTTTTGAAACATGAGGAGAGTAATAAAACAAATTGAAACTTAAGGGACGGATTGATTTTTATCTATATATATATATACATGAGGAGTATTATGATGTTCTCCTATAATTTTTCACAAAATTTATTCCTCGTATGTGTGCATCAATCTCAATGCTGTGGTTTAAGCACTGAATAATTATGTTAGGAACTTCCGTATGTGCCGAGATGTTAGATAGTCCAAGGATAGAAAAAAAAGTGGCTTACTGGTTAAATAAATGATCTTTATCAATATGATGCAGGATTTTGGGCGTTCTCGTCAATTGTAAACGACATTCAAACTGAAGAATGCACAGACTTCTTTTTGACAATTCCCACCTATGCTTTTCATTTCAAGTGCAGAATCAGTAACATCATCGATCTCTCAGTTTGCTTGATTACCATGATTATAGTTAACATAGGTTTTAGGGAATATAATAGAGACTAATTTTGAAATTAAGTTTCATCAATCTTCAGCAGTATCCTTTCTTCCTGGTATATATTTATGATATTGATCAGCATGTAAATTTGTCAATCTAAGAGCTTCCCTGTTGACTATTGCCTTGGTTTTTCTAGGCGGCTAAAGTTTGCGCGGAGCGAATGCATGAAATGGTAGCAGAAGAGTGGGATCGGGAAAGAGTTGACGGCTATGAGTGGCAGAGGAAGTGGGAGTCAGCATTCTCTAGCGGGTTTGAGAGGACTGACAAGGAGGCCCTGATAGAGGCAGCAGTACCAGAAATGGTAGGATCAACTGCAGTTGTAGTTGTTCTATCTGGCTGCCAGATTATCGCATCCAACTGTGGCGACTCAAGGGCAATTCTCTGTCGTGGGACTGAAACAATCCCCTTAACTGTTGATCAGAAGGTCAAATCGAAAGCCTTTTATTCTGCATATGCGCATTTAGCAATAATATTTGACACTCATGAGCCATGAGGTCCAATGCATATTTTAGTTTAAGGGTATTGAAAAAAAATTACTAAAAAAAAGTAGAGATTGAACATATACATAAAATATTTTGAGGGGTATTAAAAATGACAAAAGGAAAGCAAATTAGACAAGTACTTGCCACTATCCAGGTAATAGGTTCTATCTCCTGACGTTATTGACATCTTTTTCAACAAGATTAAAGACATTTGTTGTTGTTGCTTTTACAGCCTGATAGACTGGACGAACTCATGAGAATTGAAGGAAAGGATGGGAAAGTCATAAACTGGAATGGAGCTAGGGTGTTTGGAGTCCTTGCAATGTCCAGAGCTATAGGTTTCTATTTATCTCTATTTCTCCTATTCTAAGATCTCTTGTTCGGCAAAAATCAAAGCTTTTGTCTTCCATTATATCATTGTTGGACACAACTATATCTGCTCTCACCCACATCATTACGCAAATGCTATCGTGGTTTATTGTGCTTCAGTTTACTTAAAATTGAGATCAATACGATCACTTTTTAAACTCGAAGTGGTGATACAATTGGGCTGTGACTACCTCTTGGGAAGCGTAGGTCACCTTTTAAATCCCTACCGACCTCCTCACATTGGGTTTAGTAGTCGAAATTGGGAGATGTGTTACTGCATTATGTGAAGCTGAAATGGTTTTCTGTTGAGTAGATAAGAGAGAACCATCCTAGAAAATTGCAGTAGGAATAATAACACGAGATTGACAGAAACTTGTTAGAAAAGCTTTGGTGCTTCCTGAAGTTTGCCTAAATGATTTCCCAGGATCTGCTTGAATTCACATTGGAAGGTCGCAAATTGAAACAAATTTTTGTTATGGCTTGCGATGTGCATTTCTTTTAGTGTAGGCTTAATGTGTATGTTTCAGGTGATCGGTTTTTGAGGCCATGGATAATTCCAGTGCCTGAGATTACTTTCATGACAAGAACAGCTGAGGATGAGTGTTTGATTTTGGCAAGTGATGGGCTGTGGGATGTCATGACTAATGAAGAGGTTGGGGAGATCGCACGCCGTCTTCTCAGAAGGCAGCTCCGGTACTCGACTTCTGATGAGATTTCTCCAGCACAAGCGGTTGCTGATAATCTCACTGAAATAGCATATGTGAGAAACAGTTCTGATAACATTTCCGTGATTGTCGTCGACCTCAAATCAAAAAGAAAGAACCATCGAAGGCAATGAAAAAGTAGTGTGGGAATCTCTCTCTCTCGCAAGTTCTGAGGTAAGAAAGGCCAGGGTGGTCTAGCGAAATTGGACACGTTCAGAAGATGAGCATCCCCCCATTGACAGAATCGGAAGCCCATGTACAGTGCTGACTGGAAAAAATTGGCATTCCGTGTACAGTTCTGACTGGCAAAACACTACTGCTGCCAGGTAACCACCAGAATTGGTTTGTTGCGACGAAAAGCAGATCAATCCTCTGTTTTAATTGGCTTGGTCAAGGAACCAGACAACGAATTCTTTGGTTTTTTTCCACATGAATATTGAGAATAGAGAAGAAACTAAAATGACATGAAATATTTTAAGCTTATTTGCTTTATTTTCAGTAGGAGCAAAATTGCTTATAGTGACAGGATGTTATTAACGAAGTTATTGTGGCACTAATGAGTGCTGACTTGTGACATGATTAATTAATTCTGTTGAGAAGAACGAAATTTTCAGTTTTTTCAATAGGAATGAAAATAGCAAAGAAAGGTAAATGACATGAAATATTTTGACCCTTTTTTTAGAAAAGGATCTCTTCCCCAAAATTGAGTTTGGCAGGATGTTAGTAACAAATTAAGAGAAAAAAATATTTTTCACCCACAAACTATTATAGGTTTTGCAAAGTCTATAATAAACTACCGCTTTCTTAGATACTTTGCACAATCTATCAAATTTTTAGACTAAAACGAAGATAATTCCCTTAACCCACACGGAATAGATTGAAAATATTGTTGTCAATTCATTAAATTTTCAAAGGTAATATTGTTGCACGGAAGGTGTAAAGTGTATAACATTGGTAGTTTGAGGGTGCAAAGTGTCTAAGATGGGTACGTAGTTAGACGGTGCAATGTCTCAAAAGTGGTATTTTATGGTGTAAAGTGTAAAATCTTTAGTAGTTCGTGTGTGTGATAAGGTTATTTACCTCAAATAATTATTTTGTGTTCTATATTGTTGATGGTGGAAACGAACTTTGTAATTGCGCAAAGATTTGGAACAAAATTTGTCGTTCGAAGTTTTTAAGCTGATCTTATCAAAGAACATTTAATTTTCACTTTTTAATATGAAAGATAAAAAGGAAATCGAAGTGATGTATACACTACAACAAAATTTAGTTTTTGGAATTGAAAATTTCGTTCAAAAAATACAAATTTTATTTGTCTTCCAACTGTACTAACAATCTCGTTACAAAAGGTTTTTTGGGATGAAAAATTTTTTCCATTCCCTTTCGGGATGGACATATATATTTTTTTTCTAGATAAACCAAAACAGGACCAATCCTCGACAACCCAACAAACTCATGGAGGAATCCATGGGTTATCACTGGAGAGGATGTCAACTGGAATACAAGATATAGGGATATAACCCTCTAAATTCGCCAAACACACCCATTGAACAATTTTATGAGCCAAGGTATTAGCCCCTCTCCTGACATGGCAAAACTTCCAGCCTTCTTTGCGGCTAGCAAGACTATGAATATCAGCGACAATCTTTGCTATTTGCCATAAAGCACCGTTAGACCCTTTGTTAATAGCTTCAATAATGTATAGAGAATCCCCCTCCAAAAGCACACGTGGTGTTGGTAGATGAAAAGCCTCCTGGGCAGCCATCAAGGCTGCCCTTGCCTCGCCCACAAGAGGGCCGCTAGGAGGTAGCCTCTTCGAAAGAACAAAGAGGATATGTCCTTCCGCATCTCTGCCAACTGCAGCAGCAAAGGAAAAGGAATTACGAATTGCAACATCAAAATTAATTTTATACGTACCATTGGGAGGAGGTTGCCAAACGGGGTGAATATTCGGGCATTTGTCTTTCCAGGACTGGACAATTTCTTGATAGCGGGTTCTTGTGGAGTGCAACAGCTTTCTAATATCTAAGACACCTCCATTGTGAACAAGATGATTACGAGCAAACCAGATGGAGTCCATGAGCACCGTGGCAAATCTCGTGAAATTTAATTGCTGATCTTGGGGGAAATAAAGAGACTGGGAAGGCTTAAGAATGAGGCGCACCCAATCAGCAATACTAGAAAGAGAAATCTGATCAATAATGATCGGCCAAGGAGCTTCTCTCCACATAATCTGCGCCACGGGACACTCAAAGAATATGTGGATCAAAGTTTCAACGTGCTGGTGACAGAACACACAATAGGATTCCTCCTCTGGTCTATTAGAAAACCGCGCCAGCCTGGCTTTGGATGGGAGGCAATTCCACGCCACTTTCCAAAGGAACAGTTTCAGTTTATCTTGCATTGGAATATGCCAAAGCAGTTTCCACTCTTCTTCCAAAAGAATATTCTGAGAAGGAACTCTAGAGTTTATAAGAGCATGAGTAGATTTGAGAGAAAAATACCCATGGACTTCGGGGGTCCAGATAAGAGAATCTACATGTCGATTCCGAGGGATGTGAAGATTTAAGATTGCTTCAGCATCCTCAGCTATAAACAAGTGCCGAATTAAATTAGAATTCCAAGCTCTAGAGAAAGGCATAATCAGAGAGTCCACCATGGATTCCTTATCAGTAATAATAGAAGGCAAACGAGGTACAGGACTATGGGGTATAGGGGAAGGGATCCACTGATCATGCCACATGCGTACCTGGTTACCTGAACCGATTTGAAAACAAGATGCACGTTTTAGAATGGGGGCCACTCGAGTAATACCTTTCCAAAACCAAGAATCACCATTTGCAGCTTGAGAATCCCATATCAGGGAACCTTTGAGATACTTGGCACGTATGATTTGAATCCATAGTTTCTCGGGGTTGGTTAGGATCTGCCATCCTAGTTTAACGATGAGGGCCTTATTATGGTTTTCCATGAGCTTTAACCCCAGACCTCCCTCAACTTTAGGACAACATAATGAGGCCCAAGATTTCAAGCATAGGTGATGATGAGAATCCGAAAACCCCCACCAAAATCTCATCATCATTGAGTCCAATTTAGAGCATATGGATTTTGGGAGAAGATAATTAGCCATAGAATAAGTAGGCAAAGCAGAAGCAACAGAGCGGATAAGAACCAACCTGCCAGCTTGAGAGAGAGTTTTCATTTGCCAACCTTCTAGACGCTGTTTAACTCTGTCACAGATGGACGAGAACTGGCGATGCTTATTTCGTCCCAAGACCATTGGAATACCCAAATGGTTGCCAATGCACTCGTTCCATGGAAGGTTGAGGATGGAACAAATTGCAAGATTGTTATCACGCAGGACATTACGACTAAAGCAGACTGAAGATTTTCGGGGGTTCAATCTCTGACCCGACCAATTGCCATAAGTCTGGAGGCAATCCGAAATAACACTAGCTTCTTCTCTAGAGGCTCTGCAAAAAAGTAATAGGTCATCAGCAAATAAAAGATGAGTTAAAGCAGGAACACCCCTACCAAGTTGTATGCCATGTAACCGATTTGCTTGTTCCTCGCGGATTAGCATACGGGAAAAAACTTCAGAACCAATTATAAATAAGAGGGGGGACAAGGGGTCTCCTTGGCGGAGACCGCGAGTAGGTTTGAAGAATCCCGTGGGGGATCCATTCAAAAGGATGGAGTAAGAAACAGTTGAAATGCATTGAGAAATCCAGTAAATAAAAGTCTCATGAAACCCAAAACATTTTAAAACAGTTAAGATAAGGTTCCATTCCATCCGGTCATATGCTTTTTCAATATCAGCCCGAATTGCCATAAATTGGCGTCCCTTGCGCTTGCGCCGAAGCATATGGAATATTTCATGAGTGAGAATAGAATTGTCTTGGATCACCCGACCCTGCACGAAGGCAGACTGAAGAGGAGAAATAATGTTAGCCAACACCAACCTCAATCTTTTAGCCAAAATTTTTGCAATCAACTTGTAAGATACATTGCAGAGGCTAATGGGTCTATAGTGAGCAATAATGGAAGGGCACTCAATTTTTGGAATTAAAACAATATGCGAATGATTAATCTCAGAAGACATAAAACCATGGCAGAAAAAAGATTTAACCATCGCTGACACTTCCGGCCCAACTATGGTCTAATAGTGCTTGAAGAAGAGACCAGTCATGCCATCCGGGCCTGGACTTTTGTTGGACCCAATGTCTCTAATGCCCTCGAAAATCTCTGCATCTGAAGGAATGGAGCAAAGCATAGTATTGTCTTCCAAGGATATTGTCGGGTTGATTAAATGATCCAAATCTGGAGGAATAATTGGGTTAGAAGAGGCAAATAAAGAACTGAAATGCTGAACAATATGAGCCTCAATCTCGGGCCGGGAAGAAATCCAGTTCCCATCTCCATCCTTGATAAATTCAATTGCATTTCTACGCCTGCGAATGATGGTTGACAAATGAAAATGCTTCGTGTTGAGATCGTTCGTCAAAAGCCATTCTTTTCGCGCCTTTAGCTTCCAAAAAAGCTCCTCAGAGCGAAGTTCTTCATCAAGGGCCAATTTGAAATTTCTCTCTTGCGCAGAAGAATCCAGAGGAGGATCTGCTGCTTGGATGTTGGCAAGAAGAGTCTGAAGGGATTTAATGCAGTCTTGAATAAGCCCAAAATGATACTTATTCCAATCTTTCAACGCAAGCTTAACTGCTTTGATTCGTTTGCAAACCCGAAAAGCAGGGGAGCCACGGATATAGAAGAGCCAACTAGATTTTATCACACTTCACAAGAGTCATCACGGATCCACATAGGTTCGAACCGAAAAGGCTTGGGGTGGGAGAAAGCATCGCCATCAGTATCTAATAAAATAGGCACGTGATCTGAAGAGGATCTAATCAGATGTGTAACCCGACTACGGGGAAAAAGCGATTGCCACTCCCCATTAGCAATAGCACGGTCAAGCCTCTCACATATATTAGCTTGCCCCTCCCGGTTATTAGACCAGGTGAATTTTTGGCCTTTAAAGCCCAAATCAATGAGTCCACAAATATCCATCAAATTTTGAAAATGGTTATGTGATGTAGAGGCAAAGGGTCGACCCCCCCGTTTCTCAAAAGAATTCAGGATGCAGTTAAAATCACCAATACATAACCAGGGACCCGAAAAAGCATTAGCTAGATTTTGAAGAAATTGCCAAAAATCTTGTTTTTTATTCCAATCCGTAGGACCATAGATCCCAGATAAAAGCCAATGGGTGTTAGAAGGAACCGAGTAAACCAACAGAGAGATAACATTTTCATTAATATTAAGCACTTCAATATCCAAACCCAAACGCCAAGCAAAAAGCAAACCACCTTTACTGCCTTCAGGGGGATGAAACACAAAATGATAAAACCCAATACGGTGCATAATGGAAACAACATTAGAAGACTTGGTTTCAGCCAAGAACAAAAAATCCGGATTATGATTTTTCACAATATTCCGGATGGTACGAACTGTCGCGGCTCTACAAAGCCCACAACAGTTCCAATAAGCGCCAATCATGGCGAGAGGGGGGGCATGGTGTGGCCCGCCTCCTCAGCCAGTTTGGATTTTCTCAGGATGAGATAGTCAAAATCCGATTCTACAGAATCGATAAGCCTTAAAAGCTCTTGTTGCAGTTCTGCAAAGACCTTATGTTGCCTCACGTGTATCTTCTTCCTTTGCATTCTTAAGACAGCCAACACTACAACCCTCTCATCAGAGGTTAACTCGTAGTTATCCAGATACACACTTGAAACCAGTGAAAAGTGGAAAAGTGTACCAGAAGTGGAAGAGGCTTCATGATCCGGGCAAAGCATGCGTTTTCCTTGGACCCCAACGGGAGATTTACTCAACTGTGTTCTTGGGCTTCCTGCAAGACAAATAGAAGGGGAAAGTGGGCTCTTTATAGTGGGCTGGGCCGAACCCAACCCACTAGCAGATTTCCCAAGTGAGGCTCCGCAAAAAGAAGAGGAATACGGCCTTGCGATATCCAAAAGCCCAGGAGAAAAATCTCGTATACCCAACAGATGATTTGAGGAAACTGTTGACTTGTGGGTCCCGGTCGTATACCGTGAATCAGAAAAGTGAATAGCTGGAGCACTGACAAACTTCGTGCCTGCGGACCCCACTTCTGAGTGTGTTGTGACCGTTTGGAGTACTAAGTCTAAAAGATGCGGCTGCTGAAATAATTCAGCCAATAGCTCCGTAGCTCCTTCAGGGGAAGTCAGAAAAATAGGTGCAACTTGGATAAACTTTTCAACGGGTGCCTTAGTCTTAGGCGTGTGCAGGTGCTCAACAAATAAAGAAGATTCAGAAATTTCTCTCTCAAGAGAGAGAAACTTGTCTCGAACAGTGAACCGACCATCGTCTATCTTAGATGCTTGAACAAACGATGGAGCCTGAGAAGAGCTTGAACCGTGGATGTCTTCCTCCATCATGAAGAAACCTTTACGCATGGTACTTGAGTCAGCACACAGTTGGGACAGCACGCATTGGCCCTTAAAATCTCGGTACTCCAACTTATTAACATCCAGAAGCTTGCCGAATTGTAAACCCATAAGCTGAACAGAGCTAGCATTAACCCGATTCCATGGGAGACCATGCACTTTAATCCACATACCTTCAGAGAAAAAATCGATCATGGGAAGGGTAAGTTCTGGACTCCAGGTTTTAACCACCATGAGCTGACTCCTCACATTCCATGGAGTTTGTAACAAAACTTTTTCCTGATCTTCTATAGTAGCGAGCGTAAATAAAGGGGATGTAGAAGCCATTTCTTCCATAGAGAACTCACTGAGGAACGACCAAGCTGCCTTCATGGTAGCTAAGACTACACTGAGGGAAAACACTCCGTCGACATGGATTTTCCTCACCACCACTGGGAGATCCATGTCCTCATTCAATGAAAGATGAAGACAGGAGTGGAACACCTCCCACCCCAAATTTTTCATTCTGGAGGAAAGGTCATTCACTTCCTGAGTATTGAAAGCCATCAGATCGAAAGGATAGGAGATAAAACTAAGCCTGCAAACCACCCACGGACAGGCCAGATACAACCCTAAGTCACACTAGGGTAAACGGAAACGAAGCAAAACCGAAAACTTCACAAGGAAGTACCGTGAAACTCAAGGGGAAGAAAAGTACGGAGAGCCTCCAGCAGGAGGTTGCTTTTGAACCATACAAAGAAAATTGGCTTACCAAAGTAACGACAATGGTACTTTCGTACCAAAGTAACGTTGTCGTTCGAACGACTTCCAACCGTGACGTGAAACTTTCAATCAGATACATATTCTGCATTAGCCTCTTTACCACCAAGTCAACCTCCTAATCCTTATGAGATTATTGAGACTATGTCTCCGGCCCAGTCTCCGTTAAGACTACCAAGTACGGCCCAGTCTCCGTCTAGACTACCGATGTAAAATTCCTTATGTTCCAAAGAATCCTTCTGACTTCATAGTCAAGGAAATTCTTCAGAATGTATTCCATGTGGATCACTGCCACAGGCGTCTGATCACACCTGAAGTAACTCCAAGTCAAAAGGATCAGGAAGCTCTTCTCCGGGTCCAACATGGTAAACTGCTCAGGGCCTATTTGCCACCCAAATGGCATTTTGTCCCACAACATCCAAACAAGTCAATTGGTTTTTATAAAGTCATCCTTCTCCACACAGAATCTGTAAAGATCGAACCTATCATGGACAGGTTTGATCCCACTCAGAAACGAATAGCTTTCCACAAGCTATTCATAATTAAAATTCTTTCGAATCAGGAATGGGGTTCTCATCCCTCCATTCTGAAAGAACTTCCAGGTCAACCCATAGGCTTCAATTATTATGATTATATTGAAGCTTGGACAAATGTCCTCCTTTACCAAAATGAGAATTTCTCTCATTCTTGGTTCTTGAACTTCGACAACAAGTTCACAAGTCAACTGCCTATGTGGTTCCTTCGTTGGTGGCAATTATTCGGACCCATTACCGATATCATTCCCACCAAGCTCAAGGAAGCAATTGCTCGGTTTGGTAATCTGGCACAAGTCACAGTCCAGAACAGTCAGTTTCAGACCCTCTGCCTGTTCACAAGTAAATACAAGATCTCATGGATTCTTAAATGGGATTATCAAGTCAATCAGAACATCATGGCCCGCCGTTTCCAAGTCAAATGGTGGGACAAGTTCAATATCAACAGGATAATTGAACAAGTAAAAAAGGAATTCCCTCAGCCAGAGGAATTTTCTGCTGTCTCTCAGTTCTTAGTAGAGAAGACCAGTCTCCAGACTGCCCTAGTCTCTGCTATGAACCAAGTTCAAAGTAAAGAAGATCTGCAGGAGCTCTGCCACCAGTTGCAGCTCGAAGTAAGCAAAATCAGTGGACAAGACCCAGATGAGCACAGCCCAGCCTCATCTCACTCGTCTGCTGCAGGACAATCAAAGCCCAACTACTTGGATCCAGTCTTCCAAGATAGGACAATCAAAGCCCTAGTAGTTGGGCTTTGATTGTCCTATCTTGGAAGACTGGATCCAAGTAGTTGGGCTTTGATTGTCCTGCAGCAGACGAGTGAGATGAGGCTGGGCTGTGCTCATCTGGGTCTTGTCCACTGATTTTGCTTACTTCGAGCTGCAACTGGTGGCAGAGCTCCTGCAGATCTTCTTTACTTTGAACTTGGTTCATAGCAGAGACTAGGGCAGTCTGGAGACTGGTCTTCTCTACTAAGAACTGAGAGACAGCAGAAAATTCTCATTTTGGTAAACTTGTTGTCGAAGTTCAAGAACCAAGAATGAGAGAAATTCTCATTTTGGTAAAGGAGGACATTTGTCCAAGCTTCAATAGAATCATAATAATTGAAGCCTATGGGTTGACCTGGAAGTTCTTTCAGAATGGAGGGATGAGAACCCCATTCCTGATTCGAAAGAATTTTAATTATGAATAGCTTGTGGAAAGCTATTCGTTTCTGAGTGGGATCAAACCTGTCCATGATAGGTTCGATCTTTACAGATTCTGTGTGGAGAATGATGACTTTATAAAAACCAATTGACTTGTTTGGATGTTGTGGGACAAAATGCCATTTGGGTGGCAAATAGGCCCTGAGCAGTTTACCATGTTGGACCCGGAGAAGAGCTTCCTGATCCTTTTGACTTGGAGTTACTTCAGGTGTGATCAGACGCCTGTGGCAGTGATCCACATGGAATACATTCTGAAGAATTTCCTTGACTATGAAGTCAGAAGGATTCTTCGGAACATAAGGAATTTTACTTTGTAGTCTAGACGGAGACTGGGCCGTACTTGGTAGTCTTAACGGGGACTGGGCCGGAGACATAGTCTCAATAATCTCATAAGGATTAGGAGGTTGACTTGGTGGTAAAGAGGCTAATGCAGAATATGTAGGCTTACCATACTGACTTGTGAGAGCAAGAGCTGAGGATGAAGGTCGGACTTTTTGACTTGGTTGGGAAGGATTACCTAGTAACTGGAAACGGTTACTTGTTGAGGTTTGACTTGGAGGACCAAATGGGACTAACAAATGGTCTGGGAGTAACTTGGGTGTATCTGGTGACTTGGTTGACTTGGCAGGTTCTTTACCGTGGGGTTTAGGAGCCATGGGATTCCTGCAAAAATTCACGGGTAAGGAAGTCAGGGATACTGTTTTGACTTCCTTGGATGTATTCAATGTCAAAATCAAAAGCACTGAGAATAGCTTGCCATCGTGCAAAAATCTGTTTGGATGCAATGTTTTTCACATCTTTTTCTAAAACAAATTTTGCGCTTTTGCAATCAACTCGTACTAAAAACTTTTGATTTATCAAATCACTTTGAAATTTACTTATGCATAGTACTATAGATAAAATTTCTTTTTTGATAGTACTATAATTCTGCTGTGCTGAATTCCAATTGCCGGAGTGATATCTGACTAATTGTTCAGCTGAATCTGGTTTGACCTTTTGTTTGAGAATGCCACCATAACCAATTTCAGAAGCATCGGTCTCAACAATTTTGAAAGCTAAAGGTAAAGGAATGCCAAGGCAAGGAAGAGTCTTGACATGTGACTTGATTTGTTTTACCATAGAAGTGTGTTCTTCAGTCCAAGGAGGAGGATTTTTCTGTAGACGTTGGAACAAGGGTTTACATAGATGCCTTAAATTATGATAAAATTCAGCAATGTAATTGAGAGAACCTAAGAACCTTTGGAGTTGGGTTTTCTCTAGAATGACATTGGGAAATTTATCAGCAAATTGAAGGGATCTGTCTATGGGGTGGATTTGACCTTGATCAATATTGTAACATAAAAATCTGACTTTGGTTTGAAACAACCTGATCTTAGGGGCAGAGACCACTAGACCGTTTGACTTGATGATCTGAAGAAACTTATGGAGGTGTTTCCAATGTTCTTCGATTGACTTTGAGAAGACTAACACATCATCTATGTAGACAATGGTGAAATGACTATAAGGGTTAAAAATGTCGTTCATGACATTTTGGAATTCACTTGGTGCATTTTTCAAACCGAAAGGCATTACGTTCCATTCGTAATGTCCAAAGGGTGTGGTGAATGCTGTTTTGTACCTGTCGGGCTCATAAACTTGGATTTGATAGAAGCCGCTCTTCATATCAAACTTACTAAAAACTGTGGCTGCTGACAGACGACCGATGAGATCACGTTTGTCAGGAATGGGGTAACGAATCCATTGAAGGACCTTGTTCAATGGTTTGTAATTGATTACCATGCGAGGAACTCCTCGTTCTATTTCTGCATTTTTATAAACATAAAAGGCAGAACAAGACCATGGGGATTTACTATGGCGAATGATACCTTTACTCAAAAGATCATGGATTTCTTTCTTGCAGACTTCCATCATCTCCTGGTTCATCTGGATGGGTCGAGCTTTAGTGGGAATATTTTTCTCACTAAAATCTGGTTCATATGGGAGTTTTACTATGTGTTGTTTTCTATGCCAGAAAGCATTTGGAACATCAGAACAGATTTGCTGTTCTAATTTTACTTGGAATGACTTAATCTGTTGTTGAAGGGATTGACTTAAGAGTTGGTCCTCAACTCTTTTGAACTTGATTTCTTCCTTTAAAAAATCAAGATGTTGAGTTTTCTGGACAAGGAAATTAAGATTTTTACTTATGGAGGCTTCCTGTAACAAGGAGAGTTCCTTAGGCTGAGGAGGATGAATAAACTCGAAAGTTACCTTTTGACCCAAGATGGAAGTTGTAAGTCCTTCACTTGTTGTGGTGAAAGGATACAACAGGCATATGAAGGGAGTGCCTAAGATTACCTTTTGATCAGGCAGATTTTTTACTAAAACAAACGATGACTTAAAGCAAACATTATCTTTACAGACATGTGCTTTGGATAACTTATACTGAATACCCATAGAAGTACCATTGGCTGAATGAAGACGTTCTCTAGTCTTTTCATAGTACTTAGTGGGTATAAGACCTTCTTGAATACAATTGAGATCTGCTCCTGAATCAATAAGGGCAATAACCTCAAATGCAAATTCAGAATTTACTATGATGTTTACTTTTGCATGCCATTTCTGGAAATGCATACGATTCATGATACTAAGGAATTGGCTACCTTCCGGAGTATCTTGTGGGAGAGTAAATTGAGGCTGAAAGGGTTCAGGTTCGGGAATATGCTCTGACTGTTCAGACTCTTGTTGACTTTGTTTCTTAAAACTTTGGTTGATTTTAAGAAGGAGGATTTCTTGTTCAAGAGTTTTATTCTGGGCTTTTAGCTCACGAATCTCTTGTTTTACTTGTTGGACTTCAGTCTGTAAATCTTGTAAAGTGACAGGTTTAGAGGTTTTCTTAAACTTGTCTAAGATTTTATTAAGACTGACCTGGGTTTCAGGGATTTTTAATTTACTTTCTTTTTTACTTAATACGTTTTTAAATTTGGAGAGATATTGAGCCTTGAGCTCAGAATCCTCAACTTTGTCGATTAAATCGAACAAAAGTTCTTCTTGTTGACTTAAAACGTTCAAGGTTTTACTTGGGTGGCAACAACTATCTTGACATCCTAGCTTTTGGTTAGGGGTGTCGGATTCTGTGTCGGTACTGGGATTGTAACTAGAATTAGAGGATGGGATGTCATCTATGTCTAGATCACTACCGCTAGAATCTCTTAATTCTAAGATGGCAAACAGTTTTACTTTCTCACTTGCAGGAATGTCTAAAGAATTAATATTTTCTTTAACTCGACATTCAGAGCTGTAATGACCTAGTTTCTTACATTTGTAACATCTAATTTTACTTTTGTCTTTAGGTGTGGATTTCTTCCTAAAGGCTTTTTTGTGAAATTTTGGTTTACTAGGTTTACTTTCTTCGGGAGGCATGTAATTCCTATTTGACTTCTTGTGGTATTTGTGTGACCTCCTAAAAGATGACCTTTCTTTGTGGTGTTTTCTACGGGATGGTGCTATGGGAGGCAGACCATACTGTTCGCAGAAATTACCCATTTCATACTTAGCTGCTTTTTTATCTTTGCTAAGTTGATTATTGATTTTCATGTTAATACACATCTTCATACCTTCTTTGTTGATAGTACTAACAAGATCACCGTAGGTCAGGGTATCATACTCTATGATTCCTGAGGGCTGACTTAAGACTTCTCTAATCTTATGGGCAAAGAGATTAGGGAGGCCATTGATGAATTTTTCTTTCCAAAAAGGATTCTTACAGTCTTCCCTAAGCATGACACGGGAAATGAAGACATCCTTATACCAACGAAAATCACTTAAGGTTGGACACTTTAGGTTACTTAATTGGTCATGAATCCTAGCTGAAATGTTACTAGGAGTACCAATAAAATGTTTAACAACGGTATAAATAAGAGTATTAATACCGTCGCTAACACCTTGACCTAATCTTTCATCAAAAATAGGAAATCCTTCTTCATCATGCTGAACAGCACTACGAATATGATCCCTATCTTTTTCGGTGAGGTACTTTTCCCACCATTGACGTAAGGATCCGGTGAAACCAGAGACAATTAAATCAACGACTTCTGGATGACTAAGGGAATGGTTTACTAAGTAGCTGTTTGCTACCATAGTCATATGTTGGAGTTTATTAAGGATTTCTTGTTCAGAGAAACCATCAATATTCCATTCATATAACTTGTCGCTGGAGACAGAGAATTGACTTTGGAAATTCCTTTCTTCGAATTGAAGATCAGGAGGAGTGGGTTTACTATACCAATTCTTGGTTAAAGACATGGGGTTAGGACGACCAGACCTAATCCTGTTGACTTCTAACTGTTTGAACTGGTTTTCGATTTCACTAATCTGATGATCAGATTCTGAGTCTGTATCAGATCCTGTGGAAACTTGACTGAGGGCACTGACTTGATGGGAAGATTCTGGTTTCTTACCATCTGTTTTACTTGTTTTTAATTCACCTAGCAATTGAGTGACTTTACTAAGGGCTGACTGTTCTGAGATCTTTAAACCTAAAGGCTTACTAGGCAGCTGTAGTAAAGGTTTCTCAGAGACGAGGGATTGACCATCTAATTTGGATTCAATCTTGTCTAACTGTTTACCTATAGTCCTAAGACATTGGTTGGTGTAATTGTTTTGTTCAACCAATTTCTTGTTACTATCATTGTCAGTGGCAACCTTAAAGGGTGAGGCTGTAATCTCTGTTCCTTTATGGGTTATGACAATTTCTTCTGGAGGTGGATGACTGGAGGTAATGGACTTCTTATCAGAAGTAGTCCATTTGGACTTAGTGAGGACCTGGACATTCATGGAATGATAATTTTCAAAATAAATGAAAAAGGGAATGTCCTGACCTAGCTGACGCATGAAGGCTTGCCATGAGTCATAGATGACTTGTTTTTCAGCTTTCGTGTATCCTTCACGATACTGATTTCTTTTACTATCATTTTCTTTTGACATAAAATCAGCTTCGAGCTTTTTCATGTCAGGCTTGAAAGTTTTACTTATGGTCATCAACTGAGGGTTAACAGATTCGAAATCTGTTTGGGTTGGTGACTGTTGACCGTCATCTTCTACATCGTTGACTATTTGTCCTGATGTAGATGCTTGGTTAGGTAGATGAGAATTAACCGAATACAAGGGTGTACTAACCTGAGAGTTAATATGTATACCCTTAAGTTGTCGGTTAATGGTGTCAGGGAGGCTAGAGGCAGACCTACGGGCTGATTGGCTACCTGGTTCCTGAATTCTAAGGGGTGCAAAACCACTTCGGGGAGCATCAAAACTAATCCTAACAGTACCATCCAAATACTGTTGGATCATGTCTAACTTGTTAATGTTTTGGGAAACATTAGTGGTTGGGTTTTCATTTTCCAACATCCAGTCACTTGGCAAGGTTACTTCACTCCAACGGATCGACTTGGGGACCCTAATGTTGGCATCACTTGTATGACTTTGGATTAACAAGGTTTGATCTTTGGGACTTTTTACTAAGGCATGGACGTTGAGGTTGGTCCTGATACACTTGTAATAAATCCTATAGATCAAAGCTAAAGGCTGACTTCCTTCTAGCATCTCATAACCTGAAGTTTTAATGTTCAAGGTTAAGGCTTTTAGAAGATGTTGTCAAAAAACATAGGGAACAAGGCTTCAACTATATCCACATCGGATTAGTTCAAGTTGCTGTAAAACCATTAACTCGAAGAGGAGTTGATGCTTCTGTCCTTCTGTGTCTACGTGATGCTAGATTCACAGACTACAGCACCAGCATTTTAGGAATCATCGAGTCAAGCCTTCATAATGGTCCCATCCATTTTGATTGTTTTCCCGATTTTACCTTAAGATATATATATATATATATATATATAACCCTCTTATGTCTATCCACTTATACCTTTACAAGGGACTAACTGTTTGGACTCCACTGCTTATTGTTCAATACTCTATTAGGCCACTAAATACTACGCATGACATGATCAATTTTTGGAAGGAGCTTTGTGGCTTGACTTGAATAGAATCTAGACTGCTAGTCAATACAGCCATTCAAAAAAAAAAATTGGAACTTTTAACAATAAAATAGAGAAACAAGTATGTTCTGGCACGTGAAAAAGCATATAGTCAAATTACCATACATAAAAGATGTTGATCATGAGAAAAATATTGCTACAAAAGCTCGCCCAAATTCAAATGAACTTAGAAATGACAGAGTACTTAAAAAACAAATCCAAGAAATGATAAATAAAAATATAATTAAAAAAAAGGAAATCTCCCTGCTCTTGTTCACCTTTTTATGTTAAAAAAAATGCAGAAATGGAATGGGAACCTAGGTTAACCTATATTTCTATAGCTTTAGAGGTCATACAAGGTCTTTTAAGCCCCTCTCATTATGACTCAACAAGAAGGATTTCGAAAATTAGATTAAGATAGAGAAGGAATGGAATTTAAATACATAGGATAAGCCTCTATATCCATAACTTTTAAATTCAAACACAAGATTTCATCTCTATCCTTTTACTATTAAATTCAAACATAATAGTAAATAATAATTATCTATAGCTTTTAATTCAAACATAGGATTAGATCTCTATCATTAACTTTTAAATTCAAACAATAAGAGAGATGAAAGAAAATTGGACATTAATTCATGGTAACATATGTAGCTGATCAAACCACATATTGCTCTCATCTAAGCTTCTCTATACTCAGCACGGCCGGCTCAAGGGCTAGGTAGCTTGGACGGCTGCCTAAGGCCCCTACTTCCAAGTAAAGCCCCAAATAAAAATGTTTGATTATGACAAAAAAAGGCCTAAAATAAGAGTGAAGCTTAGAGAAACAAACATATATTTCATATATAAAGCTTGTCTTGAGAAATAGTTTTTTGTATTAAGACCTCAAAAATTGTCTGTGTTCAAAATACATACATGGATAACTCTATTTTGTGAAAGAACTTATTTAATTTTTATTACACTCGAGAGCATTTTTAAGTAAATATGTATTTACAAATTTTTTTTATTATATTCAAAAATAAAACGGCTCGCTTTTAATTTTTACTTTAGGATTCTATTTTTATTGAGCCTCCCCCCGCGAGTCTATAGATAACCACGGCCTGCTTTCAACTACCACGTACTGGTCTAAAAGAGTGGCTAATCGAAGCTTATATCAATCTATATAAATCCGTAAGGAGAAATATGAGCTCTAAATCATTGTCAATCAAAAGGTTCAAAAGATTTCCAACTGTAAAAGCCTAAAAATGTCACGCTTTCACACTGAAATCTCATACCCTATATAATTGTTTTGACATTGTATGCGTTCTACACAAGCTCTGGTTGCTAACCAACAAAAAAACAAGAAATCCTCTAGTTTTCACTTTCAGCCATGGAAGACAAAAGATCGATGTGTATGAAAATATTCTTTGTATTGATGATGTTTCCTGCGATTACAAATCGTTCAGTAAAGTAACTTATATCGTGAACCATTATACCAAGCATATGGTGTGCAGTGCAGTGCTACGAAGGTGTTACAGAATTGAAGATACATTGAAGAATCCTAAGTAGAGATTATTCCAATTACAATCAAATATGTTCCAACAACAATGTTCTACGTAATTTCAGAGTTGCTGTGGAGCTCCAGGCTGTGCAGCTGAGGTGGTTGTGCCGATGTGGTTGGACAAGTGGCAGAGCAGGTTGCAGCTGGTGGTTTGACAATAACCAGAGACACCCACGAAGAGTTTCAACTCCCTGAATGCACCGCCAACAAGAGAGTAGCAGAAAAATATGCAGAAGATCTATATTTTCAGTCCAAGGGTGGTTGCCGCATTTTATGAGACCGGAATTTGGCGTCAATTTGCGGCGGGATCGTCAATTTTGGCAACAGGATTTCACTGGCCGCTTTTGATTCTGCCGCTATAACCCAAATCTGTTGCCGTGAGAATCTCTATCCCGTTACTGCAATTGAAAAATACAATTCAGCTTTTATCTCTTAAATTTTTAAAATCAAAATAAATCCATAAATACTCATTTAATAGGGAATTATATTGAAAATTTAAAAAATTTAAGAATGAAAATTAAAGTAAAAAAAAAACATAAATACCCCTACTATTCTGGTTGGGGTGTTACAAACATACTGATCTTCTAGTCCAACATCATGCTTGAGTGCTTGCAGCAGCAAATTGAGAATATGAGGGGATCCCTCTTCTACGAGGTTCTCTTCGGCCTCCTTTGCAAAGCAATGCATGCTGTCGATCTCTTCTTTCACTTTATTTTCGATTGCGTAAAATTAATATTTCATCGTATTATACTCTTTACCTCTCTGTAAACCTTTTTTTTTGGTTTTGGTTCTCGCCTTTTATCCTTTTTCGTTTCGGGGATGAGTTGTGTTAAGGTATGCCTTCAGTTCTTTTGTTTTCCAATTTTTTTCCCTTTGATTTGTATGAATCATCTGTCACACACAAGAAATTATTCGCTTCCTTTCTTGTTTACTCTTTTGGCCAGAAAACTCTGAACTTGATGCCCTTTATTTGCTTAAATGCTTCATGCAAAAGCCAGTTACGTAAATTAGCCTAAAGGTCTTTTGTTTGTTATCCATTTCTTATAGTTGTCTTCATACTAAAGAATCAATGACGAATATTATATGTAGGAAATCGTGGACGGCCATTTTTTGCAATTGGAGAAATTGCAAGATAGAGAGAATCCCAACTTTGTCGAGGAGATTATCACCTTGTATATCGATGAAACACCAAAGGTGATCGCTACCATAGAAGAGGGATTGTGAGTAGTACAAAACCAAACTTTTTCTAGTTTGAACGATCTTTCTTGGAGGAAGGAAAATTGTAATATTCAACCACAAAATTCCAACATAATTAATAATGACCGCAATAATAATAACGATTTATTTGAGTAGAGTTACTTCTAAATTAAAATGCGGCTTTATCTTATTTAATTAGATCTGTTATATATAATGGGTTTCTTAGATATGGTAGCATTGTGGATCAGATCCAAACTCCTGGTCTCCCCACTTTGCTCGTTTTAGCTAAGAGAAAACGACTTAACAATAAGATGGATTATACATGTCTATGTAGGGAGGGACCTCTATTGGATCACCATAAACTGAACAAAAACCTTCATCGGTTGAAAGGTAGCAGTGCGAGGTAATTTCTTTACTTAGCCTTATAGTGCTAGCATATCTTAGGAAGTGGACCGCATGCAGTTTCCTTCCTTATAATTATGTTATTTGCAGCATTGGTGCTAACAAGGTCACGATAGAAACCAACAAAGCAATTCGATGTTGGAGGAAAGATGACATACAAGGGTAATGCGTTTCAGTTTACTAATTTGGCTGCTAGAAAGAGATAGATTTAATTATATTTTCTAACACTTTCCTCGCATGCGGACTGTACGGACTCCTTCTTAATTGGTAGCTCCAAATTGAACATGTAATATTCAATTGAAATGAGGCGAAATACGGGGTTAGATCTCGAACTTTAGAATATGATCATCTTCGCTCTAATATTATGTGAAGCTATCAAATATCTTAAAAGTTTAAACTAATAGGAAGAGTTAGATTGTATTATTTAAAACGTATTTTCGAACACAACTATCTCCTCATCTTCTTGCTTTTTCCTCATGACTTTTGATGAAACTTAATCAGTATTATGAACCCGATCAAATATAATCTCAATAACTTTACAACTAGTTTGATCTGTTCATGTGAATTAATGTCTTAGAGAAACATTAAGATATTGCATTAGATTTTGATGTGGTTTATGTTACTCGATAAAAAATTATTTCGGAGCTTAATAATTAGGTTGTACGCATCGTGCTGTATCGTTACAGCCATTACTTATTGTGCAGATGTAGGGCTGCTATTCCGAGACTGAAGCAAGAGTACAACAACATAAAGAGTAGATTTGATGCTTACTATGAGGTCTTTCTGATCCTTGCCAAAATACACAAATAAACGATTAATTTTATTGGTCGAGTTTTGGTCAAATAATTGACATGTTGAGTGTGGTTAATGTTTCTAGTTTGCAGGTGACACGTCGAGCTAGACTTGCTGAAACATCTAAAGATCCCCAAAAGTGAAGGAATGATTTGAGATTAGGTCTCTGTTTCTTTGCAAAGACAACCTATTTCCTGAATGTTGCATGCTGCCAAAAAGTACTCTGTTTTATTATTATTTTTTAAACAATTTTTTCTCACAGTTTAAGAAAGCTTGGATGATTAAGATTAATGACGGACAAGTAGAACAATATTTGATAAGAATACAAAGTGTCAAAGTCGATAATTGAGACCCCTATTTGAGATTATTTTAGTAGATTAAAGATGTAAGGTGACTTTTTCTCTAAACATATGATCAGGCAAAATGCGCTCTAAATATGATCATTACCTACTAAAACGACCACCAAACTAGCATATTTGATAACTTAAGTCATCTACAAGTCACAATGAATGTATGGGATGTAACAAACGTACGAGAG
This sequence comes from Myrica gale, assembly GCA_963930655.1. Lineage (NCBI taxonomy): Eukaryota > Viridiplantae > Streptophyta > Magnoliopsida > Fagales > Myricaceae > Myrica > Myrica gale. The sequence continues at coordinate 24,385,992 of OZ005600.1, read as the reverse complement.
ATATAACTTTAGGCGAATGGACATAACAGCGTGGTGTATGATTCCTCTGTTGAGCCAATCAAGTACTCTGTTCTCTATTAGGTTCCTTAATGCATGTGGAATCTCGTAATTTAATTGAGAAATCTTTTGACCCTTAGACCATTCAGTTAAAAGCAAGTTAGTATTTTCGGCGGGCTAAATATTAGATGTTTTACCTGGGAACTCAATTTATAGATGAGAAAATCACACCAAAAAATCCAGTTTGTTGTATATTTCTCCCTGCCTGATCATAGCCGAACAGTAGCATAGAGTGCAGAGCAAACGAACTGAGTACGTATGGAGATCATCAAAAGAGGGCATGCAGCCTGTGCAAACAACTCTGATCATATTTCTTAGATGACTGCTTGTACAATTCATAACTATCGTATTTCTTAGATCACATACTTCTTATTTCCCAGTCACACTTTCTTGGCTATGTATTCTCCTATATATCTAGAGACTAGAAGATTCGATTTTTGCAATATCCAAGCCTTCTTTTTTGTCCTGATCATCCACACCTAATTATTGTTTTGATCTCTCTGTTTTTTGTGAAAATGGATGTTAATGCCCTTCGTCAACAAATTGCCACCATGAGGCAATCCCTGATACATGAGGTTTTGATCTCTTTATCTGCTCTATTCAACATATTGTTATTGTTTTTGGGAAACTACACAGATCGAATCTTGCTGAAATCCTACCAAAATTTTTGGCAAAGTACCAATAAAATTTTATATGCTAAAACATAAAATTTGTTTGTGATCTACGAAAACGTGAGAGAAAATCATATATAATTACTTTGTGTGTAATTTCGCTGTCACACAAGACATTATTCGTTTAATTCCATGTTCTATTTTTTTTTTTGAGTAAATCCTGAATTTAATACCTTTATTTGTTTTTATGTTTATCTCTCGCTAAAAGTTTAAATTTTTTAGACAAGTGATAAATTGACACTCATATTACAAACGTCATTTGCAATCATCTTTTATTTGTTAATCATGTCTAATTGTCTTCATACTAAACAAGCCGATGCTTTTTAATGTAGGAAATGATCGACTGCAAATTCATTAAAATGGAGCAACTACAGGATTATACAGAAAATCCCAACTTTGTCGAGGAGAAGATCACATTGTATTTTGATGATTCACCTGCGGTGATTGCTGAAATACAACAAGGATTGTGAGTAACACAAAACTTAAAAAATAAAATAAAATTGGGAGCAAATTAATTTGCAATATTTTACCAAAATAATCCAACATAAATGACCACAATAATAATAAGGATTTCTTTGGATATAATTTCTTCTAAAAGTACTGTGGCATTTATCTTATTTATATATATCCATTATAATGGGATTCTTAGACAAAAAGGTTCGTTATATAAGCAGTCCATATTGGTGGTCAAAACTCCTGGTCTCCCCACTTCCCTTTTTTGCTGTGAAAAAAAGGACTTAACTATGAGATGGGATGTGATATATGTCTCTGTAGGGATCAGGATCCCCCCTTGGATCACGCTAAACTGACCAGCCACCTTCAACAGTTCGAAGGCCGCTGTACGAGGTAATTCCATACTCAGCCTCATAGTGTCGCAGATAGAAATCAAAAGATGGACCTCACTTCTATATTGTTGTTTGCAGCGTTGGTGCTAATAAGGTCAAGATAGAAATCAATAAAGCAATTCAATGTTGCAGCGAAGATGACATGGAAGGGTAATGCATGCGTTTAAGTATCCTACTTTTATCAATTTGATTGGAAGGAGATACATGCAATATATCTCCTGTATCATCGTTTTCTTTTACCTCCTAATTTTGTACGAAACTTAATAACTCTAATACTACTGTCTGTTTATGTGAATTATAATGTCTTAGAGAGACATTAATTAGACACTTGAAGTTGCAGAAGATTTTGAAGTGGTTTATGTTGTACATACCCATGCTCAGTCGATACAGCATTAATTACTTATTGTGCACTAGATGTAGGGCTGCTGTTGACAAGATGAAGGAAGAGTACAACAACCTAAAGAGTAGACTTCAGGCTTATTTTGAGGTCTCTCTCCTGTTTGGTCGAGTTTTGGTTTAAATAATAGACATGTCGATTGCTGTTAATGTTTCCATTTTGCAGGTGATACATCAAGCTAGAATCGCTGGAACATCTAATCCCCCAAAGTGAAGGAACAGTTTGTCGAGAACCTGAAGCTGTTGAGTCCTCTAATAACCAAACAGCTGTAGAAGAACCTAGCGGAGATGATGATGTGTTACCTCTTTGGGCGCTTTCACCCTTTCTCTGAAAGTACTACGACATTGCGAATAAAGACCGCAGGCGTTTTCCTGCGTTCTACTTGCTTTACTTTTCTTTGTGCTTAATTAATTAGAAACTATAGAATGGTTTCCCTTGTCCAGTTTGTGTAATAAAGGTTACTTTCATTTTCATATATGCTGTTGTCTGGACAGTATATATGTAAGAAGTTCTATAATTTTTTATACTATTTGGCATATTCCAGACTGTTCTCTTCTCTACGCTGCAACTTTTTTGTTCCTTCGACTGAGCTTGTAGACTGCAACTAATTACTATGCATGATGCTCTTACAACGTTTCATTTCTGCTGCCTGTGAGACCCGCTATATCTTTAGGGGATGTAATTTAATTAGACCTACCAATTAAGAGGGAGTCCAACTCTTACAGGTGAGGGAATTGAAAATATAATAAAAGATATCTCTTAATTATTTATTTAGCCCACCAAAAATATTATCTAGATTTTAAATTACCACGAAAATTACTGAAGTTCTACCATTTATAATCAGGTAAGAAAGCAGAAGGGGCTTTTTGTTTGAGAAATGCAGTACTTCTTGCTTCTCACGTCACAATGGCTTCGCAACTATTTTTTTTTTAAAAAAACGAGGTACCCGTTGTAGTCTGTACCGTATTACAACGGTCACCTTTTCAAACTTTCGAAATCGAAAGTTCCCACAACCTTTCCATTTCTGCTTTTTTTCTTTAAAAGAAAAACCTTTCCATTTCACAAATTGTGAAACCCGTCTACTCCTTCAACGTCTCTGACGCCATGGCGGATATATAACTCTGTTTCCAAATCGCAGGACATAATTGTTGTTCTTCAAGTCTCTCTCCATCTCTTCCCTCACTTCTTCTGAAGTGTATTAAAGAAAAACAAAACCTGAGATTTCACAAACCATGGGTGGCATACCGCAGGAAGAAGAAGAAGAAGAAAGGAACATACCGGTATTCACATTCCTGAGGAATGCAATCCAAAATTTGAATCGGGTTTCAAGCAATCCTGGCATAGCCTATGCCATTATGGAGCCATCCTCAACAACATCTTTATCGTGAAGGACCCCCCCCCCCCTCCAGCATCACCAAAACCTTTGTCCATTTCCCTGCACCCATCAAATTTACGAAGAAATCTTGAACGTCGGGCGCCACCCTGCTTGCCACATCATGTTACCCGACCCCAGCATCAGCAGATTCAACCTCCGAATCCACTCGAGCCCCTCTAAGCAACAGCTTTTTGTCGTGGCCTTGTCGTCAGGTAAGTCTTTCTTGTCATTTTAACCTTTTTCATTGTTTTGTAATTTTGGTTTTCCTTTTAGAGAAGAAGAACCCACAATCACGGAGGCTTCTTGGTCTTGTGCAGTGCAAGGCACTTGGGTTTCTCAGAAGAAGGTGCAGCCGGGGGAGCGCGTGGAGCTGAAGGAAGGCGATACGGTGAGTATTCGAAGCTCTGAGCCGCGAGTATGATTTGGAACAACCGTTTGTACCACCAGGCTTGACGGTGGAGAAAAAAGAGGAAAATGCATTGGATACTTACCAGGTGGGAGAATTTTTGTTTTTATCAGCAAAAATTGTTGAGTGCCCATAAGTTGTTTGTAGATTTTGTTCGTGATTTCCGTCTATGTTTTCTATTGTATTATGGGGTTTGTTAAGGGTGAGAATATTTGTCAATGGGAAACAAAAGTACTGACGAGAGATATTCATTGGCAGCGGAAGGAAAAGAGGAAGAGAAATAACAGATACGATCAGAATTTTCAAAAATTGATAAATAAATGGTTAAACCAATAGAAAGTTTAGCTTTTGAGGTCATTATAGAAATGCTGTTGAATTTTGTCTCTCTATATTTCTATTTGGGTGTTACAGGAGAGCAGTTGGTTTTCAGCTGAAAATACAAATGCTCAATCACAGATTTGCATGAGGAAGAAGAAATCTTTACCCCAAACAAGGAAAATTTCACCCCAAACACTCTCTTCTTAAGAAGTCCTTGAAATACAAGGGTACGACAGAAAAACCTAAGAATTCCATATCCTCTTCAAAGGTTGCTTTCAGCCCCGGTACAGAAGAAGACATGACTGCCCTTTTAGACAAAGAGATCCCTTTGTAGAAATTAAGCGTGGTTTGAACAACAGATGGTGCTAACAAAGAGAATATCAGAAAGGGTTCCCCTCCAATCTTTACCTGTAAACTGCACTGTGATAGCGGATCAGACGCTTCACTATCTGAAGCTGCTATGAGAAGGTGCAAATCTATCAACCGTACTTAAACTAGGGAGATGGTCCCTAATATCAGCTCCGTAAGCTGATAGAAACCCAATGTTTTAGATGTTTAAATAATCCACTACCATGGTTTTGGGTAGCTCTATCAAGTGTTTACATGTAACTGAAGCTCATATGCAGAACAACTACGTTGGAGAGGCCAAGAAAAGCTGGACTATGATAGCGGACACTACCACTCCTCTGAACATAGAGTCAAGGAAGTCATTACATTTATTACAGGTTCTCAAAGGAACTCATTTAACCATCCCTTGTATCATCATCTTGTCAGATTTAAGTTTTCCCGTCACATGTTCACTGAATTCCTGGAAATATGGATGATTCTATTTCAAGCCAGTCATATGGGAACTATATTGTCTGAAGCGGCATGGTAGTCTGTTCAGAAGAACAACAGAGGCTTCTTCAGTGTTAAAATGGAAGGATTGAAGAATGCATGGTGAAAACAAAGTCGAAGATTCATGTGCAGAGCTCATCGTAGGAGGGAAGGATGATTGCCCCTACCCCTCCTGCTTATCCTCCATCTAGTTATAGTGATGACAGAGAACGGTTTACCTATGGGACAGCAAGTTCAATGCCAATTTCTATCCTTGGGAGTCCGTCAGAAATAGTTTCCCCACAGCAGAAAACCATGTCCTGGACTGAGCATTGCTATCAGGAAGATATAGAATGATGGACGTCTTGTCCTTCTCAGTGACGATGTCACACTGAAAATTTAAGCCACGGTAGAGGTACTATCTCCACTATACAGGAAGATAAAGAATGATGGACGTCTTGTGTCTTGTCCTTCTCAGTGACAATGTCACACTGAAAAATGAAATTGTTAAAACATGTTGTCCTGATAGCTCAGTACCCTTCTTTTGCTTACGGTGTTGTAGTAATTGTTCTTTATATGTTTCGGTTGGTCAGGTTACGTTGTGCCCTTTGCACTAATTTCAAATTGAGATCGTCATTCGTCCGTGTGGCAAATATGGATCGGAATGGAAAGAACTAAGAGTTGCTACTAGGCGCTCTGATGCACGCACCAAATCTTGTCAGGTACGGCGTCTGTTGTGAAATATTGTATCATGTATATCTTATCGTGTGATCATGATACCTCAACTACATCCAGAAGTCCAAAACTTGAAGCTCTTTCTCTTTTAAGAATCTTGCACTCTGAAGGAATTTGAAAGGGATGAGTATCTTGGGCGACATTAATCACTTCTTGATTGCATACTTGTTGATCCCTTGACCAAAACATAGATTGTACGGTTTTTGCATCATCATGGAAGCTTTGCTTTCTTGCTCGTCCTCGAGCAACTGAAAAAATTCCCTCGTGCATCCGTCTCTGCGATTTCGTTTCCTCTTCTGTCTTGAGAATTTTTTCTCCTCTCATTATAGACTGAGCGCTTTGACAATTTTTTCTCCTCTCATTATTTTGAGCAATTGAATCAAGCTCTGTTAATCTTACGAGATGGACCTGATCATGCACAATCTCTTTGACAATGAATAAACATAGCAGATTAATAATAACTCAAAACACAACAGAAATAGAAAAACACACAGATTTACTCCCCCTTTTTGGCAAGAAGTGAGCCAATACTCATCATCATCAGTATCAGAAGATATATGTTTAGCATCCTCCCCAGAATCTGTCATCTTCCTCCACAGAATCAGATGGTCCTGTTCCGTCGGCTTGCACCTTGAGTTTCCACAATGTTCATATGTTTGCAAATGGTTCATTATATGTAATTTTAAATATTCTTGTGTGGCAAGAAGAGAGGATTGCATAGATGCAGTGGTATTCGACCTCTCGGTAAGCAATTTCAAGGCTTCAACTATATAGTTGATATCTGAACTCATAGGACCATGAATAGGATTAGTAGAGGAAGTGGGATTCTTTTGGCCTCTATAAGACTTGCTTTGATTCATCGTAACTGAACCAAGAGCGTGTGAGAGTTTTAGAAGAGGCTCGTGGCGAGGAATGATAATACTATTTGCAATAAGAAACTTCATGAGTAAGGATATGGAAGCAAATTAGTTGTGGATTTGGAGTGAAAAACCTTAATCATGTGAGCACAGATACGTGAAGGCAAGTCTATACTATCATTAATTTGAAATGCATTTAGGAAACACATTCTTTCATAGGATAATGCTGATATAAAGATTTAGTGGGAAAAATATTAGTGTAGAAACAATTCTACTAATTATGAGATTAATAGCAGAAAAATGTCTAGATTGAAATTCCTTTTCTTTGAAACAGAGATTTTTATCAGCAAATAAAGATGTCAGGGTGCTCAAGGAGGGTCCTGTTTTGGCACTATAAGGAAAGATAGGCCTATTAACCCTAGGAATGCCAAGACACTAGGCAAGGAAATAAGGGTCTACATCCAACAACGTGCCACGAAAATAGATAGTAAACGAGTTGGAATCAGAAAAATCATGCAAGTTAGAATAGAATTCCCTTACCATTCCCTTACCACCTCTTCGGAAGGGGGAATAAGATTTGTAATCAAGCCCTCCCAACCACGAGACACAAACTTTTCTGAAAGTTTCATTTGTGTCAACTTCTGAAGTATCATTTCTTCTTTCAAAATCAAGGCTTTTGAATTGTCTAATAAAATTGAGTTTTAATAAAATTAAAACTTTTTCAAGATAGATTAAACAAAATAACAGTAAGTCACAAGAACAACGAGCAAATGTATGAGAAGAATGGAAGGATAATGTGAATCCTAGATTTCAGGACTAAGGCAACCCAAGAGGGAGGGTGAATTGGTTTTCTAAACTTTTCGGTTAAAACCCCTCAAAGTTGTGTTTGCAAGTAAATACTACTTTAGCACAAGTATATAATATGCAGAACTGTAAATAAGTGCTACTCTTTGTGGTTCGGAAAACCCGCCTACATCCACCCCTTAAGCTCATTCATCGAGCTTTGAGGTTTTTCACTATCTTCAATAGCTTCCGGGTGCTAGTAACCGTACAAGTGTTTTCCCGGGATCAACAGTCAAACTCACCCAAGTGGTTTTTCTGGCTCACCACTCACAACCTCACCAAGCTTGAAATATACACTCTCAAAGCTTCTTCTTTAGTTAACAACCTCACTAAAGGAAACACCTCTTTTCATAGGTAGATTGAGGAACAAGACTCTCTCAAAGAGTAGATATAAAAATGGAAAACTCTATCTCTTTATTCACACAAAGACAAGGATATGAAAATGTGTTTTGTGTAAATGCTATAGGAAATATAGAATATGAAGGTTTAGAATATTTCTCAAGTAGTAGAAATTATATGTGGTCGTTGGGTATCCATTTTAGACGAAATGAAGGTGTATTTTATAGGTCATATATGAAAACTAGCCCTTGGGAGTTTTTGCTAAAACGAGTCGGTCGACCGCTTCAAGTAACCGTTACCCAACGGTCATATTGTCAGAAGCTTCAACGGCTCTTTTGTCAAAACCAACCAGTCGACCTCTTGAACAGCCTGTCGACCTCCTCAACTTAAGCATGATCCGGTTCTTTCAAAAACAAGATTTTTTTACCATTTTTAAACACCCAATTTTGAAGACATACTTCCCATAAGTATATGAAGTTTTGAAGGTTTGATTGAGGTGTTTTTGAAACCTATAAAAATATTTTAATCTTTCAAACAAAACTTAAAACGGTTTATGTATGTTTTGAAAGATATGCAAGTGCGTGATTCAAATCCTTCTCAAATGTGAAATAAAGAGTTACAGGATTATACCTAAAGTCTTGAATCTTCACTTTAAGCTTCTTGCATCTTCTTGTTTTTTTTCTTCAAGGTTAGACTCTTTTCGTCAAATTGTCTGTCTTTGAAGATGTTCATTTTGTAAACTCATCCATTTATTGAAATCATCAAAATCTCGATTATGCACAAAAGCCAACAGATAAGAGTTAGAGAGATGACATCGTAATTTTAAGTGGTTCGGCCAACACTTGTCTAAATCCACCCCCAAGACTATTGACTTCCTTGAGTTTTCTCCACTATCTATCAAATAGCAAATACATCTTAGCTTCCCGGATGCTAAAGAACCTTTACAAAGCGTTTTTCGAGCTCACGCTTCAACTCTCTTCACAAATCCCAAATCCAAAAGATTTTTTCTACCCACACGAGTAGGACCCAGTGTTTACCCAACACTCACGAGGTTTAAATTGATGTGTACAAGGAGAAAATCACGGAATGACTTTTAAAGCCGAATATACAAGTTTAAAGTGCAAAGGAGAGCAAGAAGTCAAAAATAACAATAAAAAGCTGAGATGTGGCAGGGAAATAGTAAGCTTTCTTAGTAGGTGTGATCTTCTCTCTTCTTCAATGTTTTTTCTCTCTCAAAAAGTTAAGTCGAAGAAATAATTTTAAGTGTTCGTGCTGGAAAGCTCTTTTATTTCTTCTTGACTATTGTATTTAAACTATCTTGACTTCAACGGTCATCGGGGTAGGTGAGAAGGACCGTTGGAAAGGTGCCCATGATTTAAGGAGCCAATTTGAAAGTTCTGACGTCTTTCTGAAAAATCTTCAAATTTGTGGTATGTGTTGACACATCAAAAATTGAACTGGAAATGAGCGTTCGGGAGTCAGTGTTATGTGTCGACACCTATTTTGGTCTGAAAAACGTGTCTCGGGTGTAAGTGCAATGTGTCGACACTTGTCTTGTATGTGTCGACACCTAAGAGTGTTGGAGAAAATATTTGCAATTTTAAAGCTTCAAAATCATTCCAACACATATTTAAACACATACAAAAGAAAAATTGATTGTATTAACTTGTGTATAGGTGTTTCAAATCTACTTGTTCACATTTTAGAGAGAGAAAATTTCAATCTTTTGAAATACAACATGGAAATAGTGGATTGACAAGATAAAATCTAAAGTCTCCAAAACTTAGAAACTTTATTATCATCAAAATCAAATATGGTTTGTTTTTCAAAAATAACCTTGGGCTAACAATCTTCCCCTTTTTGATGATGACAAATTCGTGTTAAAAACAACAAATTGCTTACAAATAGAAAAGCTCCCCGTGAGAACAAACAGAAGTTTTTCATGACATTTGTAGCAAAAAGAACTTTAAGATTTTACAAAAAATTTGCAAGAGTTTCCTTTGTAAAAGGAGGTTTCCCAAAATTTGAACAAAAGAAATAACACTTCTATAGCTTGCTCCAAACTTCCCAAACTTCAAATTTACCAACCAGAACACAAGACTTCAGAGTTAGGAACACTACCTTTGAAGCAAGTCTCACTTTTCCACAATGAAGTGCAAAGAGATAAGCACTTCTCAAATCCTTATAGATACCAAAGAGACAATCAACAGAAACGAGCAAAATCAAATGATTCATTGGAAGCACATAAATACCAAAGATAATCATTAGATAAAAGCAAGTTAATTGTTCAAATAAAAAAATAATTACAAATTATTAAAAACAAAATGTAATGTCCTCTATGTGAGCTAAGAGGTCAGCAACATCTAAACTTCTCCCCCTTTGGCATCATAAAAAACAAATGGATAAGGGGAAGGTGAAGGGTAGGAGGCTGTGGAGATTAAGGTTAAAGGTAAAAGGCTACATGTCAAGCAAGAAGACTATAGAGATCCAATAGGAGGAGGAGAATAATCAATATTGAACTTCTTCATCCAGTTCATCCAAGTAGTAGAGAACCAGTACTTTCATTTGATGACTCGAGGACGCATGTTTCTATCTTCATCCAGATGGGTCTCGGTGGCCTGAAGAACTTCTGCAGTAGCGGTTTTGACAGTATCCACTGTTTACTTAATCACCTCACTAGCCACATGGATGCTGTTATGGACTCGAAGTTTGAGTTGTCTTACATCCTTATCAAGAGTCCCAAAACGTTATGTATGAGTACCAAGAATCTTCTTAATATCTTCAAACCTCGTATTCATACAAGTAGCCAATTCCTCCATATTCTTCCCCAATTCAAGTAAATGCAACTGGGGCTCATGAGAACTACCAGTCTCCCTCCTTGATGAATATCCAAAAGGTGGAGGAGTAACAGAGAGAGGAATGTATTCCCCCATAGGAGTCCAGTAGTTTCAACTTCTTATCTTCACTCTCTTCTTCAGACCCGGAACCCCTTCCACTACCTTTCTAAGGTGTCACCACACCCTTCTTCACTCATTCACCAACATCATTTTGCACAAACCCCATCAACCTACGAGTTTTCTAATTACACTTTTTCGATTATTTGGGTTTTTCTCGAACTTTCCGAGTCATATCAATCTCAAGGGCATGAAACATTTGAGTGAAGAACATCCCATAGGGTAGCCCTTGATTCTTTTTCTCAGTGGCAGCTTTCATATGATTAATCATTAAATGCCCAAAGTTCATACGAGTACGGGTGAGTAGACATTACATAACAAATAGGTCTAAGACGGTGATGTACTCAAATTTTTCAGTCCATGGTATGGATAATATTGCAAACCTGTGATGCAATATCCGTCTATGAATTGGCATGTCACTGGCAGTGGGTCTAATAACCTCATTTAGGGTTGAATTATCCAACACAACCTAAGAATATCAATGGGCTCTACTTCAGACATACCAACACAACCATAAACATCAAAAAATTTCTTTCCACTATTCGGGGAGAGACCATGGCATTAAATGAGGTAACCGATAAATCTAATGTCTTCCCATTTACATAACTATTGGCATCCCCAGATTTGAAAAATTGAAGTTTACATCAACCAACTTTACCAAATAAACATAGCAATCCACTTTCAAATTCATAAACAAACCCCACCAACCTTGATATTTAAAAATCTCTTTAAAATCAAAACTATGCTCACTAAACCATTTAAAATCAGCCCATCGACCGGCAATAACCTTTCTACCATGAAAATCTTGTACAAATCGATTTTTTACATAACCCTGACCTGTAAATATAGGCTTCGGTAGAAGGGATGGCTTCCTCGGTGCGTTTCCTTTTCTTTTGTGCTCTATAACTGGCAGATGATGGCGTCTGATGAGAGGAACGCTTGGGGCGACTGATCGACATCACGATAGAGGCGAGGAGAGGTGTTTAGAGGCTGTCGACGGTGGGATTTTTGAACCGGGCGGAGGTTGAGAGTGATTTGTAGGGAGGAGAGAAAATGGTGCGCGTTTGGGTGAAAGAGAGAGTTCTGCGAAAAGAAGGTGAAGAGAATGCTGAAACTTTTGCCCTAGAGTGTATTAATAAGATACGCGTGCACCAATTATTAAAAATACTGTGCTCGAAAGATGTGTCGACACATTGCACATGTTCCCGGAGCTTTTGCCCTAGCCTTCTTAACATGCTCTCGGAGGGGAAGCTTATGTGTTGACACATTGGTTTATGTTATCGACACATACGTCCTCAACGAAAACTTCCATGAAAATCAGAAGTGTTGACACATGTCATGCAAAAAGAATTCATTTGATAATTTCTTAAGAGATAATAAGCATGATTTTAATGAGAAACAAACAGAGAGCAACTTAAAACATACATTAAAACATGTCCAATGCAATAAAAAACATAATCAATATGAAAAATCAAGCACATTTCAATTGGGAGATGGCCGGAATGACCGAAAGAAGATGCCAGAACGATGCCGGACGGGTGCTGAAAGGCCCAAGAAAAGATTATTTTTTAAAAAAAATAACTAAACTAGGCCGGACTAGACTAGGTCTGAACTTGGTCGAGCTGAGCCAACAAGAGCGTTTTCCAGCATGAGGCAAACTGGGCCACAAGATTGAAAATGGTTCTAATACCATCTTAGGTATAAAATAAAAGAGAGAAAATAATTTAGGACTAAGAGAGAGAAGAGAGATAAGTGAGACACGAGATTTAAGTGCGTCGGTCCATGAACCTACATTTAGGGTTGTGCATAAGCGGTGGCGGTGGCGGTTATGCCCTCCACCGCCACCGCCACCGCTATAGGCGGTTGTCAAAAAATGGACACCGCCCCCGCCACCGTGAAGGGAGGAAACCGGCACCTAGCGGTGGTGGTTTCGACGGTGGCGGGGGCGGTTACCACCACTACACTGGAGGTACGGAGATAAAAAAAAATCGTAACCAATTTACCAAATCAAAATCCAGATCTATAATCAATATCAAATCGAAATACAAATATGTAATCAATACCAAATGGAAATCCAATCTGTAATCAATATCAAATTCAAATCCAAAAAAATTTCCAAATCTGAAATCTCGAGTCCTCGACCAAATCGTAAACAGCCTAAAAAAAATTTCTAAAATTACAACCCCTGTAAATCACAACCAAATCTACAGATTCTACACATTGACATTCTCATGAACAACCGAAAAAAAATTCCTAAATTGGAACCCCTGTAATCAGTACCAAATCGCAAGAAAATCTCCACATCTGCAAGAAAATCTCCACATATTTGAAAAGCTTTCCAAATATCAATCCAATCGAAAAAAACCTAAACGAAAAATTTCTACAAACCCAGCAAATCTCAACCAAAACGCAAATACAATATCAAATCGCAAGAAAATTGGGAGGAGAGAGAGAGAGAGAGCCATAGTCGATAGTTGCTGGGGAAGACAGAGCTACAAGAGGGAGGCAGAGCGCTGACGGCTGAGCCTTGTTGCTTGCTGGTTGCTGCAAAGGGGGGGAGTGCGCGCGTCGTGCGACCGAAGGAGGGAGGCAGAGCTCTGAGTGAGGGAGTGATCGAGAGAAGCAAGAAAGAGAGAGGGTTAGGTTAGGTTTAAAATCAATAAACGAAACGGTGTCGTTTTTGATATGCGTATTAAAAAAAACGGTGAAACCACCCAGCGGTGAGCGGTTTCACCTCCACCGGCACACCGCCGGTACCGGTGAGCGGTGAACGAGACCGGTGCCGGCGACGGTGCCGGTTAACCGGCACACCGCCGGTATCGGTGATCAGGCCTACCTACATCCACTGTGGGAAGGTCCAACTAGGCAGATCTGTGTACTCATTGATATAAGGATGAGATTACAGAGAGGTTTTATTTATAAGCATTTGATTACAATAATAACCCACATTGTATTAGCAAAGTTGGACTCTAATAATTCTGATAAAATACTCTTATCCTTTTGACATATATCCTCGTCTATTTTCAAATTTCAAAGACTCTTAGCCTCTTGAATACTTAAACAAAAACTTATCCAACAATATTGGTCAGAAATTACAACTCAATTTAAACTTAAATTTGACACGGAATTTGCCGACATTCCAAACACTACCAACTTGTAACTCAATAGCTTATTACATTGAAAGGTTTGATAACATTATTTTGATCAAATTTTTCTAAGCCCTAAAGATTCTTGATAAACTCCAAATGCTTTAAAAAGGTATTATATAGGTTTAATTCAATACTGAGCGACCTCCGGTGAACCAATAGTATACTAGTTGCACACCGAATGCAATTTTGAAGAGACCAAAATTTTCATAATTTCTGTTTTAACCACATTCAATTTCAAATGGCCTCCGGTCGACAGGTATGTATACTGGTTCTGTCTATTCATCTTGCCAGAGACAACCGTGAAGAGAAAATTTTGAAGACTTTGTTTTAAGCGGTTTCACGGTCAATCGACCGGTACAACAACGTTCGAAAAAATATTCGTGCATCAAATTTAAAAATTTGTCACTGATAACGATCACACAAACCAGATCCCTCAGCGTAAGTGTTTTGATCAACCGGTAGTTCGAAGTTAGGAATATTTTTTAATTTTAAATTTTTAGAATCTCGTTATGAATCCAAAGGTATCAAGTAACAGATCTACCAGTACAAGTATTTCGGTCGACTGATAGTTACAAGTTTTTCCAAAGATCAAAAACCACTAGTTTTTAAATTAAGTATTTAAAAGAAAAAAATTAGAGATGTTCCATGATTGCTAAACTTTATAATTTCGTGTTTATCACCTCTAAACCTTGGCTTCCCAATTTACAAAATTTTCACACAAATCAATCGCCTTCAAGCAATTCTCATATTTCTTAGTGCTTATACAATTCATAAATATCATATTTTTCGATCACACTTTCCTGGCTAACACTCATACTTCTTAGTTGACTGCTTATACAATTGACTGCTTATACATATTTCCAAAATGATTGTTGATCATCACGTACTTGCTATTTCCCAATCACACTTTCCTCGCTATGCATTTCTCCTATATGGAACCTAGAAGCTTCCCCATCTTTGCAATATCCAAGCCGTCATTTTGGTCTAGTCCAAGCTAGCTATTGTGTTTGATATATCTGTGCTTTTGGGAATATGGATATTGATGAACTTCAACGACGAATTGCCACCATGAGGCAATCCATGCTACTTGAGGTTTTGGTCTCTTTATATCCCCGATTCAGGGGATTATTATTATTGTTGTTGTTTTTTGCAAGATACATAAAAAGATCTAGCTGAAACTCCCCCAAAATTTGTTGCAAAATACCAATAAAATTTTTATTACCCAACGATATATATGTATATATATTGGTCTAGGAGCCAATATATGTATATATATTGGTCTAGGAGAGGTTGTCTATTTCTATATATATATATCCAAATGCTTCAGACTACTTGTTTGAGGATCGAACTTGTGTATGAAATTCAAACTCGTGAATGTGAATTGCATGAAGCTTGCAGACAAAATTTGAAGTTCAATTTGAACTCAGTTGATATTTGATCTACTAAACAGAACAGCTTGAATTTATGCCTTTCTTGTTATATCCACAGATTCTTTGTCTTATGGCTGAACAAAACCGGACCGCAGACCGGAAAACCGGACCGCATTTGCGGTCCGGTCCGGTCTTAATTTTTCAAATGCGATTCGGTCCTGACCGGATTGAAGGACCGCATTTATGCGGTCCGGTCCGAGTCAAAAAATTATGAAATGCGGTCCGGACCAGACCGCATTTCATAATTTTTTTATTTTTTTAATTATTAAAAAAAAATCTCTGCATTGCGCAGAGTGCACTGCGCAGTGCGCTCTGCGCAATGGCAGTGCCTACTCTGCGCAGTGCAGAGTAGCTCTGCACTGCGCAGTTCGAAATTTTTTAATTTTTTTTTTAAAAAAATTAAACTCTGCACTGCGAAATTTTTTAATTTTTTTTTAAAAAAAATAAAATCCGGTCTGGACCACTTAAAAAAGTGGTCCGGTTTTCAGCCCTACTTTGTCTTAGACCTCTTTTTCTCTCTAAACTTTTCTCTCTATTTTTTTCATGCGCCTTTTATTCTTATTCGTTATGGCCTTTTCTTGTCCTTTTTTAATTTCATGTACTTTTTATAATTTATGTTGGAAATTATATATTCCTTTTACTATCTGTATTTTTGCAAGAAAATTTCGAATTTAATATCTTTATTTGTTTGAATATATTATGTTAGATAATATAAATTCAAACAGTAAAATATATCTCCTTTTTAAAGCTTAAACTTTTGAGACAAGTAGTAGATTGTACACTTTATATTATAAACGCCATTTAGATGTATTTTTTTAATATAGGGAATCCTCGACCGCAATTTCATTTTATTGGAGCGACAACCGAATAATAGACAAAGTCCCAACTTAGTTGAGGAGATTATCGGATTTTATTTCAGTCATTCAGCCGACGAGATCGCTGCAATAGAACAAGAATTGTGAGTAGTACAAAACCAAATATTTAGCCACAAAATTCCATCATATAAATTACCACAATAATAATAATAATAATAATTTCTTCGGATATATATATCCATTATAATGGGTGTCTAGTCAGTACGGGTGGTACCATATTGGAGGTTCATAACTCCTGCTCTCCCCCACTTCGCCCATTTTAGATTAATTTCTAGCTAAGAAAAAACGACTTAACAATAGATGGAATATACATGTCTATGTAGGGTGGGAAACCTCTGGGATTACCCAAAACTGGACAGAAATTACCTTCGTCGGTTGAAAGGAAAAATTGAATGAACTGGATTATACATGTCTTTTGAACCATTTTTCTTTTTGGCAAAATCACAGTATTTAGACACAAAATTCCATCATAAATTACCACCATGATTAATAATGAGAAACTCTTTGGCTATAATTACTTCTCAAAGTGCGGCATTTATCTTATATATATCCATGATAATTGGTTTCTTAGTCAATAAGGCTGTGGTATCATCACATTGGAGGTCCATAACTCCTTATCTCCCCACTTTGCCCTTTTTATAGCTCTTTTTATCTAAGAAAAACAGATTGAACAATAAGATGGGTTATACATGTCTTTGTAGGGAGGCACCCGTCTTGGATTACCCTAAATTGAACAAATCTCTCCTTGGGTTCAAAGACAGCAGTGAGCAGTAATTTGTTTTTTGTTTTTTAAGCAACTGGTAAGTATATTGTTTCCCAAAGTAACCTGTATAAAGATGGGCCAAGCCCAATGTCAACTCTAATCCTTTCCTGAGCAAACTCGCGAATATTCAACATATTCCTCAAACTCCAAAATGCATCAGCTGCAATTTTTTCGTTCCAGAACTGTCTTCCTCTCAGTAGATTTTTTCAGACCCACTTCAACCAAATTGAGTCTCTTCAGAATTAGAAAGCAGATGTCAAATATGCTTCAAAGAACAGACCTGGTTCCAAATAACCAGATTCGGGATGCCCAATCTACCTTGAATTTTAGGGCGACAAAGATCACTCAAAGCCACTTTAGCCCCACCCTTTTTACGTTCGCCTCCCTTCCAAAGAAAAGATCACAAAGTTCTATTTATGCCGCAAATGGTTGCTTTAGGCAACACAAACAGAGCAGACCAATAATTCTGAATAGTTACAAGGATTGACTGAATAAATTGAAGTCTACCGGCATAGGAGAGGAATTTATTGGTCCAGCTCTTCGCGCGTGCAGCAATTTTATCTCCAAACACCGACAATCCCCACTTCGCAACCGAGAGGAAATAAGAGGAACCCCAAGGTATCGAATAGGAAGCTCCCCAACTGGAAATTCCAAGATGCTGAAATTTTGATCTTTCACCCTGTTATTGACACCACAAAGGAAAACCTGACTCTTCCCAGAATTAGGAACCAACCCGGATATCTGGCCAAATTTACTAATGCATTGCTCAATGACATATACCGAGCCCACATCACCTTTGGAGAAAATGAGGAGATCATCTGCAAAACAAAGATGTGATAGCCTCATTCTCTTACACCTCCAGTTAAAGGCAAAAGCTGGATCCCTTATGGCCTTTTCAATCAGCCGAGAAAAGACGGGTCCGGTTAATATCCTTTGCGTTATGCTGCTGAGGGTGCTGAGCCACGGTAAGGATTTCTCATTCAAACATTAACGATTAGACGTCAATTAAAATTTACTCACGTTTGTCCGACCCATTTAACAGAGCAACCCATCCATTGAGCAGTCACCCACCCGCGTAGAAAGATAAATTCAAACCCAGCTTGTCTTCTTTCTCTTCTTCTTCGCCGGAAAACCGAGCTTGTCATCTTCCTGCAGCTCCTCGCCTCGTCTCTCTGGAGCTCCTCCTCGCGTAGTTTGCCTTACATTCGTGAAAAGGTACTTTTCTGCACCTTCCCAGTTGCTTTTGTACATTTGACGTTTCTGTACTTTATTTTTGTTTTTTCAAATAGTTGCTTTTATGCATTTTTCGTTATAGTTTTTTCTAATAGTTGTTTGTAAACTTTTGTGCATTTGGGTTTTCGAGAATTTCATTTGTTGCTTGAAAAACAAAATGTTAAACCATACTGAATATCTTACGGAGTTGACTTGCTTGACAAGTTTCGATTTTGACTTGCTTGACAAGTTGCAAAAGACCCCCCAAAATCTTACAGAGTTTTTGATCTCGCATTGCTATCAAGAAGCCATACTGAATATTATTTAGGGTGTTTTTGTCTTGGTTATGTCACTGATTATTGTATCATTTTGCTTTGTAAAATAATGTAGTCTTAATTTGTCATATTTAAGACTAATTTTTTGTTGTCGGGTTAATTTGTAGTTGCCATATAAGGGGACAATATGGCTGAAATGGAAGGGATCAATCCCAATATAAAAAGACGAGGGTCTAGTAGTACTTCTAACCCGGAAGGTGAGTTGGTTGTCCTTTATCTGAGCAGCTTAAATGGTATCTAGACTTGTGTAATCTTTTTTTTTGGTTAGTACGTGTAGGTGACATGGTACAAGCAGACAACGAGAAGATAGTAGATGTTTGGAGCCTAGAATGGAAGGATGTTGACCATGCATACGATTGGTACAATCGATACGCAACGATCAAAGGCTTCAGCATTCGTATACATACCGGCTTCAAGCATAGAGAACATGGGTATTGGACAAGCAGAGTTTTTGTTTGTAGCAAAAAAAAAAAAGGATTTAGGGGTGCCGGTGAAGTGAGTGCGACGAAATACAAAATGCGGGTGTCTCGCAATTTGTACTGTTCAGCGGCAGTCTAGTGGAAAGTATTGTATCTTCGAATGGTGTTCACAACATAATCATGAGATGGCGACACCTTCGAAAGTTCACATGTTGCGTTCTCAAAGACACATGAGCGAGTTGCAGTGTGCGGAGGCTATAGCTTCAGATAGAGCAGGCATTCGCCCTAAACTAGCCCACGAATTGATGGCGGCGAAAGTTGGGGGAAGAGAACATGTGGGCTTCACTCATCAGGATTACAAAAATTATCTAAACAGTATAAGAACTAAGACAATGGAGGTTGGTGTAGCTGGTGTTCTTGTTAATTGGTTTGGTGATCAGTTGAAAAAAGATTAAGAGTTCTTCTTTCGGGTCATGATGGATGAAAATGAGCACATTACTAACATCTTCTGGTCAGACCATTCTATGCAAAATGACTATGCCATCTTTGGGGACTTCGTGTCATTTGACACCACATACAGAACGAACAACGAGCACAGGTAATGGTTTATTGGTTTCTCTATCTTACATTATTAATTTATTGCGAATTTCTATCTTATTCATATTTGTCTACTATTAACAGGCCATTGGGAGCATTCGTAGGGGTGAATCATCACAGAAAAGCAATCGTGTTCGGGGCATGTTTATTTTTTGATGAGACGGCACATACATTCAGTTGGTTATTTCAAACATTCGTTGAGTGTATGAATGGGAAGGCTCCCGAATCTCTGTTCACAGATCAAGATGCAGGTATGCTAGCTGCAATCTCATCTGCCCTACCAGACACACATCATTTTTTGTGTGTATGACATATATCTCAAAATACATTGAAGAATTTGGGATCACTTTTTGGCAACAAGGGATTCAAAAGAGACTGGTTGAGGCTTCTATTCGATCACGAGGTAGATGACTTTGAACAGTGTTGGAATAGAATGATTGAGGAGCATGAACTACAACACATTGAATGGTTGCAGAAAATATATGAGAAACGTGAGAAGTGGGTGCCAAAGTACGTACGCAATGTTTTTTGTGCTGAGAAGAAGACGACCCAGTTAAGTGAAAGTTTCAATGCACACTTGCGTAGGTACTTAAACACATTTATGAATATGGATCGGTTCCTACAAAATTTCCAACGAGCAGTCGATGAGTTGCGGTACAACGAGTCACAGGCAAATTTTCAGATGCTCGATACTGTTCACACTGAACCATTTGGAGATTTTTTATGTGATCATGCAACAGAAGTTTACACTCCCTCTATGTTGACTATTTTTTGGAGCAATCACGGAAAGTTGGCTATGTTAAAGTTAACTGTGGAGGGAAAGTATTGAGACCGAAGAGGTTGAGGTACACTTATGCAGTCGGGATGCCACTCATGATTGTTCAACAGCGAAGCGCTATGTGATCAAGACGGAGAATGGGTTTCACTGTTGTAGTTGCAAACAGTTCAATTTTTTGGGTGTCATCTGCAGTCATATTATTTGGGTGCTGAGACAGAAGGGCGTTGATAGTATTCCTGATGGGTATATTCTGGCCAGGTGGCGAAAAGATGTTAGAAAGTCAAGAGCGCCAATCCTCAGGTCACATGCTACATCTGATCCGATGTTGGTAAAGGTGATACATCGTAGGAGATATATAAACCAGTATGCTTCAACTATTCAGCGTTACGGGGATAGAAAAAAAGCTTCGCCAATCCTTGAAAGTTTGATGATGATGAAGAAGATCTTGCTGCCCCTGTTAGCACGGGTTCTAGAGTGGACGTTGATATGGGGATTGTTGCAAAAGGTTTCAAAACGCAGGAGCCAAAACATAGAGGGAATAAACGATTGAAGAGTGGACTTGAGCAAAGGAGCTCACGTGGTCGTGGTCGTGGGGTTGGTCGTGCTTTGTCAGAACCAGTGTCTCGTCGTTTGCAACTACTTGATGAATTGGATGTATGTTATCTAAGTTAATGCTTAGAGTTGAAATTTAAATTCACTATTATCGTAACATCTATATTTTTGTATTCCTCATTCGTAGGCATCTAACGAGGACATGGAAGAGGAAGATGACAACGATGACGAGGATGAATCGCAAAGTGGACGATTTAGGAGCCTTGACGAGTTGTAGAACTCCTCTCTTTTTCAGTATTTGGGTTGTAAATGTTTATGATGTATGTATTTAGGAGCCTTGTAAATATTTATTATGTCAATTGGAATATTATTATCACTCATGTTGAAGTATAGCCAAAAACATTCACTAAACCAATATATTGTGAATATGTTCATCACAATCTGCAAGTCCGTTCCAATATATATTCATTGAAATAAAATAAAATAGAGTAAAGAGAAGATCTACATTAAGTACATAACAACAAGCTCAAACACGAGCAGTTCCTTATATAACTAGTCTGGTCTGCTCTGTTGGTTTGCTTGTACGGTTTGGTCTGCCGGTCTGCTATTGCTGGTGCTAGTGCTCTGCTGGTATGTTGGTATGGTCTGCTGGTATGGTCTGCTAGTGCTGGTGGTGGTGCTGGTCTGGTCTGTTGGTCTGTTGGTATGCTGGTATGGTCTGCTTGAATAAAATTGCATGAATCATCCATCAAAATTTAAAACTTTAGGGTTGCTACTCCTGAAAATTATAATCAGTTTGCTTCACTTAAATGCACAATAAATGCACCTGTAGAAGACTGTCAGTTCATAATTCAAGTGATCACATATCCAAGTAATTCTAATTTGACATGTCATAATTCAAATGGTCACATATCCAAGTAATTCTAAGTTCTTAAATATTGGACGTACAAGGCATGATTGGATGTGCCCCTGTGACTTTGAACTCTTTATTTGAGGATGAATGGTAGTGTCTTGACTACAATATATATATATAATAGGGTCATTGCCCTCAAAGGCAAATGGTTTTCTGCCTACTAAAATAATGATTTGGTAATGTAGAAATGTTGCATTGGATTTCTATTTACCAAGCAATCCATCCTTCCTAACTAATTCACAGGCTACAAGAGACAACAGAAGTATATATGGGGGTTGAATGCCATGTAATGTCATGTATACAATCTAGTTCAACTTACATATGGGCTAAACTCTTTGTTACGGTTACACAACTAAGAAACTTTTGATTGGGTTAATATTTTACCCATCCACCATTGGATTACATATTTCCCCAATACCTAAGATGTAGGCCAAAATAGAATAACCTTTGCCAGAACATCAATAAATTCCCATATTCTGTCTATTTTTAAATTATGGAACCTAAATCCATGATGCATACTCCAAACAAACCACGAAGAATTATTTATTCCCCAATAAATTTAACTCCTAGAACAAACAAGATCATAACCAAAATTCACCTCCAGAAAAAGAACTCCAGACAGTTGACCTAGCTCGGCCATATAATCAAGAAATTTTGTCATTGTCCCTGTATTACTGATCCAACCACAAAATGTACATATCAAGAATATTGATCCAACCACAAAATGTATATTCACCTTGAATTACTGAAAAATGTCATATGATTTCTCAAATTTATTAAAAAAGGCCACGAGTGTCTCTTGTCTACTAAATTGGTAAGCTTCAACAGAAAGTTCTCTTCAAAGATGTTGTTGGTTTATCATTGTCAATATTCAAACCTATACCTGCAAGGATATGAAATGATAAATATTTACTTCGGATACAAATTTTAGATGACAGCACATAAGTTAGAATAAGCAAGAGAGACTGGAGTTCTACATTTGGAGAGAGAATGAATGCGTTAAGTGCATAGAATGCCTCCAATTTTAAGGCCATTTAAGTAAATATCATTTGACCACTTTATCTTAATGTCTACGCATACCCTCCCCTGTCCCCACTCCCAATTCTCACGTCTCAATCTAAAACACAACTTACAGCAACTATATTCCAAAGAATACCACACCCACCCAAGAAAACCAAACATTCAAGCTATGGAAGCCACTTGCAGTGGACATAAGCGAGATCAAAAACTCTGTAATATTCAATATGGCTTCTTGACAGCAGTAAGATTTTGGGGGGTCTTTTGCAACTTGTCAAGCAAGTCAAAATTTAAACTTGTCAAGCAAGTCAACTCCGTAAGATATTCAGTATGGTTTAACATTTTGTTTTTCAAGCAACAAATGAAATTCTCGAAAACCCAAATGCACAAAAGTTTACAAACGACTATTAGAAAAAACTAAAACGAAAAATGCATAAAAGCAAAATAAAAAATAAAGTACAGAAACGTCAAATGTACAAAAGCAACTAGGAAGGTGGAGAAAAGTACCTTTTCACGAATGTAAGGAAAACTACGCGAGGAGGAGCTCCAGAGAGACGAGGCGAGGAGCTGCAGGAAGACGACAAGCTCGGTTTTCCCGCGACGAAGAAGAGAAAGAAGACAAGCTGGGTTTAAATTTATCTTTCTACGCGGGTGGGTGACTGCTAAATGGATGAGTTGCTCTGTTAAATGGGTCGGGCAAACGTGAGTAAATTTTAATTGACGTGGCAAAAATCTATCCGTTAGAGTTTGAATGAGAAATCCTTACCGTGGCTCAGCACCCTCAGCAACGTAACGCAAAGGATATTAACCGGACCCAGAAAAGACCTCCATTACCAAAGTGAATAAGTAAGGCAACATCGGTCTTGGCTTAATCCTCTTTCTCTCGGAAAGAACTCAAATAGGCAACCATTAACTTTGATGGATAACCAAGTCTTCGTAATACATTCTTCAATCCACCGCACAAATCTTGGAGGGAACCCCACAACTTCAAGAACCATGAAAAGCAGATCCCCTCTTACATGATCATAAGCCTTCTTGAGATCTACCTTGATGCCACATCTAGGCGTACCAGCGGTGATAGTTTCTGAAGATCTCTTGAGCCAACAAAATGTTGTCTCCTATTTTTCGCCCTAGAATGAAAGCTGTTTGATTAGCTCCCACCAACTCCTGAATCATACTCCTGATATGTCTAGCCAAAATCTTGTTGGTATACTCTTAAATAGTGTTACAGCAAGAAATAGGGCGAAAATATTTGAAAAAAATAAGCATTAGGCACTTTAGGAATAAGCGAGAATGTTGTACAATCCACCTCCTTGAGTAGCCGACCAGACTAAAAAAGGATTGGATAGCTTTAATAACGCTGCAACCCACTATGCCCCACCCCCTCTTATAGAATATTGAATTATACCCATCTGGACCCGAGGCCTTGTCATCTTTGATAAAAAATGTAGACTCCTTAATTTCTTCCTCGCAAACCTCCTGTTGCAATGCATCCTACTGATGCCGATTCAATCTCTTTGGGGAAGCCTCCTCCTCTTGAATAAATACGATTCAATCTCTTATATACTGTTGAGCATAGCCTTCACAGAAAAGTTCGTATGACTGTCACTCAACCCTAGCTCTAGCGAGAACCGACGATTTTCAGAAAACCCGCTTTTCAAAGTCCTCATTTCACTTGAAACTTAAGATATCTAGAATGTTCATGTAAATTGGCATAATTCTCATGGGCAAAAAATATTTTAATAAATGTATTTTCATTTTATAATGTATAAAGCAACTTGACTGATCTATGGAAGTTCTGAAAGCTTGAAGAATTTGGAAGAGGCTACTAGAAGAGTGCCCTGAGTAGAAAGGATTGGAGCATTTTGCAGAGTGTTCTGGAGTAATTTTGTTTGTATGCCTTTGGTCAAACCGAGGTTAGCCTGGCGGACTTTTTAACAGAATTTGTTTTAAGTTTTGGAACTTCACCCAAACCTCCTCTTTTATCCGTTTTACCTTCCTACCCTTACCTAAACACTTTATAAACCTATTCCTAAGCTTCATCCATTTTTTTACGTACATTGAAATTGCTTACCTCTCAAAAATCCTCTCTAGACCATTTGTACTCAGTTTCTCTCTTTAATCCAAACACGTTTTATTCTTTGATCTGATTTTTGGAGAGAAATTGTTCTTCCCTCTTGGGAAAAATCACTATTTTAGGACATCGATTGGAGAAGAATTTATAAGTCCTATGTGTTTCTAAGATGAACATAGATTTCAAGAAAGGTTACTGTTGAAGATTGAGAAGATTGAAGGGTTGACGAGTTCATTAGTATCCGCTGAAGAACAGACTAGAGTTGCTAGTTGTTGATTGTGTGTTGGGCACCGACCCGAGAAGGGTTCTTGGGTGACTTTTCGAAGAGTAGAGGATCTGAAAAGTGAAGGGGATTTTGCTTTGATCACCATCTTGTAAAGTCTGGACGTTCTTAGTGGATCAATTGGTGTAGCCTACACTCGGAGTGTTTTTATCTTTTGAGGAAGTTTACCTTACTAGATTTTCACTTCGTAACCAAAATTTATGCGTCTTCTTTATCTTGGTTACATACTGATATTGCTTGTGTTGTTGTTCTTGTGATTTTGTTGATTATTTTTAGTCATCTTGATTGTTATATTAAAGATCTAGTATCTTAGTCAATCAATTTTAGAGATATAGATATTTTTGTTATAAACTGTGTTGCTGTAAAATTGTTGTATCTCTAAGATTTTATATATTTGTTATGATATTTTTCTGTGATAAGAAAAAGGATTGTTATATTTTTAAATACCTATTCACCCCCTCTCTAGGTATAGTATTGAGTCTAAAGTTTATTTTCAATTTCCTTTATATAATTTGAGATGTTCACTATTGTAACCCTAAGGAGACTAAATTGAACGTTCATGAGAGAGAAAAATATCTTAGTAATTCCTAACCTAAATCAACCAAATTTTCTCTCATCTAACTTTTCGTTGAGAGAAAAATATCTTGAAACTAAAAGGCTTCAGAGTGCTAAAAGAGTTTGGTTGCTGGAGTTCCGATATTGAAGAACAAGTTCGTTCGCTAAGAGTCCATAAGAAGAATGTCAGAGGTCTGAGGTAGTTGACGCAAGGGAAAATTATGAGTAGGATTACTTGGATTATTACATTGGAGTTGTTAGAGTTAACAACATGGTATGCGAGTGCCTGAATCAGCATTTATAAGGTTCTCTTCTTAATGAATTTCGCGTGGCACAAATAGCCCGGAGTGGTTTTTCTTTTGAAAGATGCTTCGAAAGTTCTATACTTCATCAACAAAATCTTATCTCCTTGTGTGGTTGATGTTTGATTTATTTTTTTTCACAGATTACTTTGTTAATTGATTTGATGATTATTCTGGACAAATTTAGAACATATTTTAAAATTGTCGTAATAATTTTAATTAGAAGAGAAAATACCTATTCACTCACCTGCAGGTGATTTAATTTGCAGTCTTCTCTGTGCAATATTACGCCTATAACCACTCCTGTAGGGGCCCTTTTCTTGGGGACGATGGAAGCCTCTAAGCCAAGAGAAAATAGGACCACCATGCACCACTCCATTGACTATTTTCCCTCTCTTTTATTTTCTTTGTGAGATTTTTTGTTGTTCTAGAGTGTATTGATTCTATTAAGGTGATTATCAGGGGTTCCTACTCCTTTCTTTCGTACTATAGTTGATATCACTATATATATATATATATATATATGATCCATCTTATAAAATTCAGTATATATTATTAATTAACAGTGGATTTGATGAGCCAATTACTATAACAATATTTGGCCTGTTCCCTAAATGTTTTGATTGGTCTGCTCTCAACCTGGCCACGTGATTCATATTCCAGGAGCACCGCAGAGTATAACTACACTTAAAAGTACAAACTGAGAAAGTATGGTGATCCAAAGAGGGGCATGCATATTGCAGCCTGTGGAATCAACTATCCTCTGTCATGTTCCTTAGGTGACTGAGGCCACAATTATTGTATGTTCAAAATGATCGGTAATCTCATACTTTTCCTATTCCCCAGTCACATGCATTGTTTTTTCTTGTATATATGCCACCCATGATTATATTGTTGCATCCAAGCCTTGAATTTGGTCCTAATCTGGCTAGTCATATATATTAATTGCTTTATTCTCTCTCTGTGTTTTTTTTTCTGAGAATGGATAGCAAAGCCCTTCGACTACAAATTGAGGAAATAAGGCAATCCCTTATCGATGAGGTGTTAGTTCTTTCATTTTCACATTGTATTTATTATCATTATTAATATTATAATTAGTTTAAAAATATACGCCTAGATCTTCTACGTACATGAAAATCAACCAAAATTTGTTAGCAACTATATCGGTAAAAATACTCACTGCATAAAAAAAAATTATTTACTTTTTTCCATAAATATAAGCAGGAGTAAGTCTGCATTCCAGACAGTGGCGGATGTAAGGGGGACCAACAGGGGCCTGGCCCCGGTTGGCCCCTGCATAACGTTAATTTTATATATATATATATATATATATATATATAACTATATGGCTTTTTTGATTAAGCTGGCTCCCCTTGACCCAAAAAAACAGAGTGAAATTAATAACTTATTGTACTCCAAGATTCAAGTAATATCATTGAAAGGTATGAATCGTTTATGGTTGTTTCACTCGATTATTTTGCAAATTCTGCCAAAAAAAGGAATACCGAATATAATTTGAGACTTTATTTTGTAGATTATTTTAGAACTTGATTATTTATTTGAAAGCACAAATGCACAATGTTAGAGGGAATTCAATTAATAGTATTTTTTTTTATTTTTAAGTATTGACAGGAGTAGTTTTTCTAATTTGTTTTCTATGAGAAATTGATAGAGACTTATTGATATTGTAATTTATTTTTGCAGCCATGGTTTATATAAGGATAATGTATTTCATGTCACCTTTTACGGTCTTTTATCATTGGTTTCTTAATTTTGTTGTCATGTGTTATATAAGGATGATATATTTCACAGCCTCTTTCTTTGATTTTGAGATTGTTGTACTCCAAATCCTTTTTCATATTATTGTGGCTATTGGTTATTGATTAAGTGTTGAAATTATATTGAAATTGTGATTAGGACTAGGTTGTGAAATTGTGATTAGGACCTTAGGTTGTGACTTGTGAAATTATATTGATAAATTTTGTTTAGATAATTGCTAAGTTTTTGATAAAAAAAATCAGTGGGGTCTTCTAACACTCCTAATGTGGCTGCTACTTCTGAGACGAATAGTAGTTCGAAAAAATCTCGTGTTTTATTTAGTCCAGATTATATTGTTGCTGACCCAGAGTTACGTAATCTCATTGAAGAATATGATTTTGGGATTAGAGATCAAGTTCGCAAGGAGTATTTGATAAAAGGTCCTTGTCAGCCGCTTGGGCATGATTTTCCCAAGAAGCTATATGGAAATCGAATGGTAGTATATATTGAGCAGGAAATTTTTGAAATTATTGATAACGAAGTCATATTGCAACGTTTTCAGAAGATGCAGAGCCGTAGGATACAAATGTCATCTCTTAGTCTCAGCAAATAGTACGGTAAGTGTATTTCAATTTGATATATTTTTAATGTTTTTAGTCTTTACGTAAAAAAAATTTTGCTGTCATTTTTCCTTAGGAGTTGACCCCTCTTCAGAATCATCCCTGGTTCCACTGATTCCAAAGGTTCAAAGAGGAGTACAACATTTTGAAGAACGAATTGGAAATCTATCTGGAGGTATCTCTCTGTCTCGAACATATACATATAGAAAATTACTTTTCTTTGTTAATTTAGAAATAAATAAATTACGTGCTGATTAAATTTTCGTTTATTTTACAGCTGTTGGGCTCAAGCTCAGGTTGGAGAGTTACATAATCCCCCAAGCACAAGAACGAGGAGAGTATAGTAAATCCTCGCGGCAAACGGCTCTTTAATTTCTAGCTAGTTTTCTTTCACGCAAATTAATATCCCTTTCGAAGAGCCTTTTGGTAAATTAAGTTCCTCTTTTTCAATTAGTCTATAATTAAGAAAGATGTTTAGGTCAGTAATTAATATGAACCAACTTTAATTACTTTTCTGACCGTTTTCATTCCTTCTGCATGCGAGAGATAACATTTGCATGACTCGTATTTCTGAGGATAAAGGTGGAAAAAAAAAGTAGAAGATGAAAGAAGAAAAAAAAACACACAGGGTTGACAATTTATGTAGATGGGCTGGGCTGGGCTGGCTCAGTTTGGGTCACGCTGTAAGAAATGGGAGCGGCCCATCATATAGACTTCAAGACTGGGGAGCCCACTCAAAGCCATTAACTGGGTCATGGTGAGTGACGGGGTGGAATCTTGTTCCAAAATTGGTCCATCCCTCGAGGAATTTTGAATGTGGCTTGCTGCTTTATGGCGGTCGTTTCTCTTCCCCTAATTTTTGGTTGGTAAAGTCCGTTCAACCATGCAAAAGAGACCTCGGAAAGATGGAAGGAATTAGTAGATTATTATTTTTTATTTATAATTTTGACCAACTACAATACTACACATCTAAGAACACCCTTATATAAAGATAAAGCCCAGCTTTTAAGCTGGAATGCTTGGTTATACCGTTATTGGGGCAGTTGGTCTGTATCAGAGCTTCTTAGGACAGCCAGAAAATTGGCAGTAGCCAGCCTAAGGACATTATAGGTCACTAAGGTAGAGCAGTATACACTAGAGGATTCAGGATTAGGCTTCCCTACCCAAAGCCCACCGACTCAAGTTTGCCGGAGCACTTGCAATATTTTGCATCAGTATACAATATCATGCTTACCCAGAAGAAAAAAGGGCAAAAATATATGCTGTCATATACTTGTTTCATGGGGCTGGACCCAAGTTTTGAAGGCTAGCCAGACTAAAGAAGGCACCACGCTTTGTCTTTAGCTGAGGATAGGTTCCTTGCTCCACCACCTTCCCATCCGCCACCACAGCAATTGAGTCGAGCTTTTTTATGGTGTTGAGCCTATGTGCTACCACGACTGTCGTCCGCCCAACCATGATTCTATCCAATGCCTCTTGAACAACTTGCTCAGATTGCACGTCGAGAGCGCTTGTTGCCTCGTCTAGCAGCAGTATTGTTGGGTCTCGAATTATGGCTCTTGCTATTGCTATTCTCTGCTTCTGGCCTCCTGACAATTGCATTCCTCTTTCGCCGCATTCCGTTTCGTATCCATCTTTCAATGATCTACACCAAACAATCAAGTTAACAATTGGACAAGCTTAGAAAAAAGCCCAAAACTAGGCCCTTATTACAAAGTTGGATAAGGCCAACTTAGAGCCATTTCATGAAATGCTAAGATGCTGGCTATGAATAAGCATACTTACGAGATAAACTCATGAGCATTGGCAGCTCTGGCAGCTTCCACCACCTCATTCTCCGATGCATCAAGCTTCCCAAACACAATGTTATCGCGGATGCTACCTGAATATATAACCGGCTCTTGGCTCACGAGTGCCGTGTGCCTACGGAACCATTGAATATCTAGCTCCCTAATGTCCACCCCGTCCACTTTAACTGACCCCCTCAAAACATCGTAAAACCTTTGGATCAATCCTATTACCGTTGATTTTCCGCACCCGCTTCTACCGACAAGTCCAATGCTCGTACCCGGTTTCACCTCCAAGCAAAATTGGCGCAACACTAAGGTCTCAGGACGGCTTGGGTATGCAAAATCAACCTTCTTTATCTCTATCCTTCCGCTTACTTTTTCCAACTTAGTTCCTCGTGTATAGGCACCCCCATCCTAATTAGAGAAGAGTCAAACATTAAGCCAGAAACAACTTGTACCGATACAAAGTTGCAAGTTTTGAAGATGTTACTTACATTATAATAAGACCCTGGAATTAGAGATTGTCGGTCAAGAATCTTGAAAACGGACGCAATAGCAGTGGCATCCTTAGCTATGTCCGAGGTCATGCTTCCGGCTTCGGCTATAACCTTCCCGGTGCTCACCAATATGAAAAATGTCTTGAACACGTCCCCAGCAGATATAACCCCCTTTTCCACCAGTGTACCTCCATACCAAAAATCCAAAGCCCATGACATAAAAGTTAGGCACTGAGCCGAACCCATGCCAATACCGGCTAGCCACGATTTCTTCCTGGCCTCCATCCTTGGTTCCTCCTGAGCTTCATCAAATAGTTGGAGAACCTTTCCAATACTTCCGAATGAAGTGACAATTCTATGATTATAGACTGCTTCCACGGCAATTTGAGTGCTTTGGTGTTGTGCCTCAACAAAATTGGATGAAATGCTTGAGAGCAATACTTTACGTGTATAAAAACATAGAATTGTGAGAGGCTGAACCGCGATCATGACGAGTGCTAGTTTCCAAGCCACAACTAACCCCAAGATCATTGCAAGCGACACGGCGGAAGTTGTTTGGACTATCAGGGAAACTCTATCCGCGACAAGAGACTTAACCATGGAAGCCTCATTACTTAGTCTTGAACACAAGGCCCCGCTAGAGTTTTGCTCTTCATCAAACCAAGCTGTTTCGAAAGTTAAGATCTTCTGAAGCATTCTCAAACGGATTCTCTTCGTGAGCCTCTCTCCCATATAAGCAAAATTATAGTGCTGGAAGAGGTTCATCGTGATAGAAACCAAGCTAAGCGAACAGAAAATTAGGGAATATGAGCGGATCCTTGCACGCATCTCTTCGTGGCTTGGTGCAAAGAAAGCAGCTATCACGCCTCCTATGGTTAAGGCATAGACAGGTTGGACTGCCCCGAAAACTATAGCTGAGAGACTTCCAATGAGACCTTGCTTCCATTCTGGAGCGTTCAATGACAGAAGCCGGAGGAAGGAAGGTGCGGGATGTGATACAGGAGGAGGGTTGTCAGCCGTTAATGGTGATTTTGGGAATAGCGCTGGGCTTGATTTGCCGGTGCTAAACCGGCCAGTGCTGCTCCTTGCGAGTGACGAAACACGTACTTCGGAGCTTTGTTCTTGGTCATCGCAGCTGAATTGTCTCTGCAGTTTTGCCAGTTTTGCATAGTGACCGTTTTGCCTGTTGATGAGGTCATTGTGTGAACCTATTTCAATTATGCAACCACCACTAACGACTGCAATGAGATCTGCATTTCGAACTGTTGAGAGCTTGTGGGCAACCACCTGCAGATTGTAATCGACAATAGTTACTATACAATCTATACGAGCTCAGTACATTGACTCATAGTACCCTAATATTTTGGCAGTAACGCCCATCAATGGAGTGTTAGCTTGATCAAACCTATTTTGATATGATCAAACCTATTTTGATACTTTAAAAACGGGTAAATACCAGAGTGGTTCTTCCCATGGAAGCTTGATCAAGGGCATTCTGGACCAGTAATTCTGACTCGGAGTCAAGAGCACTTGTTGCTTCATCGAGTAAGAGAATCACAGGGTTCTTGATGATGGCTCTGGCAATAGCAATCCGCTGCTTCTGTCCACCTGATAATAAAGCTCCTCTTTCACCCACCTATTTCATTGAAACATTATATGAATACTATTTTTTATCTTTTCTCCCACAGCACAACATTCAAATAGAAATTATGTGGTCACTCATGATACCCTGAGTTACATTAGATTAGATTGTGAAAACGTTATATGAATATGTACCAAGTATGATTGTGTCCAAGGTAGAACTTTCATAAGGAGAGCTCTAATTATGAGTAGTCTCTTTATGATATCATGCAGATAATGCAGATATAACTCACGCATTCTTAGCTCATAACAATATTTAATTGATTTTTGTTATATAAGGAAATTTAATTCGAAATATTAATCCAATTACAACTAATCCTTTTAGGATGTTTATTTAGCTTCAATTAGTACAACATCCTTGAGTTACAATAAAAAAGAGATGCTCGAAATTCGATTGTAAATACATTTCAGGGGTATGTGATTGGTTCCATGTTGGATGCATATTCGGTTGAACTGGTTGTATAAATGACTACAGAGAACCCAAAAATTGGATTCTAAAGAAATTTCAGGGTATGTTCTTGGGGGAACGGATTCCCTCCGAATGAGGGATTTTCGAAGGGTACCAAAGGGAAGGTGAAGATTAAAAAAAAGATAGATAAACGGTTAATATAAGTACACATCATTTAATGAAAAAAAAACTAGAAAGGTTGTGGCTAAGTCTTTCTATTCATTAAATGATGTGTACTTGTATTAACCGTTGATCTATCTTTTTTTTAATCTTCACCTTCCCTTTGGTAGCCTTCGGAAATCCCTCCTTCGAAGGGAATCCGCTCCCATGTTCTTGGTCCTCATGTCATCACATTGTACCCACCAGTAAAAAAATTATCACCACTTTAAGAAAGGCCAGTTATATAATTAAGAATGGAGTCATATATAGCATTACAGACCTTGGTCTCATATCCTTCG
This sequence comes from Myrica gale, assembly GCA_963930655.1. Lineage (NCBI taxonomy): Eukaryota > Viridiplantae > Streptophyta > Magnoliopsida > Fagales > Myricaceae > Myrica > Myrica gale. The sequence continues at coordinate 24,352,913 of OZ005600.1, read as the reverse complement.
GGAAGCTGCCTGATAAAATTATGAACATTAGCAGCCATGGCTGCAGCAGTGACTTCTTCCATGGTGGCATCAACTTTCCCAAACATAATATTTTCCATTATTGATGTCCCAAACAGTGCATGTTCTTGACTAACAAGTCCCATTTTCCCCCTTATCCATTTCAACTGTAATGACTTTATATCCACACCATCAATTCTCACTACACCATCATCTGCATCATAAAAACGCTGCAGTAATGCAATTGCTGTTGATTTGCCACTCCCGCTAGCACCAACAAGAGCAACAGTTTTCCCTGCTCCAACTTTAAGGTTGAAATCTTTCAGAACGGTGGAATCTGGACGAGAAGGGTATGCGAAGTGGACATGCTCAAAATCTAGTTCCCCTCTAACTTTGTCCAATACAATCCCATTTGTATTTTCACCATCAATTAAGGGTAACCTGTCGATCATCTCAAATATTCGCGTAGCAGCAACTGAGGCTTCTGTGAAGTACTTCACATCAGGAAGTGCCATGCCAAGGGATCTGCAGTATTACATATTTCACGGTTTTGGTAAAATTATTGATTATATGAGAAAGGAAATCTTGCCAAAAAGACTGAGAAGTGCTTGATTCAGGCATATATAATTATCTCTCCTATAGTATTCAATTCTCAAAGTCTGACGAAAACCCACTTCATATCGAGCTAACATGCCATATATACTTGACTTCAACATGAAAAAGAATACACTTCGTTTGTGGGAAACGGATTCGGCTTCGCACCGAATCCGTTCCCTCGTTTGTGAGCAATTATACCATATTTCATCCAACAAAAGAAACATTCCTAGTACGATTCATTGAAGATTATCACAAATTTGGAATTAAAATTCATTACAGATGATGGTGTCTAAAGTAGTAATTATGAGCGACGCGATTAATGAGGGGCTAATTAATGAATAAGTCTTCCGGGGATTTCTACTTTTATTTCGTAGTCAATGTCTAATCATTTGACATGTTGTATTGAGCTAGTCCTTTCACTTAGTTATATCCACTATAATCATGAGCTCCAAAAAGAACAAGATGCCGCTATATTCAAGCAATAATTAGTACTTCAAGCACTTGTATATAATTATTAGATAAGGTTAAGCTGAAGATCAGGTGGAGGCTCAAATTTCTATGTCCAACTAATTATTAGTTCCGATTAGGTGGAGGCTCAAATTTCTGTGTTTAATAAGTTTAGTATCAGATATAATTTCCTTTGTAAAATTTTCCTCGTAAAAGATAAGGTTCAAGCTGATCAGATTACATAAACATGAAAAAAGGCTGAACAGCTAGCATCTCAACAAAGGGTTATAAACATGTTATACGTATTTCGTTTTTAAATTAGGCAAATACAATGAAGATACTCAATATGATAATGGATTGAATCTCTAGACTTACCTTCATGCATGCTTTGTTTAGGGGGATAGTCAGAAGTCTGGCTTATTATTTAAGACAAAGTTTTGTTCTAATCTTAAGCATTTGCCCCATGCAAAGGTTCAATCAAAGAGTAATTCAATGCCTGTTAAGTGAGCCCGAGTTATATATAGATATAAAGAGCTATATTCAACTCCATCCGACTAGATATATCAAGACAACCAGAAAGTAATTATGTGGTTCCAGAAATATGTAACTAGAAATCCAGAGAAGAAACCACATACAATCCGCTTAATATGAAGGAGACTCCAGCTGCATATATCCTTCCTCCACTTTCACCTTTGAACATAACCAAATGACTTCCGTACCAAGCGAGAAAAGCCCATATCGCAAAACAGAGCCCTGTACTTCCAACGGCCAGACCTTTTGCTATGCCTTGCTTGATTCCCAGCCTTGTGGTTCTATCCAGTGTTGATGAATATTTCTCGACAATAATCTTCTCAGCAGTTAATGAATAAACAGTTTTAATGGAGCTGAGAGCTTGCTCAATTATGGTGTTTGCTTTGCTGTATTCCTTGTACGACTTCTTGGACAAATAGAGAAGATATTTGCCATAAATCATTCCGGGTATAATTAGCAAAAGTAGCGTCGGGAATGCTACTAAAGACAGCCTCCAAGAGAAGTAAGTGGAAAATGCAAGGCCTGATAAGAACACTGATGAGTGCATCAAAAATATGGGCACCTGAAATTAAAACAAGGAACAAAAATGATCAAAACAATAAATTAATCGGTAGATCTGGAAACAAGTTATATGGAAAATACATCAGGGAAACGAAAATGAAGGGGAAAGAAAACTAGGTACAGATCATGAGATGATAACAAAATGCGTTTTGGTTTTTTTTTTCGAAGTAAGGTTCAGATATCATGAGATGCAAATCATATGCTTAAGAAATGTTTCATAATACGGAAAATCTGACCTTCTCACTAAGAACTTCTTGTACGAGAGAAGTATCTTTTGATATGCTATTGATGATATCTGAAGTAATCGCTTCTTGTGAATCAAAAAACCCAACTTCTTGCCTGAGAACAGCTTCCAGATACTTGTAACGTATTTTCAGCACCTGTCGCTCGCTGGTTTTACTCCAACAATAACCCTCTGCAGCCATTAATTAGTGCTTATTTAGTCCGGAAGCCATCTAGTCAAGGGTTTTGGATGATTTCAAGAAGGAAATTAAATTGATTTTTCAGTTTTAGAGGGCAATGTTCATTTTCATACCCTTTTTAAAGTCTAGGGCATTCTAGGGTTTCATTAAAGGACCCCTTTTTTTTTGTTATTGTAATTAATGGGGATGTCTCCTTATTCTACTACAAACTTGATGGGGATCTACTCTATAAACAGTGGACGGATTAACGTAACACTACCACATTGTCCTCAGAGAGCAAATCAAATGAAGAGTAAGATGTATTTTGAAATTACCCATAAATGCCAGCACCATTACTGCTAATCCCAAGTACACGAAGTATAAACTGCACTGTTAACAAAACCAAAAAAGGAGAGATGAGAATAATGAGAAAGAGACAGACAGAAGATTGAGAACTTTAATTTTTTTCTGTTGAGAAGCTCGACAGCTAACCTTTTCAACCTCAGCCATGATATTCCCATGATTTTGTTGGGTCTTACCATAACCCAAGCTATTCATGAGACGGCTAGCGAAGACCAGCAAGCAGTTCGTGGACATGCCATCACCAAGAGCACCAATAGTACCCAACGACATGTAAATAATGTCAACCCAATCAGCATATCTGAAAAATATGGCTGCGGAGATTTTGTCCTTCCTTCTCATCCCTCCTTTCTCTAACTCATTCATCTCCGGAGAACCCATTTTACTTACTGGAAAGTACTCGGGCCACACAAATAGTCCGTTGCAAGTTTGCAAGAAAGACTTGGCTTTCTGCAGGAGTAAAAAGCGAAAGCTTGCGCATACAGGACTTTAGTACTGGCTCCAAGAAGTGTCCTTTATATAAATGTGTAGAGCTTATGCATACAAGACTTTATGACTTGCTCAAAGCAATGGACTTTATATAAAAGTGTAGGGATGACCCGTGATTTCCATGAAGCAAACCTTTATATCTTAATCATTATGCATGTGGGGCTGCTAATGGTAGTCTTTTATGTTTTAGTGGTGGTTACTGTAGTCAATAGCATGAGGGCAAGTGAACCCATTTGGTCATTATCCAATTAGAGGAATATGACCAGTTTCTAATTGGTCCTTTTTGCTATTCTTTCCTTTTCTTTCGTTTCCTTTGGTTATAATTTTAGTTGCTTTGATGTGAGATGACTTTGAAAATATGTCGTGTCATGTCGGGCTTTAATATTAATTATATGAAAATGATGCTATTATAAATTGGATCCTTTATGTATATATGCTAGCTAGCTTTGGCTCTCATTGGCTGTACATCCATTTCATAGTGAGGCAGCCTATTGAAAAAAACTGATATGGTACTGTTAATCAAGAGTGCGAGAGAGTACAGAAAGGGGGCAATTATGGATTGAAGTTGACAGCAATATATAGCTATATTTTTATCAAACGCAGCTATCGTTCCATCTATAATAGCATTAATTCTACATTTCTACCTGGTAAAAGAAACTATGTCAGCAAGACTATTATTATAAAGGGGTGGCCGGTGGCCCTTTACTTTTAAAGGGCAATTATAATTGAGCTGGATAGACAGAAATTATACAGAATAAGAGAGACGGGATATTTCCATAAAGCATCTTCCTTTACATTGCTGTAGCAAGGTCATGAGCAGCATGAACTGATTCGGACGTTCTCATCGCGCGCACAAACCCATATTCCGAGCTGGATTTGTTTGACCTCTCTCCCCCACTTCGTTACTCTAAATCGACATATTAAGATAGCCCCTGATTATCTCTTTCAATTCTTTTGTCTCCTTCATATCATCTTTCTTGGATTCTTTATTTGCCACTAGGACTCGCCTGAGAGAGCTTGATCCCTACTCGTAGACCTTTTGACGTTTCCTTCGCGTTTCTTTAAATGCCAGACAATTAAGTTTAGGAAACAAACTAATAATGGAACAGATCTCTTTCGTTTTTGTAGTTTCTATATAAACAAGAAGATATCGCGAATAAACAATAGAAAGATAAGTATACGCTACCTTTGCTTTTGTATGCAAATGACCTAACTAGATCATCAAATATTTCCTTATAAGATATATAATTTAGCATCATCACCAATGGAGTTCCTTTTAGCAGACGTCAGATGATTTCCACGAGATCATACGAAACCTCCACGAGATATGAGATCTTTCCGAAAGAATCTATGACATAGTCTGTGCCATATCAACCTATTATATATATATTCATGTATTTTAATTTCTTGCCTCTTTCAGCATATTGAGGATGAAGTTGGTACAACATGTCACTTGTTCAATGTGGACGCATAAGCATCCCATCATTAGAGCCATTACTGCTTGATCTAAAATTTTAAACCGGTTAGTCTGCTATGATATTACATATCTCCATCCATAGCCATTAGATATGCTATATTTTCACGATCAGGAAAAAGTATGTTCTTTAAACTTCTTCTGCATCAGGAAATTAAACGGGCTGTTCATTAAATGCATATATAACCCTTTCATTGAGTGAATATGAAGGAACCATTTTCAATTGGCATGTTTTTGTAACAAAGGTTTACTTGTAAATATCTTGAGAACATGGGGAAGAAAGGTCAAAGGAGAATCTTCTTAATTGAGTAGTCTGCTTCAGAGTTCACCTGTAGTCTGCTTCAGAGTTTACCTTTAGTCTGTGGTAGTTAGCCTGGAGCGCAGAAACAGCAAGTCTATTTTAAATAAAAAGGCGCTCCAAGTGTAACAGAAAGAGGTGACTTGGAGACTCGTGAAAAAGAAGAGAAATGAGTTATAAGAGGGTGTACGTACCTGAAAAGGGGTGACCAAAACAGAAAATTCGAGAAATCAAGATTTATTGAATGAGATCCAAATAGTGCTGAAACTCTAGATCTTCTCTTCTCTTGCTTTGATCTGTTGTTGTGAGGATTCATCTTCAAGAATACTTCCAGATATGAAGAATCCTTGGTTGTTGATCACTAGTCCTCATCTGTGATTGAGGAATTTCGAACATCGGACGGTTGGGCGTTCTTGGACGGAATCGTGGTAGCTTGAGTGGTTCAAGTGGATTGCTGCGAAGAGTAACTTGGGAATGGCTGGGATCGATGGTTTTCATCCCCTGCAGAGGCAGATTCAAGAAGGTTTCTTGAGTAAGGTTGCGTGCACTGTAGATTAACTGGTATGTTAGATCTATAAGATCACGTTGTAACCGAGGTCGTATTCCTAGTGAAGTTCCGTTCTGGACGAGGTCCCGGAGAGTTTTTCTCTCAAATAGGTTTATATTTGAGAGTTTCTCTTCATCAACAATATTCGGTGTTGTGTGTTTGTTTTGTGTTCATTATTCATTGATTTAGATTATTGTGTTAATTTCTAACGATTCTTGTTTGAAAGTGTTTTTCAAGATTGATTGTCAAACATTATCTTTATCATTATACAAGAATAATTCAGGTAACGGTCTGATCTGATCTTGTGTTAATTCTTAAAAGATATTCTGCTATTGTCAAAGTGTGAAAATCATAATACGTTAGGTGATATTGAATCTGTTGTGAGTAGACCATTGCTGGAATGTGATTGAGTTTACTGCATGTTAGCCTAAGTTTTTACAGCATAGTATATGTCTAAGAACATGGTTCAAACGTGAATATTATTCTTACAAAGTTGTATAAGAGTACAGATTTGATTGTATGCTATAGAGTGACTTTTGTTGTGATTCTTTTATCATTTTAAATACTGCATTTATTTTTAAAATACCTATTCACCCCCTCTAGGTTATTTGGGTCTAAAACAGTTTGTTCAGAATAAATATTCTAATATGCTTCGTGGGAATGGCAAATGGATGGCCTTCATCTAGCTAGTGCATGTTGACTCTTCCCACTTTCTATATAGAAATTGAACGTTGTAATTTCTCGTTATTGAATTACGATATATAGTACTTAGAAAAAAAAAAGAATGACAATATATAGAAGACATGAATTGGTGTTTTGGTTTTGTTTAGTTTCAATAAAGTTGGATTTTTTATTATATATATAGCTCTCTAGTAATCTTACTTCAATATTTATCTGATGCATCATAATTTGAATATAATGCATTCCGGTAATAGTGTACCTGTATATTCAAGAGACAATCCTAAGTGTTAGATCGCACTGATCAGGAGGGGGTAAAAGATATATTAGACGTACTCAAATTTGTCCGACGTACGTATATATATCCTATAATTCCATTTTTCATCTATATGTACGTGAACATGAACATGTTCATACTGATGCAATATGGCAACTCAGCCTAATTAGATCATGTAATATTTTTTCAATAGTTTAATATACAATTTCTATCGATTTTTCTTACACTTTGATTGGATAAAATATGGAATATATCAATGAACTATCATACGGCCAGATTCCTAATCTTTTGTCACTGCAGGTAGAATTTCCGTTCTTTATAAGCATGTCATCTTTTTAATTAGTATGAACAATAGATTAAATGCACGATAAAGACAGTCCACCTTCTATTACCTTTATTTAATGGAAGTGGTTACACGAGGGGGAGAGGAATAATACTCATCTAGCTACTGCTAGAGGCAAGAAAGTAGTTGACTGAAAAAATTGGCCACCGGAGCCAGGTTTTCATGTTATATTTAGTACCGGATCATGATGCAGTTGTTATTTTCCATCGGTAAAATTTTTCCCAAATTGGGATGGTCCCTCTTCCACTCATAAGTACTTTCTCTCTGCCCATCATGTAATTTTTCCAATCATTTTGAATGCAGTAGTTCACTATTATATTATTGTCGTATCTGCATTTTATTTCTTGCTCCCTTTGGCTTTCGGACTGTAAATATTAAGTGTGTGATTGAGAAAAGCCAGACGTCCTCTCAACAATCCATTCTTATTGATCCATGGTCATATATATTAACCTAGCAGAAGGATGGTGGTCAGTCGATGTCCGGCTTCATTGCCTTAAAGCAAGCTAGGTTCTTAAAACGAGTCATGCCCCTTCAGCCATTCCGACAGATCACTCTAGGGTTGCAGGGTCCGAAGTGCCTCTCACCTAGGCTAGGTTAGGTAAGAGCTGAAGCATGAAGGCCGCGTGCTAATTTCAATGAGTGGGCTTAATCAAACAATAATATCTCCGCGACAATGGAGAGGCATCATTTATGTGCCCCACCTTGAACCAAGCTGGCGCGATCGATCCTCCATACTTTTGACTCACGTCCAGTTCGTAAGAGATAAATAAATAATTACCCCACAGATGCTTAATTATATATATATATATTCAATGAATAGTCAAAACCAGCAAGCTCCCGCAAGTTTCAAAGTGCAGTGCACAGTACTCTTAAAACGTTTTATATATTATATATGCATATTAATCATGTGCAGCATATCTGCCAAATCTAGCTAGTACTACCTCTACATGGGAAAGCTTTATCAAACATTCTTATAGTGAAGGAAGGAGGCAAAATTTGAGACCGCTCACTGTTTGTGGGCAAGCCCACAGAATTTTCCAAGTTCAAGTTGCATTGGGATCTCATGTTGGTTTGTTAAAAGTCATTACTAACTAATTGGGTCCTAAGAAAAAAAACGTTCTTTATGGCTCTAACAACACGTGATAATTTTACAAAAACTTAAAATAACAAGGGACAATCGAAGAGACAAGATACCTTTGATGAGGGTCGACTTAAAAAGAAAACCAGAATTTTGGTTCTACATTCTCCAAGGTAGTTGTGGTTTACCCAGACATCCATTAATTCTACTTTTGAAGTCAAAATTGTGTTGCTCTTGATTCTAGGTCTTAATTGAGGGGCTGCATGACATATATATGCAGGACTAATATTCCAAAGTTTTTCCATTAAAATCATACATATCAATTAGTTGGTTCATAAACAGACATCATTATTAATAAAGGTGTTGGATTTTGACTAATTTTGGCTTTAAAGTTAGAAAGTGGGATTTGGAGATGAGGTCGACCCTACCCCTCTTTAATCTCAGGTCGCTAATTGTGCATTGGTTTGCATTCTTTATTCCGTGTACAAATGCAAAAGAAAAGGCAATTACAATGGAGTTGGTTGGTTAAATCTGCAAATATTGTTTTGTGTGTCAGCCAAGAACATTTCAAAGACCACAAAAGGCTGAACAGTAAGCTATCGTTTTCGAAAAGAACATACGCGCGCACATATATATATATATATATATAATACTAAATTACCATATTTTAATATTTTGGCCTTCAATAGTTCAATTGATTACATACTAATTATAAGTAGAGTTTCCCTATTGGCACAAAAGCCTTCAATGATAGGCAAAGGCATGAATGAATTACTCGATGTTGACACCTCCATGTTAATAAATACAAACACAATGAGTGCAAGCAGGATTTAAAATGAAAAAAAAATCTGAATTGTATTTAAAAGTGAAAGTGGAAAATTTAAATATTAGATAGATCAAAATATATAAATATAGGAAAAAAGAAATTAGCGCTTTCTTACTTTGTCTCTTTTTCCCTATATTGTTTTGGTAGAGATTCCTTTGGCCACGTGCAGCACGTACGTACAGGTAACATTGCATGCTTTTTGTGAAAAACATGCTTTGCTAATCAAAGGGTAATAAAGCAGAATTATATGGGGCCCGGGGAACTCCCATTTTTAGGGTTAGTGGGAACTGGGAAGGAGGGGTCCGAGATGCTGGATTACCCCAGTTTGTTTACTTTAAATCTTCTTTACATTCTGTCTTTTAAATGGGGCCATGCAAAATGTTCAATTAGATTCTGTTCTAGTGACTGCCACCCCATAACACGCCACCAATGCGGGCAGCAACCCCAAAGCCTTTATCACTTTTTCTTTTGGATCTCTCTAGTTGTTCTTTGGTCGTTTCTTTTTGGCTTACATGCATCTCATACTCATGATATTTGAAAAAAAAGTTGATTTTGTATTCATGAAGTAAGCTTTTCATTTAAGAAATATCATTCATTTTGTTTAAAAAATGAGTGACGTGACATAACTCAACTACGTATGCACGAATCAAAAAGTATTGTGTCCTTTTAGGTCCACTATCTTCACGCCAGAGGCCCAGTCAATGCCCTATCATCCACTAAACTAACTAAGTGTAAGACAAATTCATGTGTGCAGAGACACTCATTTTACACATCAGAGTAGATGATAAGGCACTAAGTGGGCCTCTGATGTGGAGATAATGGACCCATAAAGACACGACGTTTTTTTATTCGTGATTCGTGCACACGTAGTTGACTTATGTCACGTCACTATTTCTCGTTAGTTTTTTAAACGGAAACAAATTAAGGATATTTTTAAAACGAAAAGCTTATTTAAGGAATACAAAATCAACTTTATTTATCGTATGGATATATTTGCAATATTCAAATACAGTAGGGTATGAGATGCATTTAAGCCTTTTTTTTCCTAGCATAGAGATTAACTCAAAACAGTGTAAGGCCCAAAGTGGAGCTTTAAGTGACGAAAGCAGAAGGGCTCTGAACAATGAAGAAAATCATACAGATTTTAGCTAAAAATTTAGGCCCAAATGTAGGATAAGATTTCGCGAAAACAACAGCAATAAGAAGTTTACTATGAAATGGGTTCTCTCTCCCGAAATCGTGGTCTTACAACATTTTTTTGTAGAGAATCACAGAACATTATATATAGAAGGAGGTAACAAAACAGGATCTACCGGACCAAACAATTGGTGCTGACAAGCCCAATTGACCAACAGATGAGCAAAAATGTTTTGCTTCCTAGAAATCCAAAGTAAAAAAGCAATAACTAGACTGAGAAAAGAAAGATCTAAGTTCCAGAACAGCATCGTAAATAGACCTCGGCGAGAGACTTATCCACGACATCGTTGCATAGAAGTCGGCAGTCAATTTCAAACATCGTATAAGACCAGTTATAGCCAAAGCTCGAGTCTCAACAACCAAAGCTACACGCGTGGGCAGGGGCAGGGGCGGAGCCAAGGGGTGCCGGTGGGGGCGGCCGCCCCCTGGCTCCAAAATATCCATTATAAATTTTTTTTTTTAAAACAGGTCTGCCCCCACTGGCCCAGTCCACAGGCCAAAACTCGGCAGTTTCGACGCAGGCAGGGAGAAATTGTGTGAAGAAATTTTCCACAAGTGCCCCATTGCCCCTCCTGGTCGACCGTCGCCCCGATATCTCTTTCTCACACTGTCCAGTCCAACCGTCCAGGTTCAGGCTTCCAGCCACCTGGAGCCGCCTCCAACGACCGCTCCTCTCACTCTCTCTCTTTATTTCTTCCTGCAATACTCATCCCCGATCTCTCTTTGGCCGGACTCCTGGAGTCTCTCTCTGCTACTAAGCATCTCGGCCTAACCCTAAGGTATGATTATTTTGCTCTGATTCTGAATGTAGAACATTGGATAATGAGAATTGAGAACAAATTATGAACTATATGTTTTAGGTCTGTTAATTTGATTTCGGGATTTAGGGATTGGATTAGTCCAGATTGATGACCAGAAGTCCAGTAATTTACATAAAAATGAATGCACCCCTGAACCTTTTCAATCTTCAAGCACGTATCTGTTCTTCTGGCACCAAAAGCAAGTCTCTGGAAAACAAGAAAAACTGAAAGAATAAAAAATTGATGACCGGTATACCAAGTTTTCCAGTGACCATGATGCTAATTTGTGTATTTATTTAGTGACATGTTTGCTAGAAGGAAAATAAGGAGAGAGATTCCTTCAGTTCTTAACTGAGAATATCTGGGAGTAGGCTTTTATCCCAATGAGAAAACGAATGTATGTGGGCTTCATTGATCCATTTGCTGCTGCTGATCGGATATTTGGAACAAGGTATTCTGCAACCTATTAACTCCCAAACCAGAGAAGGGTAAGCTCACAAAGCAAAGCCTTGAACTAGCGGATTTTAATAATTTGGTTGCTGAAGCTTGTTTCTTATATGAATTTCAGAAAGGTCAAAAGCGTAGAAGGAAGGTAACACCGAGCAACAATGCAAGCTCTGGAGAAGCACCTGTGGAACAGAAACCCAAGGTTTGTCTTCCTTTTGAGAATCCTACTTGGCTACTTGAGACCTTTTTAGCTGCTTCATCTTGATTTATGACCATCTATTGTCAAATTTTTTCTTGAGTTTGTTGATGTCTTCATAGCCCTTTATTGCTATGGCCATCTGTTTTAGTTCTTTTTTATCTTATTGTCTGTGGATATATTGTTTTCATAATGGCAATATGTATATGGATACTAGGGTGTAATTCTGACTCAGATAATTTTATGTGGTCACTATATCTATTTTAAAATCATCTGGAAGTTCTCACAATATTCTACTGTTGATACGTGTGAGCATTTGGTTAATCTGAAAAGACAAGGAATCTTTTATATGTAATCTTTTTGTGAGGGATTATTCTTTTGGAATGATGTGTGTGTCACTGAGTTTGGAACTTGAGAGGTTTGTGATGTTTATGCACCCCAAGTTTTGTGTTTGTTGTTAAGTACTTCTTACAGTTTATATTTCCTGCAGAATACATTATGTTGTAGGAGAAAATCAGTATGAATAGGATGTCTTTCACACTCCTATGTCTCAGGCCTCATTTTAATTAATCTGTTGGATCGTGGACTTTGGTAAACCCAGTAATAACCTATTGACTTTGAAAGTTCAGTAAGTGTATTTTATTATTTTTATTATTTTTTGTTCTTAATTTGTGATATTGTAATTTTAAGACACTTTTTACATTATGTGAATTTTTTTTAGTAGTTTTGTCTTACAAATTCGACCCCGCTCAGTTTATATCCTAGATACGCCACTGCGCATAGGAGAGTGCTCCGTGCAAGAATAACATAGGGAGAGCCCGCGTGCGGTCTCGAAAAGAGACAGCCAGAACTGAATGATCACTGTGAAATCGTGGTCTTACAACAGATTTGCAAGTCTCTTCCACCACCATTGACATACACAAGTTGCTGAAAAAAGTATCAAAAGCCTAAACGGACGGTCATCAAAGCTCCTAGCAGTGCTTCCTGTTGATGTTATTGAAGATTCCGTTTCAAAATTTGAATTTTAATTCAAAATTATTTAGATAAGAGTTTGTTTAAGTGTTCAAGAAGATTAGGATTAAAAAGTATTTGAATTACGAAGATTAGAATTGTAAAGCATTAGAATCAAGAAGATAAAGATGAAGGGCGTTCGAATTTTGTAAAAGGAGTTCAACTTTGCGAAGTTGTGATCTGTTCCTAAAATTTCCCAAGTGTATCTCCGGAATAGGATCTTCGCCTGAGCTTTTCCCTAGCTTGGCTCGAGCGAAATTGAAAATATTTTTTACAGTGTGTTTCGCCTTATCTTCGCCCTAGCCTGGCTCTACCGAAATTGCCACTTTTTCATACAGTGTACTGCGCCTTAGCTTGGCTCGGGCGAAAATCTCTGATTTCAAATTTTCTAATATTTTTTCTACTTAAACCGTGAGAAATTCATTCAAGTGGCTTACCCAAGTTATTTCTTTCCTTCCTTGGCGTCTTATGCTTGAGAGAAATATTCTTTGAGACCTTTGCACCTAAAGTGTTTATATTTTCTCTCTCATACATCAATCACCTTAATCACTGTTGAAATCAACCTCCTATGAGAAGCCTTCAGAGAGCTTAAGGAGATTCACAGCAGGAGTTACTGGTGTTGAAGAGATTTACAAGAAGAATCTCAAAAGGCTAAGGGTTAACCGCAAGGGAGCGGGACTAGGTTGGATTACCTAGATTATTACTTTGGGGTTGTCAGAGTCAAGCAACTGGATGTTGCCTGTGTCTAAGTCACCAGTGTAAGGTTTATCTTCTAGTGAATTTTTGGTGGTTGCTAGCACGAAGTGATTTTTTCCTATGATAAGGTTTTCTACTTCGTCATCAAATCTCTTGTCTTGGCGTGTGATTTATTTATTATTTCTGATTGATATTTTTCTTTGATATTTGTCTTTGATATTTGTTTTAATATTCTACTGCATATTTGTTGATTGTTAAATACTTTTCAGATCTAGATGAGACTCTTTTAGGATTTGTTCTAAATTTGTCTATTCATAGAAAAAGAAAGTACCAACATCTATTCACCCCCCTCTAGGTGTTCTTTAGGGTCTAAACAGAATTTTCAATTGGTATTAGAGTCTGATCTCGTTCCTTGATCCTACATCTAGATGTATCAAATTCAATCTTTGTCCATGGCTCTACATTTCAATGGAAGCAACTATGCCTATTGAAAAGCTTGTGTGAGAGCTTTTCTAAAATCAATGATTGAACATGTTTGGATTTCTTATAGTAAATGATGGAAAATTTCATCCACTGGTGATGTTCCCAAAGACGCTAGTACTTGGTCCAAAGAAGAGGTAAGTGAAAATAATTTTAATAGTAAAGGACTACATGCTATATTTATGGCTATTTCTCCTGAAGAATTTAAACGTATTTCTATGTGTGAAATAGCTTATGACGTTTGGAATATCTTTGAGACAACACATGAAGGTACAGATACAGTAAAGAGTTCAAAACTTCAAATGTTGATGACAAGATTTGAAGAAATTCGCATGAAGGATGATGAGATGTTTTATGAATTTTACGTAAAGTTGAATGATATTGTAAATTCAGCTTTTTATGTTAGGTGAAAGAATCCCGGAAGTTAGAGTTGTGAGAAAAGTCATGAGATCCCTTCCTAAGAGATTCAGAGCTAAAGTTATTGCAATATAAGAAAACAAAGATCATACCACGATGAAGATTGAGGAGTTAGTTGGCTCCCTACAGACCTATGAATTGATGTTACCTCAACTAAAAAAGAACAAGTCAATTGCTCTTAAATCCAGTAAAGAGGAAGTAGTCTCTGAGGAGGAGGATGAAACATTGGATGATGAGCAGCTTGATCTTTTGTTAAACATTTCAGAAAATTATTCAAATTCAAGGGTATTAAAGGAAAATTCTACAAGGGTGCTGAAAAGCCTCAGGGGAGTTCCAGCGGTTATAGAAAAGAGATAAGAGACAAGCTTCAGTGTTTCGAATGTCAATGATTTGGACACATTCGGCCAAAATTTCCAAATTATATTAAATTCAAGGGAAAAACCATGAATGCAACGCTGAGTGATGATGAATCAAGTTCAAATAGTGATAGGGAATCTTTCTCATCTGACGAAAAGATAAATTGTGTCTTTTGTATCTTCGATTGACAGTTGTGATTTGCAGGGGAAATCAAAGGATGAGTCTGTTGAAAAAAGCTTACAAGAGGCTTATAACCAGCTATTTTCGGAAAGCCTAAAACTGCACAAGGTAAACAAAGCAACCCTTGTGAATTTTCACGAGGTTCAGCTTGAGAAGGGCAATCTCATTGCCAAACTTGATGAAGTCAAAAAGAAGAATACAACACTTGACGATAAGGTCAAGAATGTGAGAAGTGAATTGGAAAAATTCAATGCACAATTATAACAATTCTCCAATGAAACAAAGAAACTTGACCACAAACTGAATCTTGGAGTTCCTGCTAGAAATAGAAAAGGATTGGGCTTTGACGAGTCAAATATCACTTCATCCTCAAAGACAGTTTTGTTTCTGCATCTGTGTCAATTAAGCAAGCAAAGCTTATTCCTCCTTAGAAACAGGTAAGTAAAGATAAACAGTCCATGATTTCTCAGTCTATGAATTCTCATTCTCATGTTATTCCACCAAGAGCACGCTCTTCGCGTAGGTTTGTTTCTACTTGTCATTTTTTGTGGTAAGTTAGGGCATATTAGACCTAACTGTTTTAAATTGAGAACACAAGAGCACACACATGCTAACACTTTCTACAACACTGAACATGTGAATCTTGTGAATCAAGTCAGAACTCTTACTGAGCATACAAAGCTGATTAATGAAAAACTAAAGTACTTGACTAAACGTACTTTCACCAATAAGATTTGGGTGAAAAATGATGAAAATCCATTAGCCAACAAGAAGGCTATTGGTATGTGGTATACTCTCTAAGTATTTTCGTTCTTGCATGCATTAGAGTAGATTGCATTTATTTTTATTTTTTCATATTTTTATTTGTTTGATTTGTCATGATTTATGAAATTTTGTTTGATCTGTTATTATTTTTTAAAAAAAATGTGCTTTTGTATGTGTTTTGTTAGCACATTAGACTAATTGACATTATTTTAATTTGCATGCATTTATTTTTTAATATTTGATCAACTTGTATCTAGATTGATATAAGATTTGATAGTAATGTCTCATATCTCTCCTTGGTGTTAGCTAAAATGATCTTTAATTTTCTTTTGGTGCAATCAATCACAGTTCACATCATCTATAATTGAATGAGATTTGGCCCCATGTGTGAGATGTGGAGAGCAATCACAAGTATTTGGGTTCATTTACCTTAGTTTGAATTGACGCCTAACTAGATGACATTATTTTTAATCCCTCAAGAAAAGAAATTATCAAAAGAAAAATAGTACTCAAAATCGTAAATCCTTCTAAGAAAACAAAGCAAAAGAAAAGAAAATAGAAGAAGAAGCAAAAGAGTTTACGAGTTTAGGGGGAGCAACACTAGTAGCATTGGGTTTGACTTTCACTTTTTGGCTTTTGTTCCCTCTTACAACTGGTTTCATTTGTTAGCCTTAATCCTGCTCACAAATTTAAGGCTTTAAGTCTCTTGGATTATATTTGGTTAATCACACACATTTGCTTTTTGATAATCTTTTGATCAAAGCTCTAAAACCAAATAGAGATGTGTGGCATGAAATCGATGATTATGGATATCGGTGTATATAAGGTTTTTTTATATTGTCTAACATGCTATATGTCTCTAAGTCCATTGATTTTGACTGTATTTCACTGTGATCGTTTTTTTTATATTGTCATAGTTCTTCGTTTGACTATTATCTTTGAATGTTCTGAGATCATGATTTCTCTTTGACCATTCGTGCCAAAAGGGGGAGAATTGATTAAGGGGAGTAAATACTCTCTGATTAGTAAATACTAAATACTCTCTTATTCTATTCTATTTCACTATTTCAATGCATTCTTTATTCAATGCATTATTTGTCTGTTTCTCATACTTTTTACTTGGTTGTTTGAGAATTATTGTTTCAGGAAACAGGTTTACTCTCAAAGACTCTTGAACACTTGGGTTACATTCGTTTCCTGCATTTTTTCAGGATTCAAATACATTCACAAAACTATCACCGAACATATTCAGAATTCAAACACAAACACTAATACATTTTACACAATCTCCAACAACTTTTTACTTTTTTATTCAAGATAAATTTTCTCTCTATACTTTTTCACATAACTCCAATACTTTTTTATTAAACAATTACATCAAATCATTTCTCTCCACTTTACACAAACACCAATAAAATACTATTCAACATAAATATTCACAACTTCTCTAAAATCCTACATTTTTACTCAAACCGAACATATCCTTGGGTCTAGTTTTTAAGGTTGAGTCAAAAATTGTAAATAGGTTCTTTTCTTGGTGATTGACAAGGGTCTTTATCAATTTTTTTCTTTTCTTAGCTTGATGTATATGTTTTGTCACATAATTGTCAAAGGGAGAGTTTGTTAATGTTATTGACAGATTCTGTTTCAAAATTTGAATTGTAATTTGAATTATTTAGATAAGAGTTAGTTTAAATATTCAAGATGTCTCCTAAGAAGCTTAGGATTGAAAAACGTTTAAATTACAATGATTAGAATTGGAAAGCATTTGAATCAAGAAGATAAAAATGAAGGGCGTTCGAATTTTCAAAAAGGAGTTCAACTTCGCAAAGTGTGATGAGTTCCTAAAATTTCTCAAGTGTATCTCCGGAATAGGATCTTCGCCTAAGCTTCGCCCTAGCTTGTCTCGAACGAAATTGACTATTATTTACAGTGTGTTTCGCCTTAGCTTCGCCCTAACCTGGCGCGAGTGAAATTGCCACTTTTTCATACAGTGTATTTCGCCCTAGCTTGGCTCGAGTGAAAATCCATGATTTCAAATTTTCTTATCTTTTTCTATTTAAACCGTGAAAAAATCGTCCAAGTGGCTTACCCAAGTTATTTCCTTCATTCTTTGGCATTTTATGCTTGAGAGAAATATTCTTTGAGATCTTTGCACCTAAAGTGTTTATATTTTCTCTTTCCTACATCAATCACCATTGAAACCAACCTCTTGTGAAAAGCCTTTAGAGAGCTTAAGGAGATTAGCAGCTGGAGTTACCGGTGTTGAAGGGATTTACAAGAAAAATCTCAAAAGGCTAAGGGTTAACCGCAAGGGAGCGGGTCTAGGTTGTATTACCTAGATTATTACTTCGGAGTTGTCAGAGTCGAGCAACTGGATGTTGCTCGTGTCTGAGTCACCAGTGTAAGGTTTATCTTCTAGTAAATTTTTGGTGGTTGCTAGCCCGAAGTAGTTTTTTCCTATGATAAGGTTTTCTACTTTGTCATCAAATCTCTTGTCTTAGCGTATGATTTATTTATTATTTCTTATTGATATTTTTATTTAATATTTGTTTTAATATTTCGCTGCATATTTTTTTATTGTTAAATACTTTTCAAATCTATATGAGACTCTATTAGGACTTGTTTTAAATTTGTCTATTCATAGAAAAAGAAAGTAGTAACACCTATTCACCCCTCTAGATCTTCCAACTTCCACCAACATACTTCTGGTTATAATCGCCTCCCCTCAAATTCTGCCAGAAACATCGGTATTTATGGAAAGATGGAACTCTATTTACCCAAAAAGAGAACGTTGACCTCGACTCGCTCCTAGTGTATTCAAACAACCCACCAACCTAAGCCCCATTGAGGTAAAAACATTCAACATAAGTGGAGATTTGAGCTCCAACAGAACACTTGCAATTAGTAAGAGAACTGACGGCAAAATAGTTCATAAATACTGATTCAATACCAACAGTAGAGCCGGATTAACATGTTTCGTGTGGTGGCACATTGGTCTAAACTACAATGTAACAATCCAGAGCCCCCATGTGTAAGCTTTGAGGAGGCTTAATGGCGTGCCCAAGATAAATCTGCAGCCCAAGCTCATGGGGAACGCTGAAAACTGCAATTACTCATATTTCTGACTTGAACTTTAATAATTTGACTGAGCAACTACTTCTGCAGGCTTTGGGGTAGGCATTGAAAACATCCTTGCCAGTGCTTTTGTCATCGTCATGGGGATGGGGTTGTCATCAAACCGATGTGACTTCTTCCACCATTTAGAAAACCAAAAACTTTCTTCAAATTTCCTCTGGATGGCCGAGCATTTGTTGCAAATTGACAGATATATACAAGTCGTCGTCGCATCTCCCATTTAGTAATATGTCTCATTGAACAACTTACCATCATCAAAGTTTCCTAGAAAGTTCGAATGTGCAAAATACTCAATAGACATTGATAGCAGTTACTCCACAAATCAATTATAAAGGAAGGGTACTAAAGAATAATTCATAACATCGACAGATAAAAAAGGCCGCAGAAGATCATGCTTGTGATAATACGCTAGCTTGCATAGGGATAATTGAGGAATATGTACCCAATGACTCAATAGTGCAACATGGAGTCCTAACAATAATCTACCAGAATATTTTAGTCATGATCATACCAAGATGTAGCTCAGCTGACACCCAAAGAAGACAGCAGATAAGACAAAATTAGAGTTTAACGTCTATCATATTTTAGGGGCCGGAAAAGAGGGAAGTGGAGGGGTATAGGAAAGGAAGGGCAGCACGAAAAGATGGTTTTTTTCAAATCTTCGAAAAAAATGGGTAGCAACCTAGTACAAAAACATTGGGAGACTTGGGTTTTAGAAGCCAGCCCCAGAAATAGGGTGTAAAAACGTGGCACTTTAGTGGCGTCTCCTTAACACTGATACTTTGCCTAATCTCTTGCGAGGTTTGAAGGATTTCGCTGACTGTAGATTCTATAGCATACAAAGAAAAAACAAATTCCTGCTTATGAGGATCAAGGATTAAACCTAGGTTAAAGAAATGGTTTGTGACTGTGCTTTGGACTACGGAGTTGCGATTGTAGTTACATCTCTTCCACGCTACCCAACGCCGTACTCCATACTGTTGTAGCCCATCTCTTTGCTCCAAACAGTGACTCTCTCGCATGGAATGGCTAGAGCAATAGCAATTTTCTTCAGTGAATGAGCTTATAGTCGGCAATTGCCTATCATTGTACCCTCAAGCCCCTATTGAATATAGGAGGAATTGGGTGTGGAAAACAAAAACAGCACTGTGCATCCAACACTCGGCTATTTGCCATGGTTGGATTGTTTTCAAAAGCATCCTCCTCTCATAGTATATCATTTAGGATGACATCTGCTCCAAATTTTTTCTACGACTACAATGTCCCATTAGAAGATGCCCATTAACCATGAACATGGTGGCTGACTCACAAAATAATTACTCCCAAATGCAAGAGTTGTCAAGTTGTAAACAAGGGTGAAGTCGCAAGATCGATTTCCACAGGGACAATAAGGTTTCAGAGAAAACTAAACAAACTAAAAACAAAAGTAAAATGAAATGAAAATGAAATAAAAAGAAACTAAGAGGAAGGAAAAGTAAAAACTCATTTTGATAGAAAAGAACTGCAAGGATTAAAGGCAAAGATAATGGGTCACAAGGATCTATGCAAGAGCTGTTTTAGATGAACGGAATTTAAAAACCAATCAGTAATTTTTGAAGAAAACTTGGAATCTGGTTGAAAAGAGATTTAGGAAAAACACTTGAGTTTTGATTTCACCAGCACCGATTCTCAATCTAAAATTAACATCATCGAGCTAACATTACTCAGTTACCTATCCATTCAAGGATTCAATAACCGGAAAATAAAAAAGGTTAACTCCACAACTATCAAAGATTGAATAGATTCATCATCCATAAAGAGATTTTAAGCATATAATGACTGAATGAAATCTTGCTCTTAAATGGAGTAAAATGTGTCAAAAGTCTACAAGATACCCATTTAAAGAATTTCACAGTGTTCAAACATAAATCACTTCTATAAATGATGAATAACAATGAAAATGAACATAGAGCATCTCCATCAATTTACAATCTCGAATCCATACAATATAAAACCAAAACCTAAGTTTTTGGTACTTAGAAACCCATGAGAAAAACACAGCAGCAGGAAAAACGAGAGAATGCAAAGAAAAGAAAAATACAGTGAAAAGCCCCCTTTCCTTCCCTTTGGCCGAGAAGTTATACCCGAAGATTGGCCAGCTCTCCCCCTCTTCCACGTGCCCCATTCCTCTGCTTCTCTCCCCTGTTTCGGTCGATAGCTTCTCCCCCAATCGCAACAGAATTCCCTTTTCTCTTTTCCTTATCTACCCTCCAGCCTTGTAACTCCATTCAAATCGTGTAAACTGATATTTTTATTTCCAAAAATACCCTGAATAAAGAAGAGTCAGCATAAAGGAGTATAACGAACTGGACGTCTAACACAGCATCAGAATTGTCACGCTCAACCAGCGTGTGACCGGCGCTCGAGCGCCCTTGAAGAGTTTCATACAGATACAACACGCTCGATCATCGCTCGATCAGTCGCTCGAGCGCTCTTGGAGATCTTCTTACAGGAACTTCATGTTTGACTACCGCTCGACCAGTGCTCGAGCGCTCCTGGAGATCTTCATACAGAACCTTCATGTTCGATCACCGCTCAACCAGCCGCTCGAGCGATACTTAAGAAAATCCTTTTATTGAAAACATGTGAGGGTCAGGGTGAGATTCTTTTTACCACAGCAACATAAATCATATACTTTGAGTGCAAAACATCAATTGTTATAAACTTTGTTCAAATACTGAAATATGATGCTTAATTAATAGCTTAATCCATTTTCAATTAAACAATTAGTTCACTTAAGCTACCTAATTAAGCATATTAAACACTTTATCAATTGGGTCAGCAACTTCAGACAGCTCTTTCAAGGGCTCACAATGCAGATGCTTAGCAAAAGAGAGCTTTACACCATCTAGCTAGTGTACCACATATATGTACTGAAAACTATGTGCAAGGCTGATTTGCCATGGGGTTTAACCTACGAAATGCTTTTTGTTTTGTTTAGTTGGATTTCATACCAAAAAAGAACTGGCTACAAATGCAAAAATACATTAAGATAACGCACCTTCATCATTGTATAACGATGTCAAGATAGCAAGACAAACACACACACACACTTGTGTCTTCCCCTGGAAAGCAAAGAGACACAGATGTATTAGCAGACACCTTTTCCGCCATTTTTACAGAATCTGATGTAAATAAAATTGTTCCTCTCATTTCCAAGATGTCGATCGTGCACATAACTAATTAATATCAGGAAAAACCGAGTTAAAACAAGATAGTCTTGAGAAAATGGGGTCTAGATCAAAATAAACCCTACTGGAGTGAGATGCAAATTATCCCTCATTACCATATGTGCTATTCTCACCTCATATAGCTGGTACAAGTCAATAATTCTCTCTAATTTCCACTGAACGTAACTGGGAAAAGGTCATTCGAGTGATGTCATAGAAAATGGGAATTTATTCAAATTATTTTGTGTAAATAAAGGTCCATCCCTAACTTCGCAAATCTGATCTAAGATTAAACAATTATGCATCCTATAGTCAAAGAGAACTTAGAATCTTTACCATTACGGCAACAAATGAGAAGTGTCTTCCCTTTGCTAAGATTCAACTTTGCAAAGTCCACCGCAGAAGAAAGGTTGCTTAATAAGGAGAATCGATCAAATTTGGACGTCTGGCCAATAAAAGCCCAAGTAAGCATAATGTCATTCCAAATAAAAAAATCAAAAGGAAAATGTCAATCATTGTATCCTTTCATGCTCACCACTATAGGAAGATGCAAATATGCTTCAGAGTCTGGAAGACAGGGAGACAGAGACTCTCGGTCACAATTCAATATGCAATCTGAAAGTGTTTGTAATGTTGGCATAATTTTCCATGGTCAAAACAATCCTTTGTTAAATGTAATTTTCCATTTGTAGATGTGTAAATGCAACTTGATTAAGTCTGGAACGATGTGGAGCTAAGGAGAAAGTTTCTGGAAGGTGCTGGGTGCATCTAGAATGGTTGGAAGTTGGTTACGGAGCTGTTAGACAGATTTTCAGTCGGCTGGGTTAGCCTTGGGTCAGCTTAGCGGGAAAATTGCAGATAACGTAATAACCTTCTAGAAAATTGCCCAGTCATCATAACTTTTTCGTTTTGACTTATTTACCCTCACTAAAGTCATATACCACTTTCCCAAATGCTTTGGACGTACTTACTTATCGTCTATTCTCTCGAAACTTCAAGAACTCTCTCTGTACTCGATTTCCCCATTTCTCTCTTGTGCAAAAATCTGTTCTAACCAGATCTGATTGTGAGAGTGAGTAATCTTCCCTCTGGTGGAAGATCAGTGAGCCTTGTCGTCGACTGAAGGCTGGAAGTTCTTAGTTCGTTGCTATTGAAGATTCACATCACCAAGAGTTGAGGTTCTTGAGTGGGTTCTCAAGAAAAGTTGTTGCTGAAAGTTTTCAGAGGAGCTTCAAGCCCACGAGTTCGTGGGATCTGCTGTAGAACGAGCACCAGAGTTGCTGGTCTTCGAGTGGGTGCTGGGCACCAACCCAATTCGGTGGATTTGGGTGATTTTACATAGGAAAAGGGGTCTTGAGGCCAAAAGGTTTTTGGTTAAGATCACCATTGTAAAATTCGGACGTTCTAGTGGAAAGACTTGGTGGAAACACCCGGAGTGTTTTTTATTTCTCAGAAGACGTTCTTCTTGAGAAATTTTTCACTTCGTTACCAAAAATTTCTGTGTTGATTCTATTCTCTTCTTTCTTGATATTTTTGCAACTAACTATTTCTTGTTGATTATTTTGCAGATCTGAAAGATATTGGTAACTTGAAATTGTCAACTTAGTGACTATTGAATTCTGTCCGAATCTTTGTTGGTTATTAGTCTTAGAAGTGTTGAATATTGTTGCTTAAGAGTTTGAATTTGTATTGTTGAATCTGAGAATATTTCTTGTGTGAAATAGGTTCAAGAAATCCTTTATACGTTAAGTATTGCTTGCTGAAATTTGTATAGGCTGTTGTTGTGATATTATTTCTTGAAGTGCAGATTTTACATTGCTGAAAAATCATAATTAAGTTGATCATATTGTTGCTGACTATATCTCATTATTGTTAATTGATAGTTGTCAAAGTTACATGTCAATCTTGATTTTTCTGTTTTGAGTCTTTGATATATTGAGTAGTGATTGCTGCTGTAATTGTTTCTCTAAAAGCTATTTGGTCAAGATTGAATCATTCTTAATTTGATTGTTTGAGGTTGCTGTTAAGTGCTTATATCATATTGTTTGAATAGGTTTTAATAGTGCAAGTGTATTAGTTTTTGAACTTGGTTTTCTGTGGTCTTGTAAAGAGAGGTGTATTAGTTTTTAAATACCTATTCACCCCCCCTCTAGGTATATTCTAGGGTCTAAACGCAGTTTCAACTGGTATCAGAGCCTTATAGTAGATCCTTGACCCTTTGTTACCTAGATGGAAAGGAGTCAATCGCTGTCCGTTCCTCCTTACTTCGATGGCAATAATTATGCCTATTGGAAAGTAAGGATGAGGGCCTTCTTGAAGTCCCTTGATGAACGAGTATGACACTTGATAGTAATAGGTTGGTCGACACCCATGACTGCAGCAAAAGTTACTGAAACTGGTACAATCTCTGCTGAGCCTAAAGACATTAGTTTGTGAACTAAAGACGAAATGAATGAATGCACCTATAATAGTCGTGCCTTGCATGCTATTTTCATGGGCATTTCAGCTGATGAGTTTAAACGAATCTCCATGTGTGAAATGGCTAAAGACGCATGGGAGATTTTAGAAACCACACACGAAGGCACTAAGATAGTCAAAAATTCTAAACTTCAAATGCTTGCGACTAGGTTTGAAGAAATTAGAATGAAAGAAGATGAGACATTTGATGAGTTTTACGCCAAACTCAACGATATTGTTAACTCAACTTTTAACTTAGGAGAAAAAATTCCTGAATTGAGAGTTGTAAGAAAAGTCTTACGATCTCTCACTGAAAAATTCAGAGGTAAAATTACGGCCATAGAAGAAAGCAAAGACCTAGAAAAAATCAGAATTGAAGAGCTTGTAGGTTCATTACAGACCTATGAATTATCTCTGCCTCAAACCAAAAATTCTAAGTCTATTGCTTTGAACTCTTTTGCTGATAATGAATCTGAATGTTCTGATGTGTCTATAGATGATGACGACATCGCTTTATTTGTGAGGAGATTCAGAAAAGATCTTAGTCTTAAAAAGAAGAATAAATGGAAGAAACCACCCTCATCTTCTTCTAAACAGACTGGAAAATCAAGCTGGAAATCAGCTGAAAAAGGAGGAAGAATTTTTCCTAAAGATTCTACGAAGAAAAGTTCAAAAGAATTTCAATGTCATGGCTGCAAAGGATATGGACACTTTAAAGCGGACTGTCCAACTTTTCTAAAATCAAAAGGTAAGGCTATGAATGATTCCTTGTCTGATTCTGATTCTGATTCGTCATCTAGTACTGATAAATCTGATAGTAAGGTAAACTACATTGCTTTTACTTCATCTATTAATGCTATTAGTGATGTTAGCCTAAGTGATGATGATTTATTAGATGCTGATATTGATGAATATGAATCTCTTCAAGTTGCCTATAAGAGTCTGTTCGAAGAAAGTCTTAAGGTGAAAAGAGAAAACTTTGTTTTCTCTAAGAAGCTTAAGAACTTAGATCTTGAAAAAGATGAATTATTGGCAAAGAATAGTGAACAATCTGTTTTAATTGACAATCTTAAAAACAGTAATATTTCTTTAGATCTTAAGGTGAAGAACTTGGAAATAGAACTAGAGAAGTCGAATTCACAACTTCAATATTTTTCTAGTAGTACTAAGAAACTTGACAAGATGTTAAGTATAGGAACTACCTCTAGTGACAAACATGGATTGGGTTTTAAACATTCTGATTCTAATGTTTTAGTTGCTAACAAAACTGTGTTTGTTCCTGCTATTACTAAAGAAAATTTTTCAGATGTCAACAGCCAACCGAAAGTGAGTTTACACACTGCTGCTCATGGTAAGAACATCTCACGGATCTCTTATGTAAATTCCAAATCAGTCCCTACTTGCTATTATTGCGGAAAAAAGGGTCATGTAAGATCAAAGTGTTTTAAATTGAATTCTAGCAAAAGTAAGTTTTCGAATTCACTTTCAATTTCAGCTTTTGATAAGTTAGTTTCTCAAGTCTCTACTTTGTCTAAACAAGTTGATCTTATATGTAAGAAAATTGAGTTGAGCAATTTAAATTTTACGAAAAAAGTTTGGGTAAGAAAAAAAAGGATGACACTTGAACATATTATTGCAAAACAAAAACCAATTGGTTGATTTATTTACCAAACCCCTTGATGGAACAAAGTTTGAATTTTTCTTAAGAAAATCAATTGGTATTTGTTTAATGTTGAAAGAATTTTTTGC
Source organism: Myrica gale (assembly GCA_963930655.1). NCBI lineage: Eukaryota > Viridiplantae > Streptophyta > Magnoliopsida > Fagales > Myricaceae > Myrica > Myrica gale. The sequence continues at coordinate 24,326,910 of OZ005600.1, read as the reverse complement.
ATTATGATTGATGTATTATATGTTGTTGTTTAAGCTTTAAGAGGTTGTTTAAGTTCTGAAAAATTTGAGTTTTCAAGAAATTTTGATTTGTTGAAAATTTGTAATTTTTCATGGTAATTCGAATTTTATGTAGTCTAAGGTTTGATGTCACTGACAATTGTCAGTGGTGAATCTGTCAGAGGTCAGCCGGATGTTCTTCAATCTTAGGTAGAGTGGTTATGTTGTCAGGAGAAGATAGTGTATGTGGTAGTACTTAGTGGTTTTTACCCTTAGTTATTTTAGTACATATGTTTTTGTCTTTTACCATTTGTCTCTAAAATGCCCACTACCTCTCACGTACCTTCTCTCTAGTCTATCTCTATTTTGATCATAACTTACTCAAATCTTGATCATTTTGCGTGATTTTTGTTGGGTTTTGTTCAAGATTCAATCCTCTACGATCTCTAAGGTATTATACTTGATTTTTGTGAGATTTAATGGATGATATATGCTAAATTCGAAGTTCTTGAAAACCCTTATGAGTTTTGTGAAAATTTCTTAGATCTACTTTGTTTTCTTAGCTAAATGCTTAAGAAATCATATGGGCTTTGTTTGTAAAGTCATTTGGAAGAAGATTTCATCATTTATATCTCAGATCTACAAGTTTAGTGCTTCAAATTTCAATGTTTTTTGAGAATTTCGGGTTTGACATTTTTTTTGGAAATGAAAGATTTGTCTTGCTTAAATGAATGGGTATTGTTTCTTCTTTCCTTATAGTGACTGAATATGTTATAAGAATGAGTAGTTTGCATTTGTTGAATATAAAATGAAGTCCACTTCTATTTGTGGAGTCATTGTTCGTACAGGGGGTTACACATTTTTGTGCTTAAATGCTCTCTTTTGGTTATGTGTTCATTTATTCTTCATCTATATTGTTTGCAAAATAATGGTTGTTGAATAATTGATGAGGAGTGATGAATATTGCACATATTCAATATATTGAGATTACATTGAGCATATTGTATTGTCTATGTGAGCTGAAAATATATAGTGTTGAGCTGGAACTTTATTTCTAGATAACAAGTTAAGCTGAACCTTATTTTCAGTTTGTATGTTGAGCTAGAAATTCTATATGATGAGCTGGAACTATATTTTGATGTGGATTTCTTGAACAGGTTTTATTGTCTTAAATGTAGATGATATGACTTTGTATTGGATTATTGGTATATTTCTATGAGCTGAAAGTTATATTCAATTTGGAAATGTTCTTGAAATTGATTAAGAACTTTCATGTGTTGGCAATGTGCAAGTATATGTTGTATGTTGACTGAGCTTACTAATTTCACATATTGTGGTTTGTTTTGACTTCAACATATTTGGAAATTTATTTTGAGATGTTGTATTGAGCTAGACTTTGGTTTAAGTTTCAATTGGTATATATAATTGGAGTATGTACATGAAGAAATGCTTCACCTTTTAAGTCCCCTTCTCCTTCATTTAATATTGAGCATCTTCCCTCTGATGAGGAAGATTATGGTAGTATGAGTGATATGGAGGATTAACTCCTTTGTCTTTTCCATGACAAAAAGGGGAAGAAATTAGAGTAAGGGGGAGGTAAATAGTAAAGGGAGCTGAAGCTTATAAGGAACTTATTCTTTGCATATGTAAGGGGGAGCTAAAGAATAAGCGAAATTGGAGTAAGGGGGAGCTGGAGCTTATAGCTTATCTGGAGAAATATTTTGTTGAGTTTGCTGATTTTGGTGTAAGGGGGAGTTTGAAGATTGAAGTGATTATTTTGATCTCATCTCTTTGCTATTAGTCTTATTTTGTGTACAATAGTTCTGTTGTTGTCTTTGATGTTATTTACTTATGAACTATATGTGTGTTGATTATTCTTTATGTTCTATTTGATGACATGAGCTTGTGCTATGTAATGGATATATTGATGCATCTATTTACTTGTTGTTGATGAGTATTTACTTGCTGTTGATGAGATTAGATTGCTAAAATTTATGATTTTAGCTAGCTCTCCATCTGATTGTTTAATCTGATTTTTATAATGATTGGGGGAGTCATTATAATAAATGCTTTTGATTGATATATGATATTGCTCTTCCTTCGGTTTCTAGTGGTTGTATATTCTTGTTGGAAGTTGCAATATATTTTGTAAGTGATCTTATATGTTCAGAATTGACTATATTGAGTATATTGATCACAGTTGTGTTTGAGTGTTTTTCTTTTCAGGTACTCAAACCATTAATCAAGTTGCTTAGGGATATTGTTAGAATTTATCTAGGCTGCTTACTAAACTGTAAATCAAGTTCTGTTTTGGTGATGACAGATCTTGGGGTAGGTTTAGGCTTAGCTTAAGGTTTTGTCATGGAAATTGCCAAAGGGGGAGATTGAAAGTGTTTGTAATGTTGGCATAATTTTCCATGGTCAAAACAATCCTTTGTTAAATGTAATTTTCCATTTGTAGATGTGTAAATGCAACTTGATTAAGTCTGGAACGATGTGGAGCTAAGGAGAAAGTTTCTGGAAGGTGCTGGGTGCATCTAGAATGGTTGGAAGTTGGTTACGGAGCTGTTAGACAGATTTTCAGTCGGCTGGGTTAGCCTTGGGTCAGCTTAGCGGGAAAATTGCAGATAACGTAATAACCTTCTAGAAAATTGCCCAGTCATCATAACTTTTTCGTTTTGACTTATTTACCCTCACTAAAGTCATATACCACTTTCCCAAATGCTTTGGACGTACTTACTTATCGTCTATTCTCTCGAAACTTCAAGAACTCTCTCTGTACTCGATTTCCCCATTTCTCTCTTGTGCAAAAATCTGTTCTAACCAGATCTGATTGTGAGAGTGAGTAATCTTCCCTCTGGTGGAAGATCAGTGAGCCTTGTCGTCGACTGAAGGCTGGAAGTTCTTAGTTCGTTGCTATTGAAGATTCACATCACCAAGAGTTGAGGTTCTTGAGTGGGTTCTCAAGAAAAGTTGTTGCTGAAAGTTTTCAGAGGAGCTTCAAGCCCACGAGTTCGTGGGATCTGCTGTAGAACGAGCACCAGAGTTGCTGGTCTTCGAGTGGGTGCTGGGCACCAACCCAATTCGGTGGATTTGGGTGATTTTACATAGGAAAAGGGGTCTTGAGGCCAAAAGGTTTTTGGTTAAGATCACCATTGTAAAATTCGGACGTTCTAGTGGAAAGACTTGGTGGAAACACCCGGAGTGTTTTTTATTTCTCAGAAGACGTTCTTCTTGAGAAATTTTTCACTTCGTTACCAAAAATTTCTGTGTTGATTCTATTCTCTTCTTTCTTGATATTTTTGCAACTAACTATTTCTTGTTGATTATTTTGCAGATCTGAAAGATATTGGTAACTTGAAATTGTCAACTTAGTGACTATTGAATTCTGTCCGAATCTTTGTTGGTTATTAGTCTTAGAAGTGTTGAATATTGTTGCTTAAGAGTTTGAATTTGTATTGTTGAATCTGAGAATATTTCTTGTGTGAAATAGGTTCAAGAAATCCTTTATACGTTAAGTATTGCTTGCTGAAATTTGTATAGGCTGTTGTTGTGATATTATTTCTTGAAGTGCAGATTTTACATTGCTGAAAAATCATAATTAAGTTGATCATATTGTTGCTGACTATATCTCATTATTGTTAATTGATAGTTGTCAAAGTTACATGTCAATCTTGATTTTTCTGTTTTGAGTCTTTGATATATTGAGTAGTGATTGCTGCTGTAATTGTTTCTCTAAAAGCTATTTGGTCAAGATTGAATCATTCTTAATTTGATTGTTTGAGGTTGCTGTTAAGTGCTTATATCATATTGTTTGAATAGGTTTTAATAGTGCAAGTGTATTAGTTTTTGAACTTGGTTTTCTGTGGTCTTGTAAAGAGAGGTGTATTAGTTTTTAAATACCTATTCACCCCCCCTCTAGGTATATTCTAGGGTCTAAACGCAGTTTCACAATCAAAATTGGCCATATTTGCAGCTGCACCAAAGAATATATAACCAAAGGGAGTGCCAAGTGAAACATAGCAGACAATGAATTACTATTAGAATTTTTTTGGCAGAAGTGAGATAGAAAGAGAAACAAATAAGTGCAAAAATACATAATAAGCCTAACACCTGCATTTAAAAAGCATAAAAATCACGAAAGAGAAACCAAAATCCTAACACCTGCATTTTTGTATCTGGGAGGATAACGTGGGATGGAGGCCCTCAAATAACATTCAGTCGCTAGAAAAGTCATTGAATATGGTAATGTCTACATATCCAGAATAATTTGACAAAATTATACACATTCAGAATCATTTTCTTTGATGGGTGGCTGGACATTATCCTTCTGAGCCTTTTTCTTTTTCTGTGTTTTTGGTTTGGTGATTCTTAATGTCTTATATTCAATTTAAGTCAATGTATGGACTTCTTGTGAGTGGTTCCAATGGGGATTTTCCTTGGCGTTAGTTATGCAGAACTTTTGCTCCCTTGAGAGTTTCCTACTTTGTGTGGGAGGCTACTCATGGGAAAGTTTTGACCATCGATAATTTAAGGAGGGGCATTTGTTTGACCGAATAGTGTTATTTATGCAAATGTGATGGGGAATCGGTGGATCACGTTCTTCTTCATTGCTCGGTTGCTAGAGGGTTGTGGTCCTATTAGTTTAATATTTTGAACATTCCTTGGGTTATGTCTGGGAGGGTGGTTGAGGTGTTGTTGTGTTGGAAGAGGAAGTTTGAAGATCCAACAGCTTTGGCAGTTGGGAAGATGCTCCCCTCCTGTATTTGGTGGTGTTTGTGGAGGGAGAGAAATAGTAGATGCTTTGATGATGTGGCGGTGTAGATGGAGTATTTGAAGGGCTAGGTGTTGCAGACTCTTTTTTTCTTGGCAAATCCAGTGTTGGGTTTTCCCTTTTCGGACTATCCGGAGTTTTTTAGCTTGTGGTTTAGGTTTTCAGTATAGTCGTTTGTACTGTTAACCCTTTTTTCTTATTAATAAAGTTTTAACTAACTTATCAAAAAAAACGTCTTCTATAGGCCCAAAACACTTGGTACAATGAAACCATGCAGTCTTATAACTCCAGTCAAGCAAATGGAACAGCCTATATATATAACTGGATGGAAAATTGCATCCATAAGGCACCGCTTGCTCCATTTGTTGAAGAATGAATCCCACTTTACCACTGCAGGCTAGGGGGGATCCAGGGTAAAGTTCATAGAGGAATTCCCACCTTTTTATCTGAATAAATGGGAATGTTTGATATAGGTAGCTAAGAGTTGGTCTTGTTCTGAATTAATCTCATTTTGTTTGGTATTCGGTATATTTGTGGTAGCTTTATAATTTTGAAATGCGCTTGTACAGTAGGTCCATCTGGTCTTAGTTTGTATTTTATTGTGTTCTTCAGTTTCTATTCATAGGCTTTGCTGGTCATTAAGTTTGGACTTTGTATTCGAATCTCATTAGGTCCAATTTCTGTCAGGATAAGATTTAGGCCATGTTTGTTTAAGTTCTCAAAAAATTTTCAAAAACTTCTCACTCACTTTTTCATCAATTTCAATACATTTTCACCAATCCCAATAATTTTTCATCAATTTCAATACCTTTTCACCAATCCAAATAACTTTTTACAAATTCCAACAACTTTTAACTAACTTTTCACCAATCCCAAAAGAATCTACACTACTTTCAAAAAAACACAAAAACAAAAACTGTTCTGAGAATAAAACCAAACATAGCCTTAATTTCCTAAAAATAATTTATTTTTTGACTATTTATTATGACATTTGTGCTGCAATCCTTCTCCCATATCAGATAGGTGCAATGTGTAGGGATCACTAGGTCTAATACCTAGACTATCTTCTTATTCCTATTTTTTCTTTCCATGTTTCCAGCAATTTGCCATCAAATTCCAGAAAAGATTAATTTTGATTTTGCAACAATTATTTCCGTAACTTCTTCTCACTAAACCCTAAACCCCATGTCCATCATATAGCTTCTACACCTACCAAAGACTTCAATTCTACCATTCTCAGCGCCAGTCACAGCAGCTCAAAAATTGAGTTTTCCCGGTTGCTTTACCCCAAAGGCTACACTGTAACTTGCCCTGTTAGAAACTTCAATTGCCGTTTATCTATCTTTACTACCATGACACCCAAACCGTAGCTCTTCCTCAACTTGGCAACAAGTTGCTACAAGAAACTCCTACAATTTCACTTCCAAGTTCCAGCTCCTAACAGCACTTTCTAGGCCCAATTTGAACCATGACTCCAGATACATTCAATTGACAGCAGATTTGGCGCAAATTTTTTTCCATCTTTACCACCATGAAACCCGAACCATAGCTCTTCCTCAACTTACAACAAGTTGCAGCCCAGTAACTCCTACAAGTTTGCTTCCTACTTCCAGCTCCTAAAACCACTTCAAGATGCAAAACTTCTAGCCCGAATTTGAACCATAACTCAAGATACATTCCATACCTGCTTTCTTACATCAGTTTTGGTGTCAAAGCCTTTTGTTCCTAAGAAAACCTTCCTTTATGTCCAGTGCTTATTCAATTATTTATAGTTCAGAACGTTTTTAAGCTTTTAAGTATGTAATGACGCATAGATTATCAAAGATAACACTTTGTACCAGGACACTCTTATATCGTAAAATGAAATAAAGCTTTACAAATCTTAGAAACCGACACTTCTAAAGGGCGAGAACACAATTCTAAAAGATATAAAAGAGAGAACTGTTAATCAAGCGTACCAAGTTGCGATGTGCCAAGTGCAAGATTCGTTGAACCCAGGCAAGAAATTGCACCATCTCCACCACAAGACTTATCAATTTCCATGTTGGAAATATCAGACAGTAGTGGCAATTCTCCGTGCAAGATACGAACTGAGGTCTCTAACAACTTTGGGGCCTTGACGGTGACCCGAGGAGCATTTTGTCCCCTTTGGGCACGATATACTCTATCCTTTTCAACGATGTCTGCTACCTTCTGGTTACACAAATCAGGCACCGAACTTATTAGCTCATAGGCATGATTCCAGAAAAGACTTGGTGATAAACCCCTTGCCCAGCTTTCTTCATCATCTCCTGCTCCTGGTATATAATTCCAGCTAAATTCTGAGACAGACTTGTGTTGAATGAGGGCACTTGAAGAAGAGGCAGAAACAAGGATGATGGGTGTGAAATCCCATGAATCATGGTCAGGTACTTCATTCAACCAGATAACACTTTTCTGTGAAATCCATAGAGGGCGTACGGGCTTTTTCAAGCACGATGCTAAAGAGGCAATATCAGCACCGCTTGCATCCAACTGTCTAGTCCATTCTTCTAAGTGATCCTCAATAGCAGCCTTCTCAGTTTCAGAAACCCAAGGGGAAGGTGCAAGGAGGAATCCCAATCAACAGATACTTGTCTTGTACTTCTATCATATTTATCAGAAGTAGTTGAGTCCTGTTCAAAGTAAAAGTCAGCACATCGACAAATGTGAATATAGTTGACAAGCATTCCTGCCAACTCATGCACAAAGAGAAGATGATATCTTGCTAATTAAATGCTATGTGTAAACATGCCAGTAGTGAAAACCTTTCTTAAGCCTTACTGACTCGTTACAAGCCAACAATACTGAAACATTATATAGAGTCATCTAACTTAATCCAATCAAAGAGCAGTAAAGACAAAGTGGTACTTGTTCACCGTGCTCAAAACAACAAAACAGACATAAGTACGGAATAAAAACCAACCGAATTTTCACAAAAACCATTGAACTGCGTTGTCACTGAAGTTTAACTTAACACAGGAGGAATCTGTCTCCTGCTTCAAGCGAGGAATGTGAAAGAGAATTTTTTTTATTTATTTTTTTCCACAAGTAAAATGTGAAAGAGACTTTTAACGTACAACATTTCAATAATGAAGCGCACCGAACTATAGAAGCACTCACCTGATCCGTCTGCACTGTACTATGAAGCTCATTCCAATATTTGCCAATAGACCGATTCAAAACACAAGTCCAAATCGGTATCGTCTTTGACATGCTGTCAGGAAACCGTTTCCCTCTTCTAGTGGAATCAACAATAATACACCCTCCTTTCTGTCTTACCCATCAAAAAACAAAAATTCAAAACGTCTCAACTTGCGAACACCTACACAAAATCATGAGAGGAAAGAACCCAACAATAACACAAAATTAAGTAATTAAGGTAGAGAAAAATGAATGGCAGTTAGTTGTTCTTAACGAATTGATTATAACCCAACAGAACGACCTGAAAATCTAACATTCCCCATTTTCTCTGATAATTTTTTCCTTCCCCCGCTTTCTCAGGAAGCGAAAATGAAGAGATAGGTGAGAAACAAGCTAGCTAACTCATACCGGCGAGGCGAGCCACGTGGAGGTTGAGGCGGGAGGTGCTGAAGAACCAATTGTTTGTGTGACCATCAGTGGACTTGAAATAACAGGTGGAGTGGAACTTGGGAGAGTACCAGAGGCCACAGCGGAGGTTGGCGAGGAGAGGGAGGTCCGGCCATAGCTGGGAGATCTCGCCGACGAAGATCGAGTCCTCGTAGATCGACCTCAAGGCGTTGTAGAGGCTAGAGCGTGTTATCATTCCGCTTAATTGTCCTCGCTGCTCTGAATTTTTGATGTTCAGCTTCGTCGTCGTCGACCTCTCGTCCTCCGTCGCGATTCTTTCCTGGTCTGTGAATTTTTTATGTTCAGGTGGAAAGAGAAATTATTTTATCTGGCTAAATCAAAATTTAGAACGTAGTTAAGGTTATGTTTGTGTTGTAAAATTTTTGGTATTCGGTTTAGTGAAAAAGTGAAGAGATGTAATTTTTTATATTTTTTGTAATTTTTTATATTTTTTGATAGGAGGGGAAGAGATTATATTATAGTAATTTATTAGGAGTTGGTGAAATATTTTGTGCAAACTCACCTTAAGCCTAACTTTTAGTTTCTAATCCCTCTCTCTCCAATTGCAAAGGATCCCATCTTTACATGTGTGTCTTCTAAACTGAGACAGATACTCCAATTGAATGCTGCATGTTCGTTTTCAGATTATTTTTAGGATGTTTGAATATTTTTGAGAATGTTTAGGTAAAGTTAGAGTGTATTAATTTTTGTGTAATAGTTGGTGAGGTGTAAAAAAAATAACTATGTTTTTTTAAAGTTGTTTGTAGATTATTTTTATTAGGATTAGTGAAGAAAATAAAATGTAAAATAATATTATTTATAATATTTATTAAAATTTAAAATTTACTTTTTTTGTATTAAAAGTTAAACTATTTAAACGGTATTAAAAAAATTACAAACAAACATTACGTTTTTTGCCGCCTGAGACCTTTTGTAAAAAATAAATTGACATGCAAAACGAAACTGACTTAACGGGACAAGCTGATAAAGGGTCGCACGCGAAAGAAGGAAATGATCAACTCACCTTTTATCAAAAGCAAAACTTACGTAAATCAGTTGGGGATATATTTGTCCATTTAGTCTGAGTATTTAATGAGTTGACGTGTGGGGGCCATATATTTTTTTAAAGTCCATTTTACCCTTAGATTTTGATGTATGTAACGCATAACTAGAGGGTATTTCAATAATTTTGTATAAATAAGGCCTGAGCAAAATCAGAAACTACAATACAGCATCCTCAAATAAATCTATGTTTGTCGAACATGAAGGAACTGAGGATTCGAATCCTAACTTTTTTTCAAAAAACCAACATCACATTTAGTATTCGAATGGAGAGAAATTCAAATGCTATAAGCCTTTTATTTGGATTGTGTGGTTGTAGAAGTAAAGAGACACAATTCTTAATTATCTAAAAATAAAAATAGCTTATTTGTCATTCAGAGTAACTTTCATATATATGGACAAAAAATAAAATTGAATCAAATTTTTTTTAAAGAGCATCAATCTCTCCCTCTTGTTCAATTTAGCCCTTATAAACTAGGTTTAATCACTATTTTCGTTCTTGGGTTTTGATCACTTTACAGAAATTCGTCCTTGAATTTTTCTCATTTATCACACGTAGTCCTTGAATTTCATGTTGTCAAAATGGTCCTTCCGTCCACTACTGTCAGCTAATCGCCCAATCAACTAACAGCTCTACACATCATTATCAATCAGAAATGACATGTAAATTTTTTTTAAAAAAATGAACGTCACTTTTATTGTCACATCAGTAAAACAAAAGAAAAATTACAAAAGAAAAAAAATTAAGAATTTTTTCGTGAAACTTTAAAAAAACACCCAAACGGCGGGAGTTGTAGAGCCTGGTGACTCAGGAGGAGGGAGCCCAGATCTGGGCTCCCCCCTACTCCAAGGGAGGCTGGTGGCTCAGCGAACCACCCCTCTCAGGGGGAACCCAGATCTGGGTTGTGGCTCGTGCCCACCTTTTCTTCAGGAGGTCGGTGGCTCGCGCCTCCCTTGTTTGTTCGGGTTATTTTTTTAAGTTTTTTAAGTTTCACGAAAAATTCTTAATTTTTTTTCTTTTATATTTTTTTACTTTACTCATGTGGTACAATAAAAATGACGTGACATTTTTAAAAAAAAAATTACATCACTTTCTGATTGATAATGGCATGTATAGCTGTTAGTTGACTGGACAATTCACTAACGGAAATGGACAGAATGATCATTTTGACAATATCATGAAATTCAAAGACTACGTGTGATAAATGATAAAACCTAATGACAAAATTTGTAAAGTGGTCAAATTTTCAAATTTCAGGGACGAAAATAGTCATTAACCCTATAAACTATACCAAAAATTATCGAAATATTCCTCTAAAATAAAATTACTAATAACATTGAAATTTCTAAATAATAAGAAATAATATTTTAAAATATAAATATAAATTTTTATTTAATTTTTAATTTGTAATTTGTAATTTTAATTTTTATTAAATGAGCATTTCGGTCAATCCACGTCAAACTTTTAACGATTATTAAATTTTATGGGCTTACTATTTTATTTTCCAATAGCAATATGAATTTGAATATTTCATAATTCAAATAACACAATATAATATCAATTCTCAATCAATAATTTCAAATGATCCTAACAACTATTTCCATTCAACATGTTTTACTGTAATACAACCTGTTGCACTTGCTTGTAGCATTTGGGAGCGTATTATTGCTGAGTTACATGGTGAAAGTGATAGATTTTAGGACTCATAGTCAAAGGCTAAAGTCATGTTGATTTCTACTTTTTTTTTTTTTCCAATCCAAACATCACAAAACAAATGTATTCCAATACAAAACTTTATTACTTTTTTTACGAATAACAATTCATTTTAATTTCTACACATATTCCAATACAATTTAGCATTACTTAAAATTTTTCGAAACATTCAAACATTTTACAAATATTCTCCTGCAAATAAACGAACATTAGCCTTGTCCCACACATGGCTGCAACTTTGTAAGATGAATCCTCCACCACCTTATTGGCCACTAGATTTTACTTCTTCTTTTTTTTGTCTCTATCCTTTGCAGTATTCTTCAGTACACCTGTGGTGACAGATGTTGCTGGATTGAGGGCCTTCCGTATCTTGAGAACATTCCAAGCCAGGCAGGCACAGTGCCCTGCGGTTGCAAGCACATCTTCAGTGGCCTCCCCTGCACTTTCCCCGAACCTGGTGCTCAAGAACAGGATAGAAACAGAGCACAGCTCAAAATGCGAAAGCCCGGTGCATAATAGGTGGCAAATTGTTCCGAGACCATCAAAAGTATTTGTGAATTCAGCTCCGAACAAAATGAATGTTTAAATTTTTCTCTAGAGATTGTATTAGTGGGTCAATATGTACCTCTTCGAAACCATTCTAGTTGCAGCTCTGGAGGTGGCAGAAAGAGCCTGCTTTTCGGCAACTTCAGCTGCATCAAGAATCTTGTCTGTAGTTGCCCAGACGGACCAGTTTAGTATGCAAAATTGTGTTTATCCATCTTAGAAACTTCTGACTATTAACAAAATGCAAGGATTTTAGAACTTACTGACAGCATCAAGTGAAGCCAAGAGGACCTCTCCTGGAACCATGGCTAGGAATGCCTTCCCTGGTTGGGATCTAACCACTGGTTTCACCACTGCTCCAGTGGCAATACCAATCCCATTGAGCATTGATTTGCTTATCTTTTCGGTCGTCTTGGATAGCTTTCTCACACTAACTCACAAACCAGAAATATTATCAAGGGAAAATAATTTAATGTTGGCTTAACATTCTTATGTAATGGGGTCATTTTATGAAGGATACCGTTTTAAGTTTTTGTTGACTCCGCTCTTCCTTGTGGCAACAGTACTGCTGTTTCTCTTCCTTTCTCTTGCCGCCATATCACTTTTCTCCTCTGCAGCAGGACTCGCTAGAATCATTTCTCCTCCTTTGTCGACCTGCACTTTCCTCGCTCTTTTGTAAGTATGGAAGGGCATTTTTTTTCTAAGCAAAAAAAGACTTGTCATGTAGACTCATAAGCTGTCTACACAAGCGTGAACAATCGAGTCAAGCAGAAGCTCCCACCACTTAAACTCGGAATTCCATGTGATATAAAAACCACCAAGAAAGAATGATCTTCCTAAGGTTTGAACTCTCGTTCGACATCATCTCCGAGTCCCAACCAAAGCCCAGGACCACTAAGCTACCACCTCCAGTAATTTAGGATGGAAGGGCATTTGATAGTTGCTTTAGTCTTTTTTCAAGTTTTCTTTTTCGATAGTATGTTCCTATATTAATTACCTTCGGTTGATGAACTTAATTCTAATTTTAATAATTCGATGTCACTCAAAGAAAGGAACTAAATTTTCTCATTCTTCTAGAATGTTGTTATTCTATCATATACCTAAAACGAACCTGGTCACTGTAAGTATTGCTGCATATGAAGATGCCCTTGACGATCTGACCAGTCCCCCCTGCAATCGCCTTGGCCAACACATTATTATAGGCTTCAACTCTCGGAGCAAACTCTTGCCAATCGACAGTTTTGTTTCTAGTGGACGCCGGACACGAAAAGCACGAGTGCTCCTTCAAAAACGAGTCCAGCAATCCCAAGCTGCTACCCCCAGACAGCTCTGAAAAAGTGACTCCATAGCTGAGAGGATCGCCGTCTTTCACGGGCAACGTGAACAAGTACTGGAGAGCATCAACCTTCACTACTGGCTCATCTTTTGTCAATGGCCACTGAAGCTCCTCCCCAACTTTTACGATGGTGGCAAGAGAATCACTCCCATCGGAGATTCGCACAACCGTGAACTCTCCGTTTACGAGTTCCATAGCTTCTCCTTCATCCATCAGATGAACCTTGCATCCTGGGATCCGCAAAAGAACCTCGTGTATGAGATTTTTGGGTTCCGAGTCTTCTTGAGCAGTTTCGGAGACGGAAGATTTCACGGGAGTTGGGGTTTTGTTTTTTGAACTGCCAAAGCTGAAACAGCCCATGTCTGGCGTTCTTGTTGCTTTTCTCTGGTTGGAAGAGTACTGCGTGTTTCACACAAAGGAACGGGAACAGGAACAGAAACAGAAACAAACCATGAAAAGGATAATATTTAAGAGGGAAAAAAAATAAAAAGAATACTTTTGGGCAAGGGGGTGTGACTTACGGTGGAGGAAAAGTTGTCTGTGATGGTTCATCAAGTCGGCACCATCAATTAGTCGGCACCTGTACACATTACAGAAGTGACTGTGTGTCTGTGGCCCACAATTTGACCAGCTAGCTGATATGCTCGATAAAACCAAGCTGGTGACGATTAGGGTCACCTCGCATCCTTCTGACAACCAATCAGAAAAAAAAAATACTTTCGGACAAGGGTGTGACTTTCGGGGCAGGAAAAGTTGTCTGTGATGGTTCATCAAGTCGGCACCATCAATTAGTCGGCACCTTACATTACAGATGTCAGAAGTGACTGTGTGTGTGAGACCCACAATTTGAACTTCCAGCTAGCTGATATGCTCGATAAAACCAAGCTTGGTGATGATTAGACAGGGTCACCTCGCACCTGACTTTCTCCAATTCTCCTAGCATCCTTCTGACAACGACTCGCTCCATCACTGCCGATTAATGGACTTTTTAAGGTGATGTGTATTATTTAGGGCTGTGTAGCGGTACTAACTGGGGCGGTTCTGCCCCAGTTAGCTACCGCCCCCGCAACCGGCTATTGTTGGGGCGGTTCCGGATGAACAGCTCATATGTGGGCCTGCATTTTAATGGGCTTTTGAGCCCAAATCTTTTTTTGGGATTTTTTTAGGACTTTCTCTCTAGGTCTTTTTAGCCCATTCGTTTAGACCGAATTTAGGGCTTTTTTTTTTTTGACAGTTTTGTGGGTGAAAAAATATGGGTTAAATAAGCCGAAATAACAAACGAATTTTGGCCTCTATCAATTTTGAGTCTTTTTTGTTGTGTTTGTGTGATTGTGTCATGTCCAATTTTTTTAAGTCAAAATAAGTGTTGTTTTGTTATAAACAAAAACAGTACCTAATATTTAATAATTGATAATTTGGTTGGAGAAATGTCAAAATGCAATCTGCAAAGTGCAAAGGAAGAAAATTAGACAATTAGTGTTTATTTGAGAAATGTTGGCAACAATATAATATCTCAATGATCATATTAGATTATGGCCATAGAAGTTTGTATCTTATGGCGTTTTCCTCCCTAAGAATCCCACAAACCTAATTAAGCAATCCACATTCTACATTCAATTTAGCAATCCACAACACATATTAATTCAGCAAATCTAAATTAGCAACCCACATTCCACAAACCTAAATTGCGTAATACAAGTAATTAACATTTAAATAATCCACAACACATTCAAAAAAATTAATGCAAGTTGAAGTTTCAGAATGCTACTAAGTAGTAAGTAAGTTCTAATCCAGTGATCTTGCTCCACTTTCCATCCTCCTAATCAATGATAGTTAGAATATCCGACGTCAATTTGAATAACTCTACAAACACCAAATTACACAAAGTTAGAATCAATTAACATATAAAGTCAGATATTCAAAAAAAAAATCGCAAGTAATGTAACTAAATTATTTAATTATAGATTCATAGTCCAACAAAAGAGTTACATGCATCCATCCTGTAACTTTGTGGATCTTCATTCATATATTGAGTCATTTCATCCTCATCTGCAATAGGGTCGCTCCTTGACCAATTTTGTGCACAAATAAGACCTTGAGTAGTGCTTGGTGCTAAGGAACTCTGAAATGGATCCAATACTTGCCTTCCAGTACTAAATACAGACTCAGAAGGCACAATTGTGATAGGAATTCGCCAACACGTCACGAGCAATGCGGGCAAGGGTAGGATATTTCACAGAGTTCACCTTCCACCACATCAGAATATCGAATGTATGAGACTTAGCCTCAACAGACTCCATCAAATACCTCTCCACCTCAGATTTAGGGTCCAATGCAGTTTGAGATACCCTATAGTCATCAAAGTCATCCCAATCCTCCTCCTTATCCTCTGTCTCATGTCCTCCCATTGTTACATCACGCCCCAAATGGGCCAAATCTATGGAACTACTGCTATGGTCACCATTATATTCTTCAAACAAGCGGTCAAAGGTACCTCTCACAATAGACGCCATTACTTCTTAAACCAATACTCCAACATCATCACTTTGAAGCGAGGATCAAGCACATCTGCAACAAACAACAACCTATTCACTTTCACAAGTCACCTCAATACTTGTTATACTTTGTCATCATACGTAAAGTCATCTCCTCAAGCGACTTATCCCCACTGCAACAATACTTCGCCAAGTGCCTATGAATCTTAGCTAACTCCTCAAAATAAACATTAGCAGTAGACACAATCAACCCCGACATCCTCAACGTCACATCATAAAAAAATTTTAAAAACTTAATGAAGTGACGAATATGCTCCCAATCATCAAATGTGGGGGGTCTCAAACCCTTCCTCCCATGCCCATCCTCCTTCAACTAGGTCACAATTACCCCATCATCATCCAACATGAGCTCAAAAGCTCGTTGATACTTCTCAACCACAGACAACATCAAGTATGTTGAGTTCCAAAGGGTACTGACATCAAGAGTAAAAAACAGACCACATTGGATATTTCTACGTTCAACACATTTTCTTAATGCTATCAACCGGGAGGGGGAGGACTTCACATATCTGATTATATTTCGAACTTTCGAAATTGAATCATCAACATCTTTTAAACCCTCCGTCACTATCAAGTTCAAAATATAAGTAGAACATCTCAAATGTATAAAATCGTGGCCACATATAACCTCATCTCCATGCAACTGCCTCATTTTCACTTGATCAATGACAACATCATTAGCAGAGACATTATCCACCGTAATTGTGAGGATCCTCTCAATCCCTTAATCAAACATACAATCCTCTAACTCCTTAGCAATGGTGGCACCCTTATGGTCTTCTACTTTTTGGAAAGATAACTCTCTCTTATGCAAATTCCAACTAGCATCAATAAAATGACCTGTCACACACATGTAATTAAAATTATGAATCGAAATCCAAGTATCTGTTGTGAAACAAACATTATACCCATTGACTTTAAACTCATTCATCAACTTAGCCCTTTCATTCAAATACAATTGCATACAATCCCTCATCATTGTATACCTAGAGGGAATCTTAAACTTTGGCTCAAGGTAATTGATCAAATTCTCAAACCCTTTCTTCTGAATAGTAATAAAAGGCAACTCATCAACAATTATCATAATTGCAATCAAATGTCTAATTCACTTCACATCAAACCTTCGGGTCACACCCATCACCCCTACATCACTCTCAGTGGCTTTCGAATCATCATGATTTAACAACATTTGACCCATATCCAACTGACCAACCTTCCTATTTTAAAACAAACATGCATTATTATGTTGTCAAAACCCCGACGTTCTATTTTTGTTGTGATGACATGGAAATAACTTACCACAGTAGTTGCACTTGGCCTAAGCCAATAGTGGATTTGCCTTTGGTGCTAGTGGAATCCTAGTGAAGTGCTCCCACAATGGCGACTCGTTAGAATTCCTAATCTTTTTAGAATGAGAATGTAGGGGTGATAGCCCATGTGGGTCATCTATATTCGCTACACCCATTGAGTCAGTAGATGGTGACGTAAAACCAGTAGGTCCAGAAAGAGATGACTCAAATTCAATGGTGGGTGAAGGACCTCTAGCACTAGCATGACCCACATCAGTACTAGAACTAGTAGGTGTTGCAAAGCTGCCACCACTCATTGCACTCATAGTAGTGTCCATCTGAAATGAATTTCGAATCAAGCACAACGAATTAATGAAACAAGATAAATGATTATAAATAAACTTAAATCTGAATCCATGAACTTTAACCACTTATGAATCAAATTTTAGCACGAAATTAACAAAGTCACATGTCCTAATTACACAACAACAACTAATCAATTAACAAATCTACAAATCAATCCCCAAATCCCGAAACCCTAGCAATAATAAGTTAATAACAATTCACAGACAGTGCCCCTAATTGCAAGAATAAACTGCACAAACAAAGCCCCTAATTGCAACAATTCCCTCACACCATTCATTAAAACATCAAAAATTCAAAACCCTAGAATTTCACAAATCAACAAGTAAACAACCACAAATTCGTAATCATATATCCCCAACACAACAACACTACAAATATACTATAAACAATTAAACATTACAAAATGAATCAAGAATCAAAAAAATTAACAAAAACTCAAAACAAATGACACACGACAATGGACAAAGAGCAATGGCGCTCGGCAATGGAGATGGGAGAGAGATCAAAAGAAGTTACCTGAGATGAGAGAGATGGAGACACATGTCAAGCCGAGGGAGAGAGAGACACGACAGCTTCAGGTCAGACGTCGTCTGCAGCTTCACGTGAGATGGTGGAGCGGCTAGGGGCTGGGGTTCGCTGCGAAAGAGAGGGAGAAGAGATCTGAGGAGGCCAGAGGGGGCATGGGCCATTGTCGTCGAATAAAAAGAGAGAGGGAGACGGTGGTCGAATGTTTTTAGGGAATTTAGGGTTTTGATTTTTGAAGATTCAATTTTTTTAAACTCTGTAATAATCATAATCAACGTCGTTTTGATTGAAAAATTAATAAAAAAAATCAAAACTCGGTTTTGGCGATGTCCCCGTGTGTGATAGTGGGGCCACTGCCATCGTCGATATCCCTGGGTTTTCCTTAGGGTTGGTACCGCTACTGTTACCGTTGAGGAGCAGTGGTCGCCCAACGGTGCCAAAAGCGGTTGCGGTAGCGGTTAACCGCATACCTCAGGTGGTTTGCCCACCCCTACTGTGTAAGATCAAAATTTGGAAGTCGGTTAAAATTTCAATAGGTGAAAAATGAAGATATTTTATGAAAGTAAGTGAAAAATTAAAAAAATATAAAATATTTAAGTGAATATTATAATAAAAAATAATTTAATGAGAAGGAATATATTATTTTGTAAATTTTTTTAATTAGACTAACATTTTTGAATGACCAAACTTTTAACACTCAAACACCACCTAAATCACATGCTAATTTAGAAGTGTAGGCTCTCGTGGCAATTTGACTCCCACATAGATGAAATCGTGAGTGGTGTCAAAAATTTAGGTAGGAGATAAACGAATTCTTTCAACGTAAAGATTTGAACTTGTCTAGAAAAGTTCCATAGGATTTTTGTCAAGATCAAACAAAACATCTCCGTGGTCCATGAAAAAAGAAAACATTTACATTTGGGTTAATTATAATTTTTCACTTCCAACTAGCACTTTATTTTTAAAATTCCTCTTAAACTATTATTCGTTACAACTCACTCACGTAATCTATATTTATCGTTACGATTCAATGCCCACCTAGATTTTCTTGTTATGTACGACGTTTTCCATTCCACGTGAACAATACATGAGACTCTCTTTGCCTAAAAATACCAAATCGCCCATGCCCGTTGTTTTTTTAAATTCAACGTCATTCCTAAATAGAATATCAAATTTGGGCACATTTGCGTAGGAAGGTGAAACCACAGTTTTCTCAGGCCAAGGGAAAAGTGAGGGACAATTTGGTATTTTTGCACATGGAGGGTCTCATGTGTTGCTCACGTGGGACAGAAAACGTCACATATAACGGAAAAATCTGGGTGGGGGACTAAATTGTTATGATAGACGTAGATTAAGGGGGCGAGTTGTATAAGTCATAGTTTAATGGGATTTTTGAGAATGAGGTGCTAGTTCGAGGGAGAAAATTGTAATTAACTCTTTACTTTCAAAGGAGATAGCGCAGAGTGAAAATTGATCTATCTAACAATTGATACTTGCTTAGGAAAGAAAAAGGGTTAAATACATTTTTCGCTCTTTTATTATTGGGGTTCTGAAACTTTGCACCCCAAATTATTAATTTTGTTACATTTCACCTCTCAACTACCAAGCGTATACACTTTGCACCCCAACCATTAATTTTGACGGAAATTGCTATTTTTATTCAGTGAAATGACGATTTTACCCTCATAATTATTTTGTAATTATGTTTTGTGTGGGAGTAAATTTACTCTTTCATGGATGTGTGGGAGTAAATTTACTCTTTCGGTACTATTTTTATTGCTCGACAAATTAGTCCTTTGTTACTCTTTCATCATACTCGTTAACACCTATACTCTTCTAGCTACCTCACACTATCATATCACGTCATCATTCCACGTCACCCTCCCAAAACAAAACGACACCATGCAACTTATCCCTCTAAAATCAATCTTCTATTGCCTCGCCCCTTCATGTGCTACTCCTTCATCAACGACTACCTCCAACTTATCCTCCATCAACGACAACCTCAACTCTGACATCATCGCCTCCCAGCAACGCCTCAACCAAGTTTACCTCATCCTATAAGACTAAGAAAGTATTTTTTAGTATTTTTGGATTTTGGGCACCCCAAAATTTATTTATATGTAATTGACCCCTAAGATTCAATTCTGGCTTCATCCTTGCTAACTCCTAAGCACCCCGGTTACTGGTTGGGTATGAAAACAAGACCATCCGGAGACGAAGCTACGCGGGGCCATCCCCCTCCAATTTTTTTTTTTTCTAAATTTTTGTTAACGTTGAAATGTTTGTGTAGTCATTAGTCAATAATGGCGTTCTTGGTGGTGCTCCCACCCTAAAAAAAATTTGTGAAAAAGAAAAACGTGGGATGGAGTTCTATGTAGTGAAAAATCCTAAGAAAGTGGAAAGAGGAAAAGATTCTCTTATAAAGAGTCAAATTCAAGTTCTTATAAGCATATGTTATGATTTAAAGAAATAAATCCAATGGTTTAATGATGGTCACATTATTTAATAAGAATAAGTCATCATTAAGCTAAACCAACTTTATCTCACCTGATTAAATAAGACATCTCCAAATTCTTACTATTTTACCAAAGTAAACTTCAAGGTGGCCTATCTCCTCTCTCTCTCTCTCTCTCACTATTTTACACTGTTTGACTTCAAGGTCAAGGCAACCTTTCACACACGTAAAGTATCTTTTTTTTTTGTTCCTAAACTTGTATATGATGCACGACAAATTTTAGATTTTTTATTCCATAATTTATATTTCACAACCAATATATACATCAGCACATGAATGATCTTCTCCAGTGCACAATAGATTCAAACAGTTTATACCCTCTTAATTCTTTTTTTTTATCACTTATTTACAAAAAAAAATCTCAAAATTCATACTCAGCTTTTGGAATACAATAAACTTCTTGCTCTGGAGATAAAAAAAAAAAGTTCCTCTCACGGTTAGAATCCCAATAGTTATTGCATTTACATATTATTATTGTCTAATTAACATATTATTGATCTATGCTATATTATTATATGTGAAACAAAGAAAACAAATTTGGCTTCCTTGTTTTGTATCCTTATGGGCTTAGTTATCCTGAGATTGATGGTACATGATTAGCCCTTTATTTTGAAGTTAACTGCATCTTAGCATCTACTTTCAATTGGGAACACACCCTTATGTGCATTGTGGGCTGGGCGGACCTAGGCGCAGTGGGGCTGGGCGCGCCTCGGTCTGGGTTAGGGGGCTGGGCTGGGCAGGCTAAAGGGGGCGGGCCTGGCCTAAATGGGCTACAATACTTATAAAGAAATTGAACCATTTGCAGAGGCCCTGGTTTCACCTCTGCATGTGGTGGTTGACAGATCGGCTTACACTTTTGATTCTCATTGTTAAATGATAATCATGACTTCGTTTCGGAAGATAATAGATTGTCTTGTGTTACTTTAGGATGAGGCGAGGTCGTTGTTGATAGAGGAGGTAATCGTTGATGGAGAAGCAGCACGTGGAGGGGCTCAGGCAGTGTAAGGTTGATTTTAGAGGGATAAATTGCACGGTTTCCTTTTGTCTAGGGCAGGTAAGGTGGGATGATGACGTGGCCTGGCATGAGAGCGTGAGCGGGCCAAAAGTGTATGGGTCTGTAGTTAGCAGTCTTACGTGAGAGTGTAACAAAAGCACTAATTTGTTAAAGGGTAAAAATTTGACTTGATGTTCTTTTTATAAAAAAATCTTAAGATTTTTAGAATTTTTTTATAAAATTGTGTAGGTAGATTGGAATTTTATAGGTTTTTGTATAAAGACTGTTGAAAAGTTTTAAAGATATTTAATTTTTATTGAAGTTTATAAAAAGGTGTGAAGAGAGATAATAATGTAATTGTTTAATAAAAAATATTAGAGTTAGGTGGAAAAATAAAGAGAGAATATTTGTTATATATTTTTTTGAAAATATATTGATATTTGTGTAAAAGTTGTTGAACTTTATATAAAATGTATTGGTGTTTGTGTATGATTTTTTTAAGATTTTAGATGTTCGTTTTGCAAATTTTGTTAAATATATTATATTCTAGAATACTTTTAAAAAACAGTGAACTTTTCTCTAGTAAAACTTAGTAACTAAAAATGAAATTTTCCTTATTTTTCGACAATTCTCTTATGTGTGGAAGTCCTGTTTTGTTTTAGGTCCGAGGATTAAAGCCACTCGTGTAGGTAGGAAAACAAAGGCCTTTCCGAAAAGCTTGCATGTAAAAAACCTATGCTAGTCGCACTTTTTTAATTGTTAGTTTGACAGATGTCAACTTTATAGAAACTTTTGGTGACGGGATGATTGATAGAAGTGATCTATTATGTCAGTTTGGAGTTGTGGAGGCGACCTGGCGCGCTAATAGTGTATTTTTCTATTATCGCTACAACACCTGCGGTTGAAACTGGGGTGGATTTTAATGTGTCAAGTCGACTTTTTCCGTCTTCGTAGATGTGCAACGGGTTCAGAGAGATGGTTGCCAAAAATTTAAAGGCAACTTTTGAAGTCGAAATGTCGACGGCTTTAGTCGAAAGGTGATAGTGTCAGGATTGGGCTTCGGTTACCTTTGCGGCACCCAACTGCAAGTCTCGAGCTCTCATCCTCCGTCACTGCCGGCTAACAAAACTCCAAGATCAGTATTTCACCGGCCAACTCCGATCCCCGCCGGCCACAATTGGTAAAATGCTAAAAACTTTACCCGCATATATATCCAGGAACCTACTCACTGACAAAACATCTCTTTCTTTTTGCTGTTCGCTGAATGTTCTATTTTGTGTGAGATTGGCCGCTCATTTGGATTTTAGCTGAAAAGAATGGGTCTGAAGTGGGGGAAAAAGTTCTTCCTCAGGGTGCCTCTGCTTGAAAATGATACAGAAAGCTTCTGGTCAGTAACGAAAATGCAATATAGGAATTAAAACTTGATGCGTGGGGCAGCTATGATACAAAACCCACGAGATGTAAACGGATAGTGTCTTTTGCTTTTATTTGTCGGTTAGATTCCCTTTTTGGTTATCAATAGAACGTGCTTAAGCTTATCACATTCTCGTATGGTGCTTTAATGCTTTTCATTTGATTTGTTTCTAATCTGATGGAAGCTAAACAGTAGGGGGAGCTGGAATTTGAGATATGATGATTGTTATACTGGCATTGGCTCTGGCGTTCTTGGTGGGATTTTTATTTTTGATCCCACGTAACCGTAAATCTGGTAAGCTTCTTTGTTTGTTTTACCTTTCACTCTGACTAAACGCAAATATTTCAAACGGTGTCGACTTAGATCATGTTTGATTCCGGGGGAAAACTGTGATGCAGGTCATACAAAAAAAGTCGACTCAACCGCTAGCAATAAGAAGGTATTTAGTAAATTAACTACATATTAATCCTGCTTGTCACTATTTCGGGCAAACATTATTTTTTGCCTCCAAACTATAAGTCAAATGTTATTTTGGGGTTCAAGGTACCAATTTTGTTACATTGAGTCTCCGGACTACCAACACTCATCAATGTACATCCTTGCATTAGATCCAACCATCAATGTTGTGCTACGTAACTCATTCTTTGTGCATTTCACCCGTAGGATCTTGCTAAAGGGCGCACATTGATAAGCCTGGTAGTTTGAGGGTTCAATGTGGCGAAATTGATTGTTTTAGCCCTAAAATGACAAGGGCTCTGTAGTATAGGGGCTAAAAGTGATGTTTCCCCGTCTCTTTCTCGGTTTTACTTCATTTTTCTACTTAGATGTAATTTCATGTTTTGTGCGGTTGTTGAGGATCTGAGAAAGTAAAAAGGAAACATTTCAGTTTAAAACAAACTTATTTAATTTCATCTTATGTCCTGCGTCATTTTGGTTTTCGAAGTGTGAAAACCGAACTTTAGGTTTGGTTGGTAAAGTTCTTGTATTTTCAGGTTTTAAACAAAGGAACTGAGGCTTCAAATGGATTGAAGGAGATATGGAAAAAATTAAAACTAAAGTTGGTGACTCTTTTTATCTATGTGAATCCGTGCAGATGCTCCTATAGTTTGAAAAGTCATGTTTAATGGAAATACTATAAACAGTTAGTAAAAGCTCTATTTTTCCTCTATGCACTTGGCATGCCTAAGAGCTGTCTTAGTTACTATGAGAGCATATGTTCGTTAATAGCACTGAAAGACACCATATGATCGTCAGTTATACTAGTAGAGTATGTGATTAGTGCAAATATGGGACAAATGTTTACCTTAACTGCAAAGGAACCCCACTTATTTATAACACCCTCGAGTTGGGGATGAGAAGCACACGTTGTAAACGAAGCATTCCTTTCAGCAAAACCAAATTATGCACACTAGTTTTCTTCAGACGCAACTGCATTGTAGCAAGTGGTCTGTGTAATGACATGGTGTTTGTGGGGACGGGGAGTGGGTGGAAGAGACAGGAAGGGAAGGCAGGGGGTGTTCATGTAGAGCTAGTTCCATGTTGGTAGCTAGTTTAGTGGGATACTCTGCTTATAGAATCAAGATGTTTATTGCTCTAATGTTCTTCACTGTTAAAGAATAAAAATAAAAAAATGAGAGGGAGAATACAATCACACATCTTGTCGTCTCTCCTTTAATTTGTGAATCTTCTAGAATGACCATTTGTAGTGTCCAATTGTCTTAGTCAAATACTACTTGTTAAAACCATAAAAATAAGTCACATGAGAATTATTAGTGATTAAAGAGAAATGTGGGTGATTAAGTGGGTGAGGTCATGTGCATCTTACATGACTACTAATTTGGATTAATGATTCTAATTTTAAAAGTGCAATTAAAACAATAGGGTGCCCAAAGAGACTGATTACAAAATTGGAAACCTAAGAGATGTCAATACTGAACCGTAAGTGATGTAGGTGCATTTTTAAAATATCTCAATGTGCTTAGTTTCATTTCATCAATGAAAGATCTGTTTGGTGAATCACCAATTGTGCATTTTGCTTCTTTTTTTTTCTTATAGGCATCCAAAATCTACAGTAAAGCTGACGTTGCTTTGCATAACAAGAGAACTGATTGCTGGATTATCATCAAGAACAAGGTCTTCCCTGATGCTGTGGTTCAATGCTTCATTTGGAGCTTTGAAGTTACTGAAATTAATGCTTTCAGAACCTGCCTAAGTTCTAACATTTGCACCATTTTTCTTATCCTCGACTGTAGGTTTATGATGTTACCTCATACGTGGAGGAACATCCGGGTGGTGATGCTATCTTAGCACATGCTGGTGATGATTCGACTGAAGGATTTTTTGGGTATGCATCTGTTTGCTAAACCATTTGACTTTTTCCCTGATGAATGGCAGTAGGGAACATATTTTCCTTTTCCTGTTTACTATGTCTATGAAGATCCAAAAAAGAAATTGCATTCTCTGGCTTTGAAATATCTTCTCTCGTCTCTGATATTTTTTGTAATAAGGAAGCATGCAACTACTTGTTAACCCTTACTTTTGGGGTTGACAAGGTGTGCAGAGCATATGAAGCACTTAACTAATCCTAAAGCTTTTGTGTTGGTCGTCTCCTAAACATGGACATGCCTCTTTTTGTTGGGATCAGTTTCATTATAGTTCAACTACTAGGTGTGTGCTATGTTGATATGGCAGTAAACTCCTAAAATATTCAATCTTCCATTTGGCAGGCCACAGCATGCAACCCGAGTATTTGAAATGATTGATGACTTCAACATTGGAGATCTGGAGCAGTAATCAATTCCAGCCATCAGTTTCCAAAATCACCATGAGTAAATGTACTTCCAGAATCTTGTTCTTCTGTTACCGTTCCTAGCCTTTCTTGATGACTTTAATATTGACTGAGGGAACAAGTTTTCTTTATCATATATCACTTCTTCTTTGGAGATATGGGAGTAGATATTAATTGCAGCTATTGGTTTTTGTAAGTTTTACTAGATAATTGTACTTTCGGAATCGTACTCTTCCTTTGAGGTTTCTGACTGTAAAGCAACAGTCTCGGAATTTTGCACGTACTCATTCTCAAGCTTCTTTTTAAGTGGACTATTGACTGAGTTTAATTTTTGACTTGGTAGAGTAGGCTAATGTCGCCGTTGCTCTTCACTGTGTTTATGGTCCATGTTCCTTCCTTTTGCTCCAAACTTAGAAGTATTCCATTTATACCTTCTGGGGAAGCACCATTTTTCTGGGAAAATTTGGCATTTACAATCTCCGTTGCAAAACGATAGTGTTATACTTTTGCCAGTAAAAGACATGGTTTTTGCAATGCAATCAGAGGAAAAGAAACACAGAGAGATTGTAAACAAGAGCTTCACCACTTTGACAGTTGACAGTCAGCCTTCGAGGAAGAAGGGGGGCTTGGAATCACAAATCTACTGTCTAACATTATGAATTGAACAACGTAAGAACTCATAAAATTACAAGAACGGTAAGTACAAATTACAAATCAGCCCAAACTAGGAGGCTGATGCGGAAGAATCAATTGATTGAATAGGAAATACAAAATGAACCTAAAATTCCTAGGATACTCTGGATCAATCCATGATGAATTGGCGGAGCAATCTGAGAGGACCAAACAATCCTAAGTCTTGCTTCTGAAGCCCTCGATGTCCATTAAATCTCACAGTGGGAAAAATGTTCCAAGATTTTCTCTTTTCTTTTTCAGGTAAAGCCAATATCTAGACATCGTATTTCTTAGGCTGACGCCATTGTGCCATACTTCTGGCCAATGAGCCGAGGAAGGAGAGTTTGGGAGGAGCTCCTTTCTTCCCATACAAATGCTTTCCTCCCAAGTCTGTAAAAACTGGACCCATATCCTTGCTTCTTTCAATCTGCAGAGCACACATAAGCTGTATTGTTCAGAAATTAAGCAAAAAACAATGGTCCTTCACTACTCAACTCGAATGTTCTGCTTTCCATATTTGGGTGGGTAAACAAAGCCAAAAAGAGAAAAAGGGAATATTTTTCATCACTAAGCCCTTATCAAAATACAGTTTGAATGGATGCCAATCAAATTGCTGGCAGCTTACATAGGAACTGAAGTTCAAGCACAGAATTCTTATATTGTTAGAAAAAATGCTGGCATCACAGATTCTAGAACATAAGATACACAATAGATCATAAAAGAAAATGACACGCAAACTAGAAAACCATGTTTTTTAAATGAACAGAAGACCTTAGCCAGCTTACCTTTCTTATCTTTCCATTCTGCAAATGATACCGAATGCCAGACCAGTTGATAGACTGAGAAAAATGAGAACGGAATGCAGAGACAGGGTATAAGAAGTTATCCACCAGCATTGCAATGAATACCTGCTCAGTTCCAAATCAGTTCAATTGCATTAGGAACAGATCCGCAACAACTAAGGATGTTCCAACTCTAGCTATTCAAACTAAGTTGTGTTCAGGCCCTCTCAGGTGTACAGGCTTGCAATTATTATTTCAGAATTCCACCATGCAGTAGATGCTTTTGTAAGAAATCCACGTGCTAAGACATTTCGCCATTTTTCTTACACTTAAAATTTTAAGGGCCCATAACACTTCTTTCTCTGAATACACAATCAAGTCTCCTAGAACTTAAAACCCAGTTTACACACCGTACAACTAGGGCAAGGAGCCATTCCAGTTACATCTCAGCAAAGAATGAACTTGGAGAGAGTCAAAATTGTGCAACGGGGATGGGTACATTTATTGCCAATTATCTTTGGACCAAATGGTATCTCCTACCCTGTAAAGTAAAGGGTGGAGGGCTTAGGATAAGTGTAAAATGAAAATGTAAAGGGTGGAGGATGAAGTCATGATTTCAATTTAGTGTGGAGGTTTAACTGGTAAATTTTGTAGTATAAGAATTGGAGAAAAGATTTCACTCTCAGAAGTCTCCCGGAGCCCTTACCTCTACAACTCAGAAGTAATGGACATCTGAACAATAAGAAGTTTACCGAGTTCATTCAATAAAAGAAGAGACTTAAAAGTACTTACAAGACACCAGTTGTAAGAAGCAAGTGAGAGTTGGGGTGCCTCAGGAGATAACGTGTTGCATAGTTGAACTTCTATCCTTGTCAAGTTCCACATTGAAAGAAGTTCTATAGCAGTGCATATAGCCAGGCAGCTAACCAGTAACAACCCTGGAAAAACAGTTATTAATCTGTTAGAACAGAAAAATGCTGGTTCATAGAAACCAAGTTCAACTCTCACCAAACCAGGATGTCGAAGACAAATTGCAACCATATGCTGTGTTAAATAGCCCACATGAGCTCTTTTTTTTTTTTTTGCTTTTCTTTTCAGGGGGTGTGGAATCCAAATATGACTCAAATATTCATAGATAAAAGTAACTATACAAACAAAGTTTAGACTGTCAAGTAGGGTGAGTTTTACTATAAACTGGGAGAAAAAACAAACAAAGAAACTAGCAATGTCACTCGAATTCACAGCACAGTAATCCTCATTAAGGTCAGAAAGCTCTACTATCAAGTGATTATCAAAATTGACAGCATTAATCATTCAGGCGATAAAAGTTTGTCCTGCACATCGTGTTGACTAACAACCTACCTAAAAAGGAAAATTAGTGTGCTCACCACCAGAAGTCAATGTAGTTTCCTCAAGTGAATACCCTTTAATGTACATTCTAAGTGCTGCAGTGATATGAATCATAGACATGACATATGGTGCTACAAATCCCCATGACAAGTAGCAGTGGGAACTAAACAATGCACGATTCATCATCCAGTTAACCTTCGATGCGTATGACTCCAAAACAAATGTTTGCTTCCTCAAGTAATTCCAATACCTACACAAAAAACCAAACATTAAAACATAGAAACGAGTGTAATAAAACTAAAGCTTAACAAGTCAAAATTACAAACCTTGGGAAAGTAAGATCACTTGCAAGGGGATGAGGAAAAACAGCGACTGGAGGTGAGGTAATGAGCCTCTTATGAGCCCCTGGGAAGGAAAAATAACATGAACACCCAACCAAACAGCCACTCTGCACCATGCTTGAATAGAATATAAGCATAGCAACATCATGTAATGGATGAAAGCCATAGTCTGGACACTTGTTTTGTCTCACCAAATTCATGGAGAGAGAACAAATCTAGAAACATTTTGACACTTGGACCACCAAAACTATACACTATTGACCAGATATGGAGAAAGTCAACAGTGACAGCATATCATCCAAGACTATGCTCTACCACACAAAATAAGAAACCTAACCTACTACTAAAATATTAACATAGCAATGTGAAGCTTTTACACCAAAATTTGGAAAAACATAATTCTGATGATGACCAGGATGTCCAAGATGGCATTTAATAGTGGACAAAAAACCTACGATTAGAGCAACCGTTTTTGTTCAGTGCTTTCTCACACATGCCAAGTCACTAGAATCAAAATTTCAGTAGCATTCCGTTAATAATTAATCTAAACAGCTGATGATGGCATACAGTTGTGACGGTTATGCCAATGCTTCTGAGTCAATAAACAGCCAACCCGAAACAAAAATAAAATAACAAGAACACTAGTAAGTGATGAGCCATTACCAGCTATAGCTGCAAGGGTCATATCATCAGAATATCCACCATCTTGAAGTGCTGAGACCACACCATGGCGGTCAAGTCTAAAATCATCAGCATGCATCTGCAAACAATCTAAATCAATTAGCACCACTTCTCAATCATGGGAATGCAGCACCAATGGAGAAGGCAATAGTTAGTCACCATCATACACCCTCCCCACAGAAAGAACGTTTTTCCACCAGTAGCGAATCCCATTGAACAAGGCTGTGATTAGAGAGGAGAAATAAATTGTCAACTACACATGATATGAAGGCTTCAACAACTAACTACTATAATGAAAGCTTTTTTTTTTACAAGTACTATAATGAAAGCTTAAAACTAGATGTCTCATCTATATCAACCAACAGAGACGCCATCAACATTACAGCATTATGTTGTAAGCAACTCAATCAACTCCAATAACAAAGCTCTATCCCAAGGATTGTCACAAACAATTCAAGAAACCCCTTGGAGACAAAAACTGAACACCTCCAAAATATTAATTTTCTTTTTCTGAAAAAAAATATTAAATTATTTACTTACCCAAATAAGGAAAAAATAACTGAACCTACAGAACTCTGTTCTCACGGTAATTAGAATTTAAAGATTTATACTTCCCTCATTAAATTGTTACAGCTTTGAATTTCAATAAAAACTCATGACTATATTTGGTCACTCTCTTGTTACATGAAACCCACAAGAGAAAAACGAGTTTTGACAAATTTTCTAAGATAGAATATGGTGACGTTGCAACCAATGAAACTGACATATATTCCTCTTACATATTTTTTATTCACCCAAGTTCACATAGAATATTCTGCAGAAATTTGTCTAAACACACCCCTTAGCATATGGGCCCAAAACACTGCCTAGAGGGTAGGTCTAAGAACTCCCGTATAGGACAACCCCACTCGTCTACTATGTAGCTGTTCCCGGAAAATATACAAAGAATTAAACCAATAAAAGAGCATCTTGCTAACATTAACATAAGTGAAATTTCTAAATTAAACCTTATTTAATATACGAACGCCATGCCCCTAGCAATAATTTTAGGGAAAACATCCATTTTCACCCCTAAACTGTCACCCAAATGTCATTTAGCAGTCTGAACTACGAATTTTGTCACATTTAGCCCCCAAACTACAACAATTCATCAATGTTCACCCTACCATAGGATCCAACAATTGATATGTGTCACAAAGCCTATTTCTGCACATTTCAACCATAGGATTTCCCTAAAGGGAAAAAATTGATGCATTTTTGGTAGTTTGTGAGCTAAATGTGATGAAATTCAAAGTTCAGACCACTAAATGGCATTTGAGCAATAGTTTGGGAACTAGAAGTGAAGATTCCCTATGATTTTTCTGTTCTAGTAGGAGCCCTAGCCAATGCAGCCTGCAGCTTTTACGGGTAACGTTTTTTGGCTACATGTGCTGCCAGATTGGGAACAAAGGAAACCATACCATAAATCATAATTCAGTATGAGACATACATACAACAAAAGGCTTGGGAAAAAGAACAAACAAAAGAGAAATCATAGATGGTCCCCTACCATATGATATTCATAAATGCAGTAACTTCCTAAACTTCCCGAAGGTAAATCCAGAGGGTATCCAGTTTGGATGAATATCTGTAATCAAGCCAATGAAGTTAAGAATAGAAAAGGATACCACCATTCAGACCAATCCACACGTAGGCATATCAATATTTCCCCATAATAAATTAATATAGATGAGATAACTGGTAAAAATCATAAGGAATTAGAGAAATGACAGCTAGTTTGGAAAATCATACGTCAGGATTCTTTTCCATCTCAGCAGTGAGGGCTCCAATTGAACCAGGGTGCAGCCTAACATCGTCATCCAAAAATAATACATACTTGGTCTCTTTATGCATTTTTTCCACCCCAACCTGGGTGATAGCATCATATTAAATGACTTAAGCGCAAAAAAAAAAAAAGATGCTTGTAGACAAATTTCAAACTCGTTACATACCAACTGATTATGAATTTTCTGACTACAAGTAGTTGACAAACCAGCTACAACAACCTTAGCATCAATTTCATCCTGTGCATATTAAACACACATACAAGTGAGGCAGAATGGCCCGGAAATAAGTTTGAACAACTTCACTAGGCACCCAAAACAGCAGTGCTTTTGGCATTCAGGGACAAGTAATGTAATCTAATCACAAGGTATTCTGGGTGTTGCTTCTCAACACTGATAGAGCATATCCCAATAGAGAAGCATATGAATACGTGACATCATCTATACCATAAAATCTGATATTAACAAAGATACGGCGTGGTAAGCAGGGTCTTCTGTACTTTCCACCACAAAAAGGAATTCTACAGGACCACCATAAAGAGACGTGATCTGCATTGATTCATGAGACAGAACCCTGATGAATACTTCAGATGGTTATACATATTTGCAAAACTCCAATGTACACATAAAATAAGTACGAGAACTCTTGATGTAAATGTTAGATAAGGAAAGAGAGAAAAACTTGGGACCTGGGTCATCATGCCTATGCATCAGCTTCAAGAAGAAATTGAAAAACATAATCTAATTATCTAGAAAAAAAAAAACTCCTTACCCCACCCACCCATAGTGACAGGAGGAACTTATACACAAGTACACAAATATATACGTATAGATGTGTGTGAGTGTGACTGTATGCCTTGACATCTTCCCTTCTTTTCAGAAGGAAAAACTTGGTAAATAAAAAAGCTCATGCTAAACTGCAATGGTTAAAGCCTCACCTGACTTCTCCAATTGTGTAGGTTGTGCTCTCCAAAACCCTTTAAAGGCATCACAACTGAAACTCTGGGCAGATTGAGCTGATTAGAGTGCTCAAGTTCATTGATATCATGACAAAGAAAAGCAAAGCTATTGCCACGTCGGAAACTATCCTTCATTCTTTGGATCTCTCTATTCCTGCAAGAAATATGGTCAAGAAAGCTCAGAAAGCAATTTTAGGAATATATTGTTGGAGGTCAAGAAGGGTTTAAGGATAGAGTTCATGTAACTTTAATCCCTTTAGTTTTGATACCTGACGTAAGCCGCACAAGCCCAGCCAAGAGCAAGAGTTAAGCAGATAAAACATCCCTACAGCACCAAAATGTAAAAAATCAATATGCACTGTACATCCCCAAGGGATGCCAAAAAAAAACTACTTTACCATAATAATGATTCTAATAACCAGTTCTAGCATAAATTGCACTTCCACTGAGATGTCACTGACGAAACCAGAGCACCCAGGTTAATAGTGGCACAAATGCAAGACATCTGATCTTTGCACCGCATTTTTCTATCGAGAATCTTTCTTTTTACTCAAACTCCATTTACTATTTCAACTTTATGAGTTTCAGGCATAGTAAGATGCCATTCTCCAACCCATTTCACTGTACAGTTCAAACATCTTATCTTCTTCATACATTCTCACTGAGAAAGATTTTCGTCTTTCAATTTAAAAGAAGAAGCAAGACACATGGGCAATGGGGACTATGGTAGCAATTCCCATAGACTACAAGAAGTCAACACAGCCAGTCGATAATCTTCATGGAACGTTGCCAATATAATACTTCTCAAAAGGAAATGAAAAAACACATCTTCAAATTATCTAATTTAAAATTGGAAACACATTGTCATTGTAGTAAACCCCAATCAAATTTCATTCCAAGAACCTTACGAAAATGCAGAAATGCACTCATGACCTACCCACTTGCGATAAAATGAGCTATCTAGATCTACAACTAGGAAAATGAAAAGCTAAGTTATTTATAAAAAAAAGGAACAAAACAACTAATGAGGAAGGATTTTTTCAACCTATAATTAAAAAGAAGAAGATGATGATGATGATCCTTTCGGTCAGGTGATAAGTGAAAAGTGACGAAGTCAACCTTAATCTTCCGAAAATCACAGCCCACCAAATTTAAAACTAAGAAACAAGATAACAAACAAAAGAATCCTCCGTTTGGTTGTCGAGAAAAATGAAGGCAACAGAAGGAATGAAATCTTGAATAAGAGAATGCAATTATTTAGAACGCGCGAACAAAGTCTCAGCTAAATAAAGCGACCTCGACTCATTTCAGACAAATTAAACAATTGAGCTTTATTGAAGAGACGAAATCCACAAAAGCACAATGAATATGCTCAATCCATTTTCTTCATTAAATCTTTCTCGGAGACCAAACACTTTTGGATCTGAATTAAACACACAAAGCGCAAGTGCGAAACGAAGAGGGAACTAACCTGCATCTGAACGAAAACAGCGAGAGGACTACAGAAGGCTCTGCTCAGAGAGAAGAGGAACCAGTCGACAGCGTCCATTGCTGGCATCGTCGCTCCCCCCTCTCTCACTCGAAATAAATTTAATTTCCCACGCTGCGTCCAATGATAGAACAAATGGCCACGAAAAGAGAGGGAAAAAAAAAATTACCTTTGGTTCTAGGTAAACAGTCTCTCCTTTTATCTCCCCCCCTCTTTCAGATCAACATGGACGAGGAAGAAGAACGACAGAGATGAGAGAGAGACAAAAGATTGAGAAGAAGAAAAAAATAGTGGGAGAGGGGGTTACTGAATGAGACCGCGTAATTTTAATATTTCGAAGACAAGTGGCTCTCGGCCTTATAATTACCTATTTATTTTTAATTTTATATTCTTCGTAGGTTGTAGGGACTGGGTAGAGAGACAGAGAGAGAGAGTGAATGTGTGTGTTGAAGGAGGGAAGAGAATAGAATAGAAGAGAAGAGACCGTTAGATGGCTGCTTATACTTTATAGGGTAAAGGAGGGTAAAGGAGAAACGGGGGCCGAAGGGGGAAATTGAAGCGTGTAAGGTGGCACGGGCGGATTAGAGGATGCGTTTTGGGCAAGAAGATGCTTCTTTATGATCCGAATCTTCTTCACTTGCTGTCGCTTTTACGTACAGTTTTGCTTTTGTCAACCTTAATTCTTTGATAATTGATGATTCCATTTCCACGCCTTCTTTCTTCTGTTCGGTTCTACACCTGTACAACTGAGCCAAAGATAAAACAGCTTTATAGCTCCGAAAATGCATCTCGTTGTCCCATCAATGGACTGTTTGTGCTGACCAGTGAGTGTTCTCCAGATATCATGTGGATAGCTGGAGCGCTTTGCTGTTTATCGTGAGTCCGCCGTCAACTACAAAATGATTCGCTTGTTTCGATCTCATCCATTATATCTAACAGTACGTCTGAGCTTAGAACTAGGTTGTGTCTGTGTTGAAAAATTTTTGGTATTAGGTTTTGTGTTGGTATTAGATTTAGTGAAAAAGTGAAGAGAGGTAATTTTTTATATTTTTTGATGGGAGAGAGAGATTATATTGTAGTATTTTATTGTAAGTTGGTGAAAAATATTGTGATATTTTTGGTGCAAATGCACACTTAGTGAACGTGAGTGGTATCAGTTGAGTTACGCTCCGCTAACATTCTTCTAAATATGATTAGTTAAAGGTTTGATTCCCTTACATGCGCCTTGCCCGTAAATTAAAATTTTATTTGGAGTATTGTGAAAATTGAGATAGATTAGAATTTTATTGAATTTTGAAAGAAAAGATATTACCAAAATTTAATTTTAAAGGAGTCCGTGAAAAATTGAAGACAGAGATAATTTAAATCATTTGTTATGTTTATTGTAATGATAAAAGATTATTCACAGGGAGTGATGATCTTGAAGTTTTTATTATTAG
The DNA here is from genome assembly GCA_963930655.1 of Myrica gale. Classification (NCBI taxonomy): domain Eukaryota; kingdom Viridiplantae; phylum Streptophyta; class Magnoliopsida; order Fagales; family Myricaceae; genus Myrica; species Myrica gale. The sequence goes on along the minus strand of OZ005600.1, from coordinate 24,291,887 downwards.
TAGTATTATTATTTTTGCCAAAATTTTGAATCTTATTTTTGTAAATGGGAATTTTAGAATGGAAAGAATTTTGACAAAAAAAGACTATTTTTTTAATTTAGGGAAATTTATTTTTTAGTCCTTAAGTTTTAACCCATTTTCATGTTTAGTCATGAATTTTAGAGGGTCAAAATTTTAGTCCTTGAACTTTCATCTTTGTAAAATTTAGTCCTTTCGTCAGTCTGCCGTCAGTTTGCCGTCAAATTTGTACCGGTCGACCGCTCACTTTCAAAACATATATCCGGTCGACCGCTTCAAAATTTGAGGTCGATCGGTACAAAAATTGACGTCAGACTGACAGAAGGACTAAATTTTACAAAGATGAAAGTTCAAGGACTAAAATTTTGAAGGTTGAAAGTTAAGGACTAAAATTAAAAAGGACCCAAAACCTAAGGACTAAAAAACAAATTTCCCTTTAATTTTACTTATTCAAGAATCATGCAAGCAAAAAAAACTGCTATAAGTCTACAACCTACCGGCCAGTCTTCTTGACTTTCATCTACATTTCTTAAGTGGATGGATGACTGCCAGCTTTTCTAATGATTCAATATAGAGGGTTTGTTTTTCTTAACATTGTGGATCACTTAGTATTAGGGTAATTTATAAAGATCACTAACCTCTTTACTTTACTTATAAAGGTCACTAAGAGGTTAACCAGAAAATTGACATAGAGAAAACAATGTAAATCTCTCGTTAAGATTTTCTTAATCACGACTTGTTGATTTTTACATTATCATATTTAACAAAAATTCTTACAGTTATATCAAGAATTAAATTAACACTCTAATACGTGTAGTCAAACTACTTTTCGCCTTGTAGATGTTGATCTACTGGGAATCTTCTTCCCATGTGGGTGGTCTCTATAATTTTGGCAGCCTACATATGCACAGGGAACAGTTTTGGTTTTACCATTTAGATCTTCGTTAAGCTACCACGTCACGACGCACGAACCTTGGTACTAGGAAATTAAGACCCCCGAAAAGAATGGTGCAGAAAATGGTCGAAACTAGTAGCTGCCTTGGGAAATTATACCAAAGGTTCTGAAAAGAAGTCGTGCTTCTTCCCAGAATTCATGCATTCACTCCCCCATCATTTATACGACAGAAAATAAATAGTATTGATACAGAAATATAAAAGAGTGAAAGTCTTCAAGAAAACAAAATAATAATAAAGAAGACAAAGAATTATGATCTACCATCTAGATAATTATTCGAATAACAGTTAATATAGTTTTTAGGATTCACCTGGTAACTGGGCACCCTCTCTAAGTTGCTGGTAATGGAGTCAAAAAAATCGGGGCCAATCGATGAGCAATGGGCAGTCTTCAAACCCTAGGTGTGGATTGTGGAAATTAACCTGCAAGATGTGTGAGAGTCTGAGTGAGAGAGAGAGAGGAAAAAAGCAATATCCATTAGGTCAAAATTTTAAATGCCCAACATTTTAGCTCGCAATCATCTTACCTGAATCTCATCTAAAATCTCTGCACTAGAGATTCGCAAAGATGGCTACACCCGTGCAGCCTAAATAACTCAAATTTGTTCTTAGAAAAAAAAAACTCAAATTGCATCCATCTGTAAACTTGTAAAGGGGGAAAAAAGCAAATGACGTTAGCCAAAATCCTGGAAAGACGTACCAGGTGGGGGCAATTAGGTTGCCTTCAGCCTTTTCCCTCGGGGCAGCTAACAATCTAGGTGATGTACATTTTCACACTAATTTTAACATTAAAAAAAATTATATCAAATCTTCCCTATTTATTTTTTTACAGATATTTTTTTATTAAAAAAATCAATTAAATATTATCTCTCCTTATTTTTTTTAACAAATTATAATAAAAATCATTCTACAATCAAATATTTTTGAACCAAAATTTTAGTATCATGAGAGTTGATAAAAAGAACGAAGATAGTGATTATTTGAATGATTTTTTTATGAGCACAAAGGGAGGGAGTAACTAACCTTGGGGTGAGGTGATTTTAGGACTAACTGGAACCTCAATACACGGAAACAAACCAATTTTTTTTCGGACAATTTTTTTCCGACTCTTATCTCTTTTTTTTCGTCTGACTTTTTTTTACAGCAAATATCTTTTGATAGCAACAATAAAAAATAAACCAGAACAAATAAGGATAGTGAACGGAAGGGGTGTATAAGGATGAATATGTGAATTACTAGAGACAAAACAAAAATAAAAAGATAGGCAAACATGAACAGGAAACTAGCTCTGATACCAAATGATGTTTAACATGCTTAGTAACAGGCAAATGATATAAATCTAATGGAGTTAAATGATTAAAACCATACACAATTTCAAATGGCGAAGATTTAGTTGCAGAATGAACAGCTCTGTTATAAGAAAACTCAACAAAATCTATAGAAATATCAGTCCAAAGTTCACTAGGTATTGCCAAAGGGGTGTACAAACCATGGAGGTTCAACTTGGACTTAGCCTGTTTATACATGATACACTTCTCACATATTTTTTTTTCACATCATGTTTCATATGAGCCAGTAGAAAGGATCATGCAAAATTTTGAAAGTCTTAGCTATACCAAAATGTCCCATCAAACCTCCTCCATGAGCTTCTCTCACAAGCAACTCACGCAAAGAACACATAGCTATATTCATCTTGCCTATATAACATATCAATTGCCATTTTTTCACATGCTTTGAATACATTTCCAAAATCAGAGTATCAACCCTCTCTGAGCATGACCATAGGAGCACTCATGCTACAGAACGTCTAGTTTCAAATTCAAACACTACACAATGGGCGAGCTCGTCACCACAACACCAACAAGATTGTCAGTCAGTGTCAAGCTCATCCGCTAGGCCCAAGGTCATGCTTTACTTTTGCAAAAAAAACCTTGGAGCTAGCGAACAACAGGCAGTAACAGCTGAGCTACAGCCCCACTGACGAATGAATTTGTTATGCTTATTATGATGGAAATAAATTATTTGATAAAATGAGATTATTTTGAAGTGATTTTATTAGGCCACCAAAATTTTAGCAGGCAAACACCAACTTAAACATTTTTCTCCAACCTTATATTATAACTTTCATAAATGTTTAAACACTCAAAAATTCTCATGCAAATTCTCATACAAACACAAAGTGGTGAAGAATGAAATGTTTCTCCGCATCTCACTTTTTCGAGACTGTACAAGGGCCTAATTTCGAAAGTAATCAACGAGAGAAAAGATCAGGTTCACACTGCTCAAAGGTGGATAGGTAACTTCACAATTTCTCATTTTAATGGAAGGATGACACAAATGCAGCCATGACCAAAGCTGGAAATCAAAGTCTTTGCAAGCAGTTGAATCACTATACTAACTAGTCAAGTCCGTCGCAATCGAACCGAGATTTGAGACTGAATCTATTCGACATCAATGATATTTATTCACACGGGAATCTCACCTATATCAAAGAAAAAGGACAGAGCTCTTCATTGTTGTCTAGCCCTTAAGCCCATCAAATTGCCCAGAAAAATGATTAAGTCTCTAGCTCATAAACCTAATGAACATTTTGAGTCTTTACGGGGCCTGGAGAAAAGAAGAAAAAGTTAAAAAAGAAGAAGAAGAAAAGAACCAAGTCTGAACCGGATGTTTCTTGAGGTTAATAGAAGATAGGCCAACGAGCTTGGATAATGGAGGCAGATTGCAGACTTGCAGTAAGTCCTGGGTAACGAGTCTACTGAGAAATGCCGACGCATCGTCGTTTTTCTTTCTTTCTCCTCTCCATGTTTTCTAAAGTGCATAGCAAGGAGCTCCCGGGGGAGGAAAAAGTGCTGCCGGACATTCACGGTCAAGATTACACTTCTTAGGATAACTACGATAATTTCAAATACCTTTTTAAACACGGATCTATAAGAGTTAAAAGTCCTTTATATTCGTTATATATCCAATAAATGGGCAGATTTTAGCACATAATAGCCATGGGAACAAAAGCATGTACTTTATTTTTACGTACTTTATTTGGAGTAGATAGAGATCGCACTGCGATTGATTTGGGTGCATACATAAAACCTCCGAGCATGTATAGGAAAAACACATACCTTTTTTTTCTAAGCAAATGTAAAATATATATTAATATCCGAAAATAATACAACTGGTACACAACAGAAAAAAATCCAAAAAATAGCAAAAACCTAAATGAACCCGAATGCCCTACAATAAACCGAATCTAAGATTTATATGTCAATCCGAACAAAATCATCGAAGCCATAAACAGTCACAAGGACTCTAAGACAACCACAAGGACCACAAAACCAACCTCAAGAGCACAATACAAACACAAATTGACCACTAAGGCTGGAACACAAAATAAACACAAACCAACCACAAGAATAGGAACACGACACAACCCCCACACGCGGCGGTGGCAGCTTCCACTTTAGGAATAACTATCATTGCAGCGATTTGATTCCCTTGAAATATTCTTCTTGCTTGAACCGGCTCCATAAAGGGGAGGAGAGAGGGTAACAACTTCGAGCGGCACAAAATGGCGGCGCCAAAAGAACCACCGGAGAAAAAGGGCCAAAATTATCCACAAAACAAAAGGAGGTGGCAGAGACAACAGTAGTGGCTAACGGGCTGACCAAAGGGCAAAAACGTTGTGCATGCGAGAGCCACATGCTGGCAAGTCGATGCCGGACCAAGGCTGAAAGGGTCACCTAGAGATCTGAACATGGCTGGATGGAGTGTGTCCTCCAAACACCACCTAAAATAGCCAAGTTGCAGGAGAGAGTGACAATGCTCGCTTCAAGCGCGTGCGTGAGGCGTCACGCCCCAGCTGTTCGCCACCATACTAGGCCAGATCTGGCACTGGAGGAGCTGAGGCCATCCATGGTGGACGTGTACACCGAATACCACCAAAGACTCCATGATTTGACCTCCTTTGATTCTGACAAATCGGCACAAAAAAGGATCGAAAAAGTATTTTTTGTACAAAGAGAGGGAAGAGATAGCGAGGAATGGAGCGGGAACTCCTTCCCTCGCCGGAAATAGTGGAGGGGAGATTCAGATGAAGGGGAATGGGGATGGGGGTTTCTAGAGTGAAGGAGACTAGAAGAGCCTCTCTTTCTAGAATCGGTTTTAATAGAAAGCGGAAAAGCACAAACTTGATGAAAGGAGAAAACTCGCTACTTTGGCAACACATTTCATACATACTCAAAATAGTAGCAATCCCTAAGGTGAACTCTTCTAAACTACCTCTAGTAGCTTGTCCTATGCAAAACCAAAGTAGAAAAGGGCAATATCTGGCTATAAAACTTACGGTAGATCTTGCAAGTTATGGTATTTGAATGATTAGCATCAGAAGCCGTGGCATTAACTTCAATTTCGCAGGAAAGAGGAATAAACTGTTTTGATAATGAACAAGCACAGGGAAAATAAGACCAATCAGGGAAATCCAAGGGCAAATAAAAGCAGTTTTTACAGAAATGAGTGGACCAAAGAAAGCGAATATTTGCTTTAAGATGTTACCGTCGTACTTGCTAGCAGTTAGACTGTCTAAAAGTTGTGGAAAATCCTAACTGATGGTTAATTCCTGGAGATATGTAAAGGAGAATGTTCAGTTCACACATGCCACGGAAATTGGGGAGAATTTTTATGACAGGACCTAGGAGCTCTTCTGAGGGCGCCACTTTTGCTTATGACTAAAGAACCAACACCTGATAATGGATGTTTCCAATCAAGAAATCACATAGCATTCAAAATTGTGTTGTTCCTACTAGATTTGTATAGAAAACACCAGCACTGATAAAAAATTTCATAATGATTACGTTATAAGGTCACAGGAAAAATGGAAGACAATTATGACAACCTTAGATAGGCTTGGATAGTACATTCAATGCATCTGCCATTCGATCTCATTCCAGTGTATCAGTGGACTTATCTCCTATGTAACAATCATCTTTATGATTGCTTCCAATTAAGTGATGGAGGAGGACACCTGCTGCGACACTGACATTCAAGCTCTCCACAGCCAGAAAAGACCTGAACTCTTCACCTGAGCATCCAGAGTTTGCTTCTGCAGTTTCCATGTCATTAACCCCACTTGTAGATATGTCTGCAGGAATACACCCAGGAATTCTGACCAACTGAGTGCATGATCTCTCCACCAAAGGCCTCAATCCGGTACCCTCACTACCCAAAACAAGAATTGTGGGTGCACCAGGCAAAATCTCGTCCAAGGGAACAGCTCTTGTAGAAACTGAACCTCCAAGAACTCGCCAACCATTTTCAGCTGAGGTTACCAAGAACTGCATCATATTCTTGCAATATCTAAGCTCCATCAATTCAAGTGCACCAGCACTTGCTTTGCTCACAATGCCACTCAATGGGGCTGAATTCTTGGCACATAAAACTACCCCTGAAGCTCCAAAGAAGTATGCTGACCTGATTATTGCCCCCAAATTCTGAGGATCCGTAACCTCATCCAAAGCAACCCAAAGAGAACCTCTATGTTCCTCCACAGAAACGGGGTCCAATCCCATCAATTTTACCATCTCCAATGGAGAAGCATCTAGCACAAGGCCCTGATGGGGTCGGTTATCGACAACCATATTGAGATCATGCTTTGATGCTTCCTTTATGCTTAGCCCAATTTTTTCAGCCATCCTCAGAACTTTCTCAAACCCTTTTTTGTCCTTCTTCTTCCTATTACTATTACTTAAATCCAACCCCTCTTGGAGGTACAATGCATAAAATTCTCTTCTTCGAGCTGAAAAAGCAGCCAAGACTGGACCAACCCCATATATCCCTTCCCCAACCATTCTAGGTACTGTAGATTCAGTAGCCTCTTTCCATGTCTTTCTACCCCAATTTTCCTGCTTATTCCACCTCCGTAACTCAGGTTTCTCATATCCAACCTTTATATCCACTGTCCCCTCGAACCTATTCTTAATCTTATCCCATCTTGGATCATCAACGACCTCTACTTCTTCTCCTTCTTCATCTTTCTCCAAATTTCTATTCCTATGAACAGAGCCACGTTGCCAATTGTCTGCCATCTCCATTCTATTCCTACCTTCCTCATTCCCTACTGCCAACTTCCCACTTTTGTCCACAAAATTCTCAGCCGCTACCTTCCTAGAAGAATGGGCAGTTCTAATCGTAGTTGCTTCCTCCAAACTTTTTGCTGCTTCCTCCCAAGAAGACCTACCACTCACTTTCTCCAACCTCTTTGCTGCTTCTTCCCAAGAAGAACGACCTGTTGTCTTCGTAAATGTTGCTTTCTCCAACCCTTTTGGTTCCTTATCCCTATTTGATGCTAACCAAGGAAGAGTTTTTCCAGCTCTTCCCATAGCTTTCTTTCCACCGTCTCTCTGGGCATACGAACTAGAAAAACCTCTAGCACTTCTCAACGAGCAAAATTGTATGGCACTTTTAAGCCGGAACCGACTTGGCACGCATCTATCTTTTCCAGTATTGCCGATTTCCAGGGTCTTATAGTGAAAGCAGGTAGAAAAACTCATGGATTTCGTGTAATGAGAATTTCCAAGGGTAATGATCCTACTGTGGTTTAATTGGGGTTTTGGATAAACCCCAGTGGTAAAAGATTGGGCCTTTGAGGTGTGAACAAATTTGGAACATCTGGGTTGTGAATAAATCCTAATAGCAAACGGATATGCCTGACTCTTCGTCAAATTGGTATACATTGTAAGCATTCGAGAACCAAACAAAACTATATACGTATCCTCCTGTAAAAGTACTAGAAAGCTTAAAAGGTGAAATCAGCGAAAGAAGAAGAGAAACCTGGACGAGAAGAAACTACTAGTACCTAATAAACAAGAAGGCTCTGAACTCTAAGATACCGTTACTGCCTTATCCGCTTCCCATGGATTGTTTTGGTTGCTACCTCCAGAGAATATTGCCCAGCAGACAGTACTGCAGGAAGCCTAGGCAGTCAGTGACTCAGTAGGGATAATGGTGGCCAAGTCAGACGACGTCGTTGTTTGGTCTAAGTAAACTTTTCGTTTTTTGTTTTTATTACTGTTTAAACTCTTTTTCAACTCGAAATAGAAATATCGGGGGCGTTTGTTTCTCAATTTTTTTAATTTCTAATATTTTTAAATAATTATAAAATAATACATTTCTCCTCGTTAAATTATAAAATAATATTATACTATTCAATTAAATCTTCTCTCTCCTCACTTTTCTATAAAATACTATACTTTTTCACAAACATCAATACTCAAAATTTTCAAAATCTCAAAATTTCCACGAATAAACGCCCCTCATATGATAAGAAACGATTCGGGCTTCGTCCAATTTCTTACTGGGATTTTCGGACTTCAAACTGGAACAACGAAGTGATTTAAAAGAAGAACCAACGAGGAACAAAAAAAAAAAAAAAGGAATACCATACAACGACATGTAGTTTGAAAGAAAATGAAACATTGAAAATTTGAAATCCGACTCCGTATAAAAGATTTAAAAATAAGGGAGAATTCCACTATATTAAAACCGACATGACGTTTAGTGGAAAACAAGATCCCTCGTCGTTTCTATAACATTCCAAACCCCTTCTCCAAGCCACGCTGCCACACGTATTGTACACCCGAGAATTTTTTTTTGGAAGTGTTTTGATCACCGTATATACACCACGCTTAAATTAAAACTTTAACAGACTTACGGGGATACTTGAGTATAGAAATTTTAGGTATTAAAATTTATAAAATATTATAAAATAGAGATATTTTATAAGAATTCGAATTCATAAAAAGTAAAGAAAATATTTTTAATAAATATTATAATAATAAAATATTATGTGATAAACTTTTTAATACCGAATATTTAAGGTTCAAACAAAGTTCTATCTATATAAAAAAATATATATAATTGATAAATAAAATATTTATGAAAAAATAAGGAAAGAAAAGATTAATTAAATAATATAATATTATTTTATAATTTAATAAGAAGAGAGATTATTTTATAATTATTTAAAAATATTGAAATATGAAATAATTGGAAACAAACGTCCGTGAGTCTTAATTTTTTTCCAAGCTATATTGAGTCTTATTTTTTTCCAAGCTATATTTAGTCTTATTTGTTTATTTTGTTTTCTGTCCTCTCAAACCTCAGGACTCGGGAGTAGAAACCCTAAAAAGAATCTAAGCTAATGGGGACGCCAGAGACATCCAGGGAGCCATGCCCGGATCGCATCCTCGACGACATAGGCGGCGCGTTCGCCATGGGAGCCGTGGGCGGCTCGGCCTTCCACTTCCTTAAGGGCCTCTACAACTCCCCCAGCGGGGCCCGTCTCGTTGGCGGCTCCCAGGCCGTGCGCCTCAACGCGCCGCGGGTCGGCGGCAGCTTCGCTGTATGGGGCGGCCTATTCTCCGCCTTCGACTGCACCATGGTCTACGTCCGACAGAAGGAAGACCCCTGGAACTCCATCGTCGCCGGAGCCGCCACCGGAGGCTTTCTCTCCATGCGCCAGGGGCTCGCTGCCTCGGCTCGCTCGGCTGCCTTCGGCGGCGTCCTCTTGGCCCTCATCGAAGGAGCCGGGATCATGCTCAACCGGATGTTTAGCGAGCAGCAACAGATGCCTGTGATCATCGAAGAGCCCCCGCCCAATATGCCAGCTCTTCCTGGCCTCATGAACCAGTCACAGGGTCTTCCCCAGGTCCAGCCCACGCCAGAGCCGGCGTCGGCCACTGGATCGTCGGCGGACTCTGGTTCAGGTTTTCTCGGAGGGTGGTTAGGCGGAGGAAAGAAGAAAGAGCCGGCGGCTACGAGTAGCGGAAGCGAGACGAAGATCTTGGAGAGTTTCGATGCACCACCGGTGCCAAGTTTCGAGTACAAGTGAAACAGGGTGGATTTTTTAGGTAAAGGAAGGGTTTTGATTTTAAAGTCCGAGGGTTTGTGTTAGCTATTTTATCGGACCGAATTTGGGGTGACAATTGTCCTTCTTTGATAATATTATCGTCAGATATAGTACTAGCACTGCTTAATAATGCTTCTTCCAATGTTGTATTTCGGATTTTGATTGGGAGCTGAGTTTAGTTGCGGTCGGGTAATTATTTATCACTGGTTCAATTTGTTTTGTTGTTAGGAGATGGTGATATTGAATTGGCTCTATGAAATTTGCTGAAAATGTAGAATAGTAGTTTCTGGATTCTATATTTGGGTATCTTTGTGGCTGTAACTTCTATTCGCGTATTCACGTTGCTCTGCCCCACTGCATAATTCTGTCAAGTTATCAAGTTGATAATGCATTGCTTGCTTACCACTTTGAGTTTGCTTTTTTAATCATATGTATCTGTCTAATCGCAGTACAAGTTTATATCATATCTGATTCAATTTTTCTGTCTTCATTTTAGAATTGGTCCAGCATTTTCTACCCAGCCTGAGGCCTTCTAACTACACACTAGTCTTTACTGTGCTTTTGAAGATGCGGGGGTGGTGCTATTGTTGTTATGAAAGTTAGGACTTGATCCTCATCGGTTACAAATCTTCTTCTTGTGGACGATTATAATGTTTTTCCAGTTGATTCCTTCCTTCTTCTTCAATGATTTGGATTTTAATATCCAACCCCAGATGCAAAATTCAAATGTACATGTCAATATGCAGATTATGCTGGCTTTTCTAGTCTTTGCTTAATTTGGGAATAAATTTATTTCCAATCGTTAAGTTTGCAGATAGTATCCTGTTCCCTGGGATCATAAATTTACCCATAGCTTTTTTAAGCTTATGATACAAGGCTATGTGGTGTTCAACCAGTTGAAGAGTTAATTTGTTATTTAAATTCGAGATTCTCATAGTTGATTTCCTAGTCTTTCCCGTGTAGTCTGACAAAATCTCGTTTTATGCAATTAGGTAACATCATGATTTTGATACACGTAGACTCGTTAATATGGTATGATGCATCTTTGTCTGAGCGAGTTGATAAATCTTATGTTGATGAATGGCTTGTATTATGCACCTATGTTCTGCCAGCGTGTAGAATGAATGAGTCTAGTTGACATCTGGTGATGATGGGAAATGCTACACTCGAGAATGTGGATACTGAGGAGTTAGGTGTGATAGCATGCATTTGGGAAGCATAGGAGCTTTCTCTTTTAAAAAGAAAACGACGCCTTCAGTTTTTGGCTTTTGCTGGGTTAGGGTTTACCCTAACCCTACTAATGTTACTATTTAATTTTTAAAAAAAATATATATATAAGAAAAAACGGAGCTGTTCATAAAGAGAGAAAAAAATCCTAACCCTAGCTCTTTACGGTTTTCACTTTACAAAATTACAAGGAGAAGACTCTTCATGGCCTCCAGCCTCCAGGCGTCGCCTCTAGCCCTATCTCTCAGAAGAGAACATCTCCCCCCCCCCGTCCTCCTCAGTCTTTCTATGGCCTCCAGGCTCCAACCCTACCTCTCATACGTCTCTCTCCCTCACCCCATCGTTGTAACCTTTCTCTGATAAGATGCCAATTAGGATGCTGCAAGTTTATGGATTACTGGTATTGTTCTCCATTGCACTCCTCAATGCCTTCTTCATTTTCTGTCCAAACTAGTGGGCACCTTTTGTTCTTCATTTGCATGGTTACATAGTGAGCCGGTTAAAGGCACTGTTAAAATCAGCACCGGTAAGCACCGATTTTGTGGCCAACCGGTGTTGATGCTGATGTCAATTTCTCCTCACCGTCAGTAATGGTGACGATGCTGATTTTGGCCAAACTGGCGGCTCACTAACTCTGCCTGGGGTGGGGGTACTTATTATTCGTTGGTGGTCCGGCGCACCCCTACTCACTTAAAGAATGTTGTTTAATTATGAAGGAAATTCTTTATGAATCTAGAGAGTTCCCTTTCATTAAGCGCATCGAGTCAGGAGTGGACATCATCATCATCCATAGAAAAATTCAGATCTTGTTTCATCATTAGCTTAGCTAAAGTATAATAGTATGACTGGCTTTCCAGAAAATGAGACGAAACCGCTTCTACACTACATGTGATTCCATTCTGGCCCTTACTAGCTCTTCACTTGGTTGTACAAAGAGCATGCCCGAGGGGGCTACTACGCTCACCGCGCACTTGCATCACCACTTGAGCTTCACTATCGATGTTGGTTTTGGCCAAACCGGTGGCTCACTAACTCTGCCTGAGGTGGGGGTACTTCTTATTCATTGGTGGTCCGGTACACCCTTACTCACTTAAAGGATGTTGTTTAATTAAGAAGGAAATTCTTTATGAATCTAAAGAGTTCCCTTTCGTTAAGCGTATCGAGCCAGGAGTGGACATCATCATCATCCATAAACAAATTTAGATCTCGTTTCATCATTAGCTTAGCTAAAGTGGAATAGTATGACTGGCTTCTAGAAAATGAGACGAAACCCGCTTCTACACTACATGTGATATTCCATTCCGGCCCTCACTAGCTCTTCACTTGGTTGTACAAAGAGCATGCCTGAGGGGGCTACTACGCTCACCGCACACTTGCATCACTACCTGAGCTTCGCTACAGCTTGGCCCAGCTCCTACACCTACCATGAACTTGAATCATTACATGGCTACTAAAGTAGATGTGGTGAGCGTAGTAGCCCCCTACATCACGGTTACACACCCCTAGTTGTAAAGGCATATAATTACCGGTTCGCTTCTTTGTGCTTTTTGCTCCTTGACCAAGATTGAGACTTCCTATGTTTGAATGCTTGGTGGCATTACATTCATCGTGCATAGATGTCTTGTTAGGTTCTATTTGAAGCAATGACAGAACTAGGATTAATATCCAAGGGTGTCGAACTTTAAATGCAAAATGATAAAAAAAATTCCTTCATAATGAAAAAAATGTTTTACAATTACAATAACGAAAATTAAAGAAAAATATTAAAAATATTGAAATACATGTATCGTACTATGTATTGCTACTGAGAGGTGACAATTGGATCCTACGCATCTGCATTTTCTGAAAATGTTGCAAAATGGTTTCGTTCTCAATAGTTTTAAAAATTTCATGCTCGATGTATACCATCATACAATCATTCATCCAATCATCTCTCATCTTATTATGCAAATCACTCTTGATGATCTTCATCGTAGAAAATACTCTCTCAAAGGTTGCAGTAGCAACTGGTAAGACCAATGTCAACTCATTAAGTCGATAAACAAATGAAAATACAACATTCTTTCCAGTATCAATCATCTTCATTGCAAGACCTCCAATATCTCGAAGTCAGAAAAATCATTAACTCTGCTAACATCTCTAATGTAGGTGTTAAATTGAGTTCTAAGTAACACACGATCATCTACTGTGAAATCTTCTGGATAATACTCAGCAAAACGACATAACATAGCATGATTAAATGTTGAAAATGAATTTTCTTGGGTTAAGACATGTTATGCAAAGAAATAATTTTGTACTTTCTTCTGTGAACCGGTTATCCATCTCTTGAATGATCAAATCAAGAACTTGACAAAAAACCTCCACAAGAAAATGATGGAAATAAGTAATAGTTTGCCCTCCACGCCTTGAACGATTGAGAGTTGGTATAACTTATTCCATATTGGGCACACTAATAGAGTTATCCACACAAAAAGTCTTGACTTCTTTTAAAAATTCATCACATTCCTTCTCCCTCAATTCCTGCAGTTGTTTCTTCACTAGTCTAACCAAACTCATAGCATTAACAATGAGTTGTGTCATATTTTACAAATTTTGAGAATGTTTTAAAAATTGAAATAGATTAAAGTTTTATTGATTTTTGTAAGAATGTGAAAAATAGAGTTTTATGAGAAATAGTGAAAAAGTGGAGAGAGATGATTTGAGTGAATTTTTTATATTTATTGACATTATTGTAATAAAGAGAGACGATTTGATAGAGAATAGATGATTTTGAATTTTTTTTAATCAAAATTTTAATTTAGTTATGTTTGCAAATTTTCATTTACAAAGTTCCTGATTTTTTTTCCTAAAAGGAAGATAATATTTTTAGAATTAGGGAATGAACAAATGCTGATAGACATATAACATAGATCTGAATCCAGGTTAGTCCATGACTCATGTGTATGCTAGTGTCTCCTTGATGTATTTCTCCTCTTGTCCACTCACTATCTCCACTACACAAACACATTAGGCCTTTAGGCAAATTGCCTCATTATGAGAAGAAAATAAACATGTAGACTATGGGCATGATATATTGTGAGAAGACGCTCAGTGTCTCCAACAGGTCAAGCTTCAATTTAAAGGAGCTAATGAGGGTCTCCCCAAGTTGGCCTGGGCATATAGGTATCGGGCCCAGACCATCTTCTATTAAAAAAACTACATGTAATTTGTTTTGGGAGAGCAACGGGTGTCGGCCGCCACCCCTTCGCCCTCCCCTACTTCCGCCCATGATTTGAAGTGTTTAGTAATTGGAAATGTATCCTTGTAGGTATCTTTCAGTGATTTACAATACATTCTTTCCAGTTGATGAAGTTCATTTTCATGGCTACGAAAATGAAAACTTCCTTTAGAAGGGTACTTCAGCTATACCGGTACTTTAACATGCAGTGATTATTGTAACCAGTAGGCGAGATTTTGTCTCTCCTCTCAAAGCTCAAAAGCTTCCTAGGAGCAGGAATATCTTTACTTAGTAAATAATTCTTTATCATTATAATATTCATTTAAATTTCATCTCTTTTCACTTTTCATATACTCCAATAAAATATCTTTACCTTTTCACAAACCTCAATATCCAACATTTCTACAACTCTAAAATTTCTACAAATAAACACCACCTTAAATAAAAGAGAAACGGAGGGGCGCTTAATTCGTCGATGACCACATTCATCGAATTCAACCTAAACTAGCATAATCCGTGACGACCACATCCATGAGTGCAGGTGCGCTTAGATCAATCTTTCCCTCCCGTTTCCAGCCCAAAATTATTGGTTCCCATGAAATAAAATAAGGCAGAATCCAATTAAAATACCAATTTTGCTTTGTTGAGAAGGCGACGAGCATATGCATGATCTGTGCCTCTAAAGACAATTGAAGAAGCAGCCATTGCTGCAGAAGTTTCAGCAACAATCTCAGTTCCGGGTGTGTTTCATCAATCTTCAGGACAGTTCCCCATCACGAAGAAGAAAGTCTTTCGGGCAGTTAGGGTTCGACGATAGGTTGTACTCATTTAGGGATTTTGGACACGAATATAAACGTGACTTTTCATTTAATTAATTATAATTATTTTTAACTGAGTTGCCAATTTCCACTTGTACTCAGTTATTTACATGTGCAATTCTGTTAATTAAAAAGATAAATACAATCTTGGTCCATTTAGTTTGTGCGAAAATCAAATAAGTCCTTAAACTTTAAAACACATAAAATTAATCCATGAAATTTAAAATCATTTATATTTGAATGGTCATAAAAGAACTAAATTGTTAATAGATTTTAAACTTTAAGGACTAATTTGAAGTGTAAGAACTTATTTAATTTTTAGTCAAAGCACATAGATCAAATTTGTATTTATCCCTTAATTAAATTAACAGAAAGATGAGTATGAGATACCAAATCCCATAGATAATTTTAGGGGAAAATTGTACCCGACCAATGGGAAAAAAAGCTTTAAGGGGTAAACTCATAGTTAGTCCCATATCTTTGGGGGGAAAATCAAGTTACTACCCTTATTTTTCAAACCAACAATTTGAGACCCTTATGTTTCAAAATCACTCAATCCTCGCCCTGTTTAAATTCACCGTCAAATGAGACGGTTTTTCGTGAAATAACCAGAATGCCCTTGATAAGTGATTGGTAGATGACCAGACTGCCCATAACCCGGCTGACTCCACAGATGGTGAGACTCCACATCAGCTTCTCGATCTTTAGCGGAAAGGCTTCCTAGGTATTCCCATCACAACCACAACGGCATCGACGACAAATGCAACCACATCGACAGCGATGACAAATGCACCAATAGCTAGACATGAAATGTCGGTGTTTTAATGAGAATCTTTTCTTTGTTTGTTTTTAAAGTCTTTCTTTAATTCTACAGTTCTTGATAGTGTATTTTTCTGCGTTTCAATTTAGATGTTAAGGGTGATGACGGTAATGAAGTCAAATGTAGAAATAAGTTCTAGAAATTCGTGGTGATGGGACACAAAGGCTGCAGAATGAACATGATGCAATCCTTGGACCCCAGAATGAAAGCCACCAGAGAGAATTCGATCATGTCGTTCAATGCCGCCACAAAGTTCCCAATCGATTTCATCGAATTCGACGTTCTGGTAGAAAAGAAACAAAAGAACCTCTGCGCCTCCCACCGAATTCGATGGTCACGGTTTTCCTGTCATTTTCTGTTTCTCCCGAGTTCGAGAAAGTTTTAGAATGAGAAAGAACTGCAGAAATTTTGGGTCGAATTGCCAAACTGCTAAGCTTTCTTAGTTGCCAAACGTTCCTGTCGTCGATCCAACTTGTTTACAAGAGAAATAAAAAGAAATTTGTGACTCTTTATGTTCTATGGCACCACAAAACCTGCAGATGGTGTCTCCATTCGCTGCGCTAACCTGACTTTTACGTCTCTTGTTGCCACGTGTATCGACGTATTCAACGTGTCAAATCTCTGGGCTCTTTGCGTAGTTCTACACCATTATAATAATCCCGTTCTTTCCCGACTTTAAGGAGTTCTTCCCTGTCTGTATCCTAGCGGCATCGACAACAAATGCAACCACAGTGAGTTCTGCCCCGAGTGTTATTCTGTTCTCGACCGTCATTGCCAAGCCAACTAACTTATACACTCAGAGGTCTTCATACACGAATAGCAGAGCATCTCACAGGTAGTATACAATCCCCTTGCA
This sequence comes from Myrica gale, assembly GCA_963930655.1. Taxonomy (NCBI): domain Eukaryota; kingdom Viridiplantae; phylum Streptophyta; class Magnoliopsida; order Fagales; family Myricaceae; genus Myrica; species Myrica gale. The sequence goes on along the minus strand of OZ005600.1, from coordinate 24,275,078 downwards.
GCGGATCAAAAACCAGACCTTGTAGGACCACCCAAAGGAAAATGCATGAAAGGATTCTATTTATTCCACGGAGACCCACTGGTATGCCGGCCAAAGCCATTGGCATCACAGTTATGCCTCCATCGATTCTTCTTTGTTCATGCCTCCGAAATATGGGTCCCGTTTAATGTGTTATATTCATTGTGTAGTACCAAGATAATCGGTACACAACTGCTTCCATAATGTGCAAGCACCTGGCCAGACGTTCCCTTCTCCATTCTTCTTTTAGCCGCATTCCCTATGGTCAATCTACCAGCCTCCCAATTACCCAGAGAAAACAAATCTTCCAGTCTCCAAACTTTCTCTCCACCAACCGAACCATTCCCAAAGTTTTCCAAGCCATGACGCTTGAATCCTGCACTATATAAGAGTGTATCTATCTTAACATTCTCAGACGGAACTATTATTACTACTCACCCACAAACTCTACAAAACTAGCCATAGACATTAGTGTTCACCCCTCATTCCTCCCAGAATAAGAAAAAAAATGACCACAGTAGCAGAAACACCAGGCTTCCTTCAAGTATTTTCTGATGGTTCTGTAAAACGCTTTGCACCTGGGATTGTCCCAGCCTCACAAGAATCACCTAACGGATACAGGTCCAAGGATGTGATTATCGACTCATCAAAGGTCTTGGAAGCATTGACCTAGGCCGTACATAGGTGGTGTGGGAGTGAGAGATCGACTCTCCCTTTCTTTGACAAAGGTGAGAATGAAATAGGAAAGTGGCGCAGGCTTGAAGGAGACGGAGAGAGAAAACAACCAGAATAAGACGAAGAGGAAGAAGGAGACCCACGTCGGACTTCTGTGGGAGTGAGAGACGGCGAACGATAAAAGTGACGGACAATTTTGTCATTTCAGGTGGAATAGAGGGACATGTGACACGTGGACGAAAAACTGTCTCAATTGAAGGTGAATTTAAACGGGGGCGAGGATTGAGTCATTTTAAAACGTAGAGGTCTTAAATTATTGGTTTGAAAAATGAGAATAGTAACTTGATTTTACCCCAAAAATATGAGGTTAACTATGAATTTACCCAAACTTTAAATCCCAGAGATATTTAGCTAACAAAGAATCTCAAACTCGAGGAAAATTCGTCTCCTAGACATCAGATAGCAAAAGGCTCCAAAAGCTATGAAAGACTCTCCCATCGCTCCCCAGCTCCCATCTTTTCCCTTCCCTTTCTTGCCAGCCTCCACCGCTCTATGGCCACAGAGCCCGTTGCCCCTTCCAACAACCGCGTTGGTTGGATCGGAACCGGCGTCATGGGACGCTCTATGTGCGCCCACATCATTAAAGCCGGCTACACCCCCGTCGCCGTCGCCTCCCAATCCGACGTCGTTTTCTCCATCGTAGGCTACCCATCCGACGTCCGCTCCGTTCTATTAGATCCCACCACCGGGGCCCTTTCCGGCCTCCGCCACGACGGCGTTCTTGTAGACATGACCACTTCCGAACCCTCCCTGGCAGCTGAGATCTCCGCCGCAGCCTCCGAAAAGAACTGTTCCTCGATCGACGCCCTGGTATCCGGTGGCAACCGCGGTGCCAAGCACGGAACTCTGGCGATCTTCGCCGGCGGGGACGAGTCGGCGGTTAACCGTCTGAACCTGTTGTTTGCCCTTCTTGGCAAAGTTAATTACATGGGTGCTCCCGGAAAAGGCCAATTCGCAAAGCTAGCGAACCAGATCACTATCGCTTGCACGATGGTAGGGTTGGTGGAGGGAGTGGTGTATGCTCATAAGGCCGGACTAGACGTGAGCCTGTTCCTAGACGCGATCTCTACGGGTGCGGCGGGGTCCAAGTCTCTGGATTTGCACGGTAGTAGGATTTTGAAGAGGGATTTCGAGCCGGGTTTATACGTGCACCACTTCGTGAAGGACTTGGGGATTTGTCTTAAGGAGTGTGTAACACTTCACTTATGTAAATTGTACAGAATGGAAATGTAATCGAAATGGAATGAACTTCTATTGAAAATCACTGTGAACGAAAACAGGTATTGGCTAAGATTTGAGGTCTAGCCTGCCACCTTACAGAAAAGAGAGAGAGAAAAGATACGCTAGTGCGTAATGTTCATCGATGCCCTTCTAGAATCACTACTCTACTATAAGAAGCAGCTGGGCAAAATAACCGTCTAACTAACACCTACGAAAGAAAAACAATTAAAGGCCTTCCTCCAAGCCTGTAACTTCTATAGCCCATGACCAGTCCAACTATCACATAACATATGACCACTTCACCGAGCCCATTCCATTACTTCGTAGCCCGCTTCGTAGCCCAGTCCACCCCGACATCATGTGACTTGAAACTTAAAGTAAACTGTGAACTTACTTCGTAACCCTTAAGTGTCTCCCGATACTTCTCATCCTCAACCAACCCTAACTCATACGACTCATACGCCTGTAACCATCAACCCTAACTCATCTCCACTTCCGCCTTGTGACATTGCCCCCCTTTCAAAGCACCTTGTCCACAAGGTGCGGAAATTGAACCTGCACGTCAGCAAGTCGAACCCAGGTTGCATCTTCACTCTCCTGGCCAGTCCACTGAACCAAGACCTCGGTCACATGGAGATTGCCGGAGCGACGAACACGCCGATCTAAAATAGTTTGGGGCTCGGGTACGAGAGCACCAAGAGAATCCATAGGCGGCAAAGATGGAAGAACAACATGACGAGTCCCAATCTTTCTCTTGAGCTGCGAGACATGGAAAACGGGATGGATCCGAGCCTGTCCTGGTAGATCTAGCTTATAAGCAACATCTCCTACCTTTGCCAAGATCTGAAATGGACCGTAAAACCTGGGAGAGAGCTTGAGCTTCCTGCGATGAGACACAGTCGTCTGTCGTTATGGCTGCAATCGGAGGTAAACCCAATCACCTGTTTCAAAACTACGTTATGTTCTTTTTAAATCAGCATAAAACTTCATTCGATGTTGTGCTTTTGCAAGGTTGTCCCGGAGTAATTGAAGAGTCTGGTCCCTAGAGCGGAGAGCTAGGTCAACAGCAGACACTTGGGTGGTACCAGCTTCATAAGGGAGCAATTTCGGAGGTAACTGCCCATATAGCACTTCATAGGGACTTAATTTAGTGGATGCATGGAAATTGGTATTGTACCACCACTCTGCAAGTGGCACCCACTGAGACCAGTCCTTAGGGCGATCTCCCACAAAACACCTAAGATAGTTTTCTAGGCATTTGTTAACTATCTCGGTCTGACCATCTGTTTGAGGGTGATAGGTTGTACTGTAGGTCAAAAAAATGCCTTGAGCCTTGAAAATCTCCTTCCAAAACATGCTAGTGAAAGTAGGATCTCTGTCTGACACAATAGATTCAGGGAGTCCATGGAGTTTGAAAACCGACTGCATGAAGGCCATAACAACTTTAGAAGCTGTATAAGGGTGGGTTAGTGGAATAAAGTGGGCATACTTAGACAAGCGATCCACCACCACATAAATAACTGAGTACCCTTGAGACATAGGCAACCCTTCAATGAAGTCCATAGTAATATGACTCCAGGTACGATCTGGAATTGGCAGGGGTTGTAGCAAACCACCTGGGGCCAGATTGTCATGTTTTACCTGCTGACAGGTATGACATTCCCGGATGTATTGTCTAATTTGTTGCTTCATACCTGGCCAATAAAAATCCCTCCTAGCTCGATGGATGGTCTTGTCATAACCCGAGTGACCTCCAACATGGGAGTCATGGACATGCTGAATTAGTAGCTCCCTTAGGGTAGTGCTAGAGCCTACATACAGCCTCCCCTTATAGGATAAAATCTCATTTCGACAGTTGTATTTAATGGGGTCAAGAGTACCCTTATCCCACTTGGAAAACAGCTCTTTAGAAAACTCATCTTGGTAGCTTAATTTCAAGTCCTCCAGCCATGTAGCAGTAGGGTAAGAAATCACTGCTAGAGTAGGTTCAGTCAGTATCTCCTCTTTCCTTGACAGTGCATCAGCTACCTTATTCTCATGTCCCCTCTTATATTCAACCCGAAAATCATATCCCAGCAACTTCACCAGCCACTTCTGCTGGAATGGAGTTCTAATTTTCTGATCTAGCAAATGCTTCAGGCTTTGCTGGTCTGTTCTTACAATAAATGTCTGTCCAATGAGATATGGTCTCCATTTTTGCACTGCTGAAACCACTGCCAGTAACTCCTTCTCATAGGTAGACATGGCCATTGTCTTTCCCTTGAGAGCCTGACTATAGTAAGCAATAGGTCTTCCCCCTTGCATGAGGACTGCCCCTAACCCAGCCTCACTAGCATCACACTCAAGCACAAATGGACTAGTAAAATCTGGTAAGGCTAGAACTGGTGGTTGAGTGACTGCAGACTTGAGGTTGTGGAAGGCTTCATTAGCTGCATGAGACCACCCAAAAGCATTCTTTTTGAGTAGGGCAGTGAGGGGTGCTGCAATAGAACCATACCCCTGAATGAACTTCCTATAATAGCCTGTCAATCCCAAAAAACCTCTAAGAGACTTAAGTGTAGTAGGAAGAGGCCAGTCCAACATAGACTGAATTTTTGCTGGATCTGCCTTCACACCTTCCTCAGAAACAATGTGACCCAAATAATCCACCTCCTTACACCCAAATCTACACTTGGACTTCTTAGCATATAACTGATGTTGTTGGAGAACTTCTAGAGTCATTTTGAGGTGCTGCAAGTGCTTAGTCCATGTCTTGCTATAGACCAAGATATCATCAAAGAAAACTAGCAGAAATTTTCTTAGAAATGGTCTGAAAACTTTATTCATAAGGCTCTGAAAAATGGAAGGGGCATTGGTCAAGTCAAAAGGCATGACAAGGAACTCATAATGGCCCTCATGGGTCCTAAAAGCAGTCTTAGGAACATCTGCCGGGTTGACTCTAATCTCATGGTACCCAGACCTTAAGTCCAGCTTAGAAAAGAACTTAGCCCCATGTAACTCGTCTAACAGCTCATCAACTACTGGAATAGGAAATTTGTCTTTAACCGTTTATTTGTTTAGAGCCCTATAGTCCACACACATGCCCCATGTACCATCAGCCTTCCTTACCAATAAAACTGGGGACGAAAAGGGGCTTTTGCTTAATCTGATCACGCCCGTTTTCAATAGATCTCTAACAATTTTTTCTATCTCTTCTTTTTGGAAAAACGGATAACGATAGGGCCTCACTGATATAGGTGAAGTACCATCTTTTAGAATGATATTGTGGTCATGAGACCTAATCGGGGGTAGCCCAGTGGGCTCCTCAAACACCCCTGAATGCTGTTGTAACAGCATCTCAACTTCTGGCAGCACGTCTGTTGCACTCAACTCCAAAGGTTCCATGAGTTGTAAGATAACACCCTTGCTCCCAGCCTTATGTAACTCAGTTAACTCCTTTTCTTCCATCAATTGCATAGGGCTTAAACCTTGCAACTTCACTCTCTTCTGATGCCAATCAAATTCCATGCTCAGATCAGCAATATTCCATAGGATTTGACCTAGGGACCTCAACCAGTAAACTCCTAAAACCATGTCACAACCAGCAAGGGAGAGCACATAAGTGTCAGTGCTAAAGGTATTACCCTGAATCTGCATCTTCAGGGCTTCACTTTTCCCTTCACTGTTAAGTAGTTCCCCACTTGCAACTCTGACCCGTATGTCTTCACCCTTCTTTGTTGTCAGTTTAGCTCTCTTCACAATGTTAGGGTCTAAAAAATTATGGGTACTTCCAGAGTCAATTAAAATGAAAAATTGTTGACCTCCTATTGTTCCAAGAACCCTCATGGTCTTAGGGTTGATGGAGCCTGTGAGTGCATGTAAAGAGATTTTAGGATCTAGCATTTCCTCTCCTTGTTTGGTCTCCTGACACCCTGCATCTTCCCTGACCTCCAGCTCCCCTGTCTTCTCGGGTTCCCATTCTTCCATCAGGAACAACTTAGGATTTTTGCACACATGTTTGAAGCTCCATTTCTCATCACAATTGTAGCATAATCCTTGTTCTCTTCTTTCTTTCATTTGGTTGGGTGTGAGTTTTTGGATTGGATAAGTCTTTTTGAATGGTTGCTGGTGGTATATGTTGTTGGCTGAAGTGTTTGGGTTATGGGTTTGAGTGTGGGGGTGTGGGTTATGATTATTTGGGTGTGTGGATGTATGATATGGTGAAGGAGTGGGCAGTAGCCCTTTGGTAGGTCTTCGGGTAAGTTGGACATGTTCCTCTTGTATTTTGGCTAAACCATAGGCAGTAATTAGGTTGGAAGGATTGAACATCCTGACAGGTAGCCTAATCTCATCCTTGAGGCCACTCAAAAAACAACTGAGCTTGTAATTTTCGGTTAATCTCCTCAGCCTATTAGACAATGCTTCAAACTGACCCTTATAAGCCTCCACACTACCAGTTTGCCTCAACCTAGTAAGCATCTCCATAGGATCGTCATAAGAGCTAGGTCCAAACCTAATTAAGAGAGCTTGGACAAACCCTTCCCAAGTCTGTACGCAGCTTGTATTTTTCAAATCCTGGAACCAGATCAAGGCTTGCCCCTCCATATAATAGGACGCTAGTTGAATTCTCTGATTCATAGCAATTTTATAAAAACTGAAAAACTTAGAGGCCTTGTAGAGCCAGCAGTAGGATCAGTTCCATCAAATTTTGGGAAATCAAGCTTAACTGACCTTATATGCAATCCACCATAATCTGGAGACCCTCCAGTTCCAATTCCTCCATTTCCACCATCCTCCCCATTTCCACCATTTCCACCAGGCGTGGAAGTAGTAAAAGTCACACCAGAACCTTCTCCTTCTTCCATCTTACCCTTAAGTAGAATCTGCATGTTCATGGTAAGGTTTGCTAATTTTTGAGTAATTCCGTATAAAGATTGCTTCTGATCTTCTTGCTCTTTTTGTAACAGGCTCACTTGCTCCATAACCTCCTTGGACCGGGTGTCTACCATGGTTGGATCGTTGGGCTCTGATACCACTTGTAACACTTCACTTATGTAAATTGTATAGAATGGAAATGTAATCGAAATGGAATGAACTTCTATTGAAAATCACTGTGAACGAAAACAGGTATTGGCTAAGATTCGAGGTTTAGCCTGCCTCCTTACATAAAAGAGAGAGAGAAAAGATACGCTAGTGCGTAATGTTCATCGATGCCCTTCTAGAATCACTACTCTGCTATAAGAAGCAGCTGGGCAAAATAACCGTCTAACTAACACCTACGAAAGAAAAACAATTAAAGGCCTTCCTCCAAGCCTGTAACTTCTATAGCCCATGACCAGCCCAACTATTATATAACATATGACCACTTCACCGAGCCCATTCCATTACTTCGTAGCCCGCTTCGTAGCCCAGTCCACCCCGACATCATGTGACTTGAAACTTAAAGTAAACTGCGAACTTACTTCGTAACCCTTAAGTGTCTCCCGATACTTCTCATCCTCAACCAACCCTAACTCATACGACTCATACGCCTGTAACCATCAACCCTAACTCATCTCCACTTCCGCCTTGTGACAGAGTGCCACAACATGGGTCTGGCTCTGCCAGGGTTGGCTCTTGCTCAGTAGCTCTACCTGTCACTCAAGGCTCATGGGGAGGGAAACTTGGGGACCCAAGCGCTTATTTTGGCTCTGGAGCGCCGTAACAATGTTTCTCTTCAATCTGCGGTAGCTCCGTCGTCTTAGACTGGTACATAGTTTTTGATGTTCATGGGGGGATAGAGATTAGAACTTGTTTTTTATTGAACGAGTGTTTTACCTCACATTTGCAAATATATTAGCATATTGATATTACATTTTGCCATATGTGGTGGGGTGCGACTTGCACTGCCTCTTTCTACTTGTCACTTCTGCTCTTATGTATGCTAGTCTTTTGTTTGCTGCTGGTTTTATTTCGCTGTGTCATGGTTGCATATTGTAAAGCGAAGAAATTTGGGGTATGGAGAGATGGGTATCTTGTGTTTATAAGCTTTTACCCTAACACCCATTTCCTGAATAGTTTTAGACTTTTAGGATGCTCAAATGTATTGAGGTCGTGCCACGCAGTATGTGAGATAATTTATGTCATAAGCTTCCTAAGAGCCTTCACTTGCCTCGCGTGCTGCTTCCTGCCACTACTTTTTGGCTTTGCCGTTGTTACTTTCACTTAGATATCATTATCTGCTCTCAGATTCCGAAGTTCTTAGGATTGAATCAAAACTGAGAGGAGAAAGGGTGAAAGATAGGTAGGAATGTCGTAGACAAGGAAGCAACGAAAAAAACTGTTGGAGCTTGGTATTTGTGGTTTTTCTTCTGTCTTTTTTTTGAGCCAGACTTGCGGTCTGTTGTATGCAGATTTAATTAATTGAAGTTCAAGAACTCCTGAAGAAGTGTGACTAAAAGTTAGTGAGCCTATGATTGGCTTCCTAGGTTGGAAGTGTTTATGAAAAGCAGGTTCCATGATCTCTGCAAGCGGACACAATCAGAAAATCAGCTGAAAGAAAATAATGCAAGGTAAGGATACTCTTTCTTGGTCTTGTGTCCACCTGCCTTTATCTCTGCACCAGCACACACAATGGTATGTGTTAGATGGGGTGAAAGTGGCGTCAAAACAATATGTAGGGAAAGCAGATGCAAGGACAATCCTTTGTACTACTCTTGAACCGGGTAATAAGAATAGGTACCATCACTTGCACCATATTCCTAGTTGCACATGCACCACATGCACCATACATCCCTTGTAACACACTGGGCCCAAAAGTTCAAACATACAGTTCCGCTTGAAAATAGGAATTTCCACCCTGCTTACAAACAATTTCCAAACCACGAAATCCCGAGAGAAAATTTATTCCATCTCATTATAACCACATTCCACACTCGGAACCCAATGTTAACATAGGAAAATAAATCCTAAAAGTTTAGTAAGAGCACTACACTAAAATCCTTCAATTCAACATTTAATAAAAAATCAAATAAACAGCTTTTCAAATTAAAATAATACTACTAAAGTCTCTAAATAATTCAACATTTACGATTTACTTGTAAAATCCTTTGTAACTCTTGAGCTGACTCTCCAAAGTTGGAAAACCTTCTATGAATACCCCTCGCTCCAAACTTAGTTAATAAATCTACAGTCTGATTAGCTTCTTGAGAGCTAACTCCCAAAATCCTTTGTAAAATCAAACTCCCAAAACACCTAAAGTAAAGAAACATATTACAAGAATCAAACTCGGCATTCCATGACAGTTTACATGTAAAATCCTTTGTAACTCTTGAGCTGACTCTCCAAAGTTGGAAAACCTTCTATGAATACCCCTTGTCTAAACTTAGTCAATAAATCTACAGTCTGGTTAGCTTCTTGAGAGCGAACTCCCAAAATCCTTTGTAAAATCAAACTCCCAAAACACCTGAAGTAAACAAACATATTACAAGTCTCAAACTCGGCATTCCATGACGATTTACTTGTAAAATCCTTTGTAACTCTTGAGCTGACTCTCCAAAGTTGGAAAGCCTCTATGAATACCCCTCGCTCCAAACTTAGTTAATAAATCTACAGTCTGATTAGCTTCTTGAGAGCTAACTCCCAAAAGTTGGAAAACCTACGATGAATATCCCTCACTCCAAACTTTGTTAATAAATCTGCAGTCTGATTAGCTTCTCGAAAAATATAGTTAATAGACAATACCCGATAGCCTGATAGGAGTTCTAAAATAAGCTCTCATTCATCTCTCAATCTCCATAATGTACGAGTGTTATTAGGAATCTAATTAACCACAATGCGCGAATCACACTCAACCTTCTTGGTCTATTTCTCTCTCTTTCCCCCCCTTTTTTTCCTTTTCTTCTCTTTCTCTCTCTTCTTTCTCTTTTGTCTCTCTTTTCTTCTTCTATTTCTGTCTTTTTCTCTCCCTCTCTTTCCCTCTTCTTTTCCTTCTCTAGCTTTTTCTATCTCTCTTCTTTATCAACTACCCTTACTATTTTCCTTGTCTAATTAATTTCCCTAAAATCAACCTCCAAAATTGCAGCCTCTAAGCGAAGAGATCATGAGACTGGGATCACTTTGTTGGCTCTAATTTCCCTCCTGTTTTATTCTTATTTTAGTTGCTTTGCAACTAGAGTGGTTTCATACCCCTTGGTTGATATCAGAATATATATCTACAAAAGAAAAAGTCGATTAGACTAGATCTGCTTCACAAAAAGTCGATTAGTCTAGATCTGCTTCACAAAAAGTCTATTCTCTGTTCCATTTTAGTTGCTTTGCAATGTATTGATTGTATTAAGAGTGGTTGTTGGGAATTCATATCTATTGGTTGATATATATAGAAAAGAAAAAAATGGATTAGTCTAGATCAGTAGATCTGCTTAACAATCCGTTCCATTTGAAGCGGTCCTCTTTCTTTCACTTTTTTTGTATAATCTGCACAGATCCGATATAACTAGGTCAAGTCAAGTCTATTTCACCCTTTTTTTTCCCCTAAGCCAAGTCTATTTCACCTTGCACGTTGGAACATCAGTATTGGATGCTAGCCCGTATTTCCGACAATTCACACGTCTTTGGATGTTTCTTTTGCTTCCCGACTCTGTCCGTTTCTCACGTGGCTTCGTTGGGGCTTTAGAATGAACGAACACTGCAGAGTAGGTGGTTCTGATTCCATGTCCATTAGATCAAGCTGTTGTTTGGAACTCCGGTTGTTTTGAGACCCAACCATATCACAGTTTTCTGTCTTCGTTTGGATGGGGTTGGTCCCTTAGCTTTAATTCTTTTCATACGAGTCCCTGAAGTTAAATACTTGTCCTAAAAAAAGATTCGTCCGTCTAATCTCAACATTGAGACTGCCAAGATAATGTTTAGTGGCTAGCGAAAAACACGTCACCACGAATTAGGGCTGAACACTATTGGGCCGAAACCGACCAAGTTGACCCAAACAGACCCGAAACCGACTAGGTCGGTCGGTTTTGGGCCGGCCCGGTTCGGCGGTCGGCCCGAAAAATTGAATAACTGACTGGGTCGGTTTGGCCCATGATTATGGGTATCCAAAATCATGGACCGAATCGAATAGAGGGTAATTTAGTAAATTAATATTTTTATTTTTTTTACAAATTAATTATTAAGTGGGGGGGGGGGGAGATGACGTCGTCTCCTCCCACCCCAAATCGTCTCCCCCCATTGCACGTCGTCTCCCCCTGCTCCCAAATCGTCTCTCCCCCCACAGCTCCCACGTCATCTCTCACCGGCCCCACAAGAGTCTCTCCCCCCCATAGCTCTCCCGCCGGCATTTCTCTCTCACACGCGACCCCTCTCTCTCTCTCTCTCTCTCTCCGACCAAACCTGGTCGGCACGGCCGGTTCTCCCAATCGGTGGTTCGACTGTCAGTTGAGTTTACGAGAACCGAACCGGAACGGTTCTCGGTTGGGGCTGAAAATCGAAACGAGGGGTCGGTTTTCACCCCTACCACCAATTATCACTTGACATTTGAATTTACTAACTTATGTCGCTTAACAGGGACATGTTCTTCGTTAGTGAAATATACCTACTTATTTTGTTTCTGGTCCGTATTTGGACGGAAGAAAGAGCAGAATCCGTGGAATAATTTTTTTTAATCTCTTGTAGTAACAGTATCTTGATTCAATATTCCCGGCGCCCAGAGCATTTTCAGTCAAGTGGTGTAAAATAAGTCATATGTGCCCCTTGACTCAACTATCAAACAAAGGAATGCTACTCAGCACTTAACACCATGCTTGAGTGCTTCCCTCCATTTTAAGCCACACGAGTGGAAAAAAACAATATCTATCTAGAAGCCAATTGGAAGGAAGATATGTGGTCATTAGAGGGCACGTATCCTTCCAACGATAATTCCGCGGGGGAAAGTTCCTTAGAGGGCAGTTTTCCTTCCAAGACCGTTGTGTGGTTCAACGAGACATTAAATTCCCGTGGATTTTCTCGTCGGTGGAAGGATTACGTGACACTCCAATTCTCGTCGAGGAGGTTGACTGAAAATTGTTATCATCTAATTCTTCCACCGAGTCAATTTGTCTTCGCTGATGTTCCACGAAGGCGGTCTGATGCCATTTTCTGTCTTGCTTTCACATTGTCCACGTCACTTTGACTCGAAGTTTTAACGACACTTTTGAGTCTTTCTGTTTTGTCCTCTTTGACCAGAGCTCCTGTGGCACCCCACACGGATGGCTCGGGAACTAGGGGGAAAGCCTGCTTTATGGCTATATCTAGTCTTCTTAATCAAGCTTTATGTTACTTGAAAGCTTCACCAGTAGACTAAAAATTACAGAACAATGTTTTGGGTCTGCTATCTTCAAGGCTGGGTTCAGTACCTTACTGTGATCTCTCAGGAATATAAGTCACAAAATGAAACCAAATGGTAACTGATGGGCGATTCACCTGCTGGTTTCAGCTTAGCTACATCGAATATACCTATTCTAATCTTACACGACACAGACTCTTTGTTTTGTTTCTGGGCTGTCGTAATTGAGGCTTGGCTAAATTCGAATCCTACTTTGAGCCATCATATCAGCTCAGCAAGACGACTTTTTTGGTCAACGAATTCTCTTGCTTGGAAAAACTGCAATGTGCAAGTTTCTAAGTCGGACCCTTCACCCTTAGCCATTGGTTCTCATATTTCCTATGGTTACTTTTTCCTTTTCTCCACTTTTCTGAGCTAATGATTTCACCAATTTATTAGGCCCTCGGTTGAGACAAGTGGAAACCAGGACTAACGAACTCAACCTCCAAATGACGAGAAGAAACTCGACACTTGTCCCCTTTTCTATCTACTCCGTCTTCTTCGTCCTCCTCTTCAGCCATGTAAAATCTCAGCTCAATGATCACGAACAGGCAGTCTTACTCAACCTAAAGCAACAATGGAAAAACCCACAGCCTCTCAGCCACTGGATTCCATCAAACTCCTCCTCTCACTGTTCCTGGCCAGAGATCACCTGCACCGACGGCTCGGTCAGCGGATTATCCCTCCAATATATGAATATCAACGGAACAATCCCTTCCTTCATCTGTGACCTCAAGAACCTTACAGTCATTGACTTTTCGTGGAACTACTTTACCTCCCAGGAGTTCCCCAAAGATCTGTTCAACTGTTCCAAGCTCGAAGTCCTCAATCTCTACCAGAACAACTTGGCTGGCACGGTCCCTGATGACATTAACCGAATGGCTCGGCTTCGCCAGCTAAACCTTGCAGCCAACTACTTCTCCGGCAACATCCCAGGATCTATAGGGCAGTTAACAGAACTGAGGCAACTTCAGCTCTTCAGTAGTCAGTTTGAGGGCTCTTTCCCGCCCGAAATTGGCAACTTGTCGAATCTTGAAGTACTTGAATTGTCCTATAATCGTAGGATCACGCCGGCTAGGCTGCCTTCAAACTTTACGAAACTGAAGAAACTGAAGTATTTATGGATTTCCACTTCGAATTTGATCGGGGAAATCCCGGACTCTATTGGAGAAATGGCTGCCCTGGAATACTTGGATTTGTCAAGCAACAATTTGAGAGGGAAAATTCCGAGCAGCTTGTTTGTTCTGAAAAATTTAAGCGTCGTGTACCTTTACAAGAACAAATTATCCGGGGAGATTCCTCGCGTCGTTGAGGCCATAAATATTAAAGTTATTGATCTCTCCGAGAATAGTTTGACCGGGACAGTTCCTGAAGATTTTGGAAAACACGGCAACTTGTCAGAACTGAGTTTGTTTTTCAATCAGTTGTCTGGAGAAATCCCCGTTAGCATTGGCCGTCTTCCGGGGCTCAAAATCCTTAAATTGTTTAACAACAATTTTTCAGGTACTTTGCCTCCCGACTTTGGGCGGTATTCAATGCTTGAAGAGTTTCAGGTTTCGTCCAATAGGCTTACAGGCACGTTGCCAGAGCACTTGTGTGACAAAGGAAGGCTGGTGGGAGTGATAGCTTTTGACAATGACCTACATGGAGAACTGCCCAAGTCGCTTGGAAACTGCAGTGGTTTGATTATAGTCCGCGTTTACAACAATAGCTTATCGGGAAACGTTCCTAGTGGCCTATGGACATCATTGCATCTGACCACCTTGATGTTAAGTGATAATTTGTTTATCGGGGAGCTCCCCGAGAGATTGTCACAGAATCTGTCCCGATTGGAGATCAGTAACAACAGGTTTTCAGGTAAAATTCCATTGGGAGTGTCTTCCTGGAGGAATTTGGTGGTCTTCGAGGCTAGCAATAACCTCTTAAATGGCCCAATTCCTCCCGAATTAACAGCTCTTCCTCATCTAGCAACTCTCATGCTTGATCAGAACCTACTGTCAGGCTCCTTTCCATCAGATATTATATCATGGAAATCGCTGAATATTCTAGACCTTCGTGGAAATGAAATCTCTGGTCAGATTCCAGAGAAATTTGGTACTTTACCAGCGCTCACTTTTTTGGACTTGTCGAAAAACCAGCTGTCTGGCCAAATTCCACCGCAATTTGGCCTCCTGAAGCTTACTTCGCTTAATCTCTCATCCAATCTTCTGACAGGGAGGATCCCAAGTGAATTCGAAAACAATGTGTATGCCAGTAGCTTTTTGAACAATCCTGGTCTCTGTGCTATTAGCACATCACTAAACATCGATAATTGCAATTCAAAACTCCAAAAGTCGAGCAAAACTTCGTCCCCATTACTTGCTTGGGTTATAGGTTTGGTGACAACAGTTCTTCTAGCTGTGTTAATTTCGTTCCTCGTGATCCAAATTTACAGAAAAAGAAAGCGAGAGTCGGATTCAACTTGGAAGCTGACGTCATTCCAGAAGCTGAATTTTACAGAAACAGGCATTTTGTCTGGACTGACAGAAAGTAACATGATTGGCTCCGGTGGGTCAGGGAAGGTATACCGTGTTACTGTTAGTGGTTCATGTGATATTGTTGCTGTGAAGAAGATTTGGAATACCAGAAAGCTTGAACAGAAGCTTCAAAAACAATTTCTTTCAGAAGTTAAAATTCTGAGTTCAATCCGACATTCCAACATAGTGAAGTTGCTCTGCTATATCTCCAGTGATAATTCAAAACTTCTAGTCTACGAGTACTTGGTAAACCGTAGCCTGGATAGATGGCTGCATAAGAAAAGTAGAGGATCTAGTGTCTCAAGTTCAGTCCATCATGTCGTCCTCGATTGGCCTAAAAGGTTGCACATAGCAATTGGGGCTGCCCAGGGGCTGTCCTATATGCACCATGACTGCTCACCACCCATTGTTCATCGAGATGTGAAGTCAAGCAACATTCTTTTAGATCCCGAGTTTAACGCAAAAGTCGCTGATTTTGGTCTAGCCAAGATGTTGATCAAGGAAGGAGAATCTGCTACGATGTCGGCAGTTGCTGGCTCTTTTGGCTACATAGCTCCAGGTGCGTGACGACTGATATTTATTTTCTTTCTTTTCCATCAGCAATAGTCGTAATTTAATTTTGTTATTGACTTGCACTGCAGAGTATGTTCACACCACAAGAGTTAATGAGAAGATCGACGTTTATAGCTTTGGGGTTATTCTTTTGGAGCTAGCAACTGGAAGGAAAGCTAATGATGGTGATGAACACACATCCCTTGCTGAATGGGCATGGCGACACTATCAAGAAGGCAACCCCATTGTTGGTGCCTTGGATGAGGAGGTCAAGGAACCCTGTTACCTGGATCAAATGTGTTGTGTTTACACACTTGGAATCATCTGTACTGGCTTACAGCCTTCTACCAGGCCTTCCATGAAAGAGGTTTTGAGGATTTTGGCCCAATGGAACCAGCCACTCGATTCTGGAAAGAAGAATGCTACAAACGAGTGTATTATTTCTCCCCTCCTCAAGAATTCAAATAGGGAGACGGTTTCAGAGAAGGAAGTTCCAATGTTGGCATCCATTGTCTAATTACTTATAATTCCGCGAGATGAAAATCTTCAACATGGCCCCGGGAAATTTGGACTTCTATCTTAGAGAGAGAGAGATGAATAAAAGACTTGTGTAGTAATAATTGAGATTTCAAGAGCTCTAAAGAGTGAAGCTCTTTAGAGAATTTTGTGGATCTTTAGCCAATAAAGCACGATCTCTAACGTTTATCTCTTCCAGAGTTTTCATTAGAACTCTTTTGTTGCTTGTTGTAGTGACATAGTTTTTGTAACCACGATATATTTGATAAGGGATAGGACACCATATCATAACTATCCCCCGAATCAAAATTAAAGGGTATTTAGTAAATTGACTAAACATCAGGGGTAAGTGAGATATTAATTCCCTGAGTATCCCAAGTTTGTATGTTTTTATGATCTCCTTGTATCTATGCAAATCCTCTAGAAGATGCAGAGCTGCATTCAAAAGTGAAAAATCCGGTTTATATTAACACCCAGAGGGGTGAATATGTGTTTTCCCTCTAATTAAAACAACAATAACAATTTTAAAACACGTTCAAAAATTGTTCAGCCTAGATATGCATAATAATCAACTCAATCAACAAACAGGCAGCAGAAAATTAAATCAAACTTTAATCACACAAAGAGATAAGAATTTGGTGACGAAAGAGAAAACCTTTGAAATACAACTCAAAGGAAAAACCACTTCGGGCTATTAGCCACCTAGAATCCACTAAGAAGAAAACATTATAAACATCGATTTAGACACAGACAACCCCAGTTGCTTGACTCTGACAACCCCGATGTAATAATCTAAGGTTATGTTTGTGTTGAAATTTTTTTGGTATTAGGTTTAGTGTTGGTATTGGGTTTAGTGAAAAAGTGAAGAGAGGTAATTTTTTATATTTTTATGGGAGAGAGAGATTATATTGTAGTATTTTATTGTGAGTTGGTGAAATATTTTGTGAAATTTTTGGTGCAAACGCACCCTAAGTCTCCCTGCTCAGATCCGCTCCGTGCTGCAATCCCCTCAGACCTTTGAGGTTCTTCTTATGGATTCTTCACGAAAAAACCTTGTTCTTCAGCACACCTTCAACATAATGAAGGTTACAAAGATATTTGATGGAAAAATAGATAAAAATTCATCAATCTAGAAGCACAAATCTTCTGGGGTTTTTCTCTCAAGAAAGGAGGCACAAAAAATTCTCAATGGAAGCCTCAATAGCATTTTTGGACGGCCTTCCTCAAAACCTAGTAGGGGTTTCCTAAGGTTTCACAAGGAAAGTCCAAAAATTCAGTGATTTCTGAAATTCTCCGAAAATCATCGAGCGATGGTCGAGCGAGCGTCGAATGCTATGTTTCTGTCTGAAATTATAACTGAGCGCTCGATCGTTTGTTGAACGCTAATCAAACGTGATGTCTCTTATAATTGGGCGCTCGAGTGTGGGTCAATGTGGGTCAAACGTGATGTCTTTGTCTGAAATTATAACTGGGCGCTCGAGCGCTTGTTGAACGTTAGTAGAACGTGATGTCTCTGTCTGAATTCTTCTAAGAGCGCTTGAGCGTGGGTCGAACGTGAGTTGAACGTCAGAAGATTTTGGACAGATCACTAATACTAACTCTTGAACAAATGACAGATCATTAACACTAACTCTTTAACATTTTGAAACTGAATGTTGTCAATACAAAAATGCACTAACAAACTCCCATTTTGGCAATTCTGTGACAAAACCCACATATATAAAATAAACAAAACATAGATCTTTGCCAATCACTAAAGCAATGATCTAATTACATGAATATCAATCCTATGATCTTTGAATCGGTTACCTGAAAAACACAATCTCAAAGACCAAGTGAAAGCATAAATAATAAACACGTATAGAGAATTGAAGTTTGACCAATAGAAAATGAACTACAGTAACAAAGCATTTGCTCCCCCTTGATCTACTATCCCCCTTAGCCAGTTATTCATTACAAATCTTCTTCCTCTTTTTGTCACGAATGGACAAAGGGAAGCAAAATGTCACCGCTTATTGATGAAATAAAATGCATGCAAACATGAAAATGAGCATCAACCGACATAAGAATTGCATATCACAAATAAGATAAAATAAAGGCATAACCAAGGCACAATAAACAAAAACCAACAACAATGCACAAAGGAAGAGGCGAATAAGAAAGCAACATGCAATTTGATAATGAGACAAGGACAAATTATCAAAAAGAGCAAATGATCAAATGCCAAAAATCAGCACAAAATTCATGGAACTAAGAGACAACCAAAATTCTCAAGAGTATGAAAAATCAATATAAGCTCATTGTATGATCATGAAAAATAATATTCCTTAAACACAATCAGAGAGGCTTAAGACCTTAATTTTGTGAGGGAGGTCAAAGCTAACCAGAAGAAACCATGAGTAAAAAGAGAGACATATCACACCAGATGAAAGTCAAACCCCAATGCCACTAGATCCTGAGTATGCAACTTTGTTGCTTATTTTTCTCCCCTTAAATATTTTGCATCTTTTGCTTTTGATTTTTCTTTTATTTTCTTTATTTTCCAGAATAGTAACTTCTTTCAAAGTGGAGATAATCTTTTGAAACCTTTGACTCCGAGAGGGGCAATGAATAAGGTCAGCTAGTCGAAGATCAATTTAGTCTGATGAACATGATCTCTTTCACTTGTGGTTGCAGACTCAAAATTCACACACGCGGTCAAGCCTCATCTAACCATATTCAGTGTGCACTGTAATTGGGTATGAAAAATATACATTTAAAAAGCATGTCCGCTAATAACAAAAAGAGACAATAAGGATGATTCTCAAATCATATTATAATCCAGACATAAATTGAGAAAGTATGTAAAAGATCATACTCGAAAATCTCAAAGATGTCAATCGGACCAATGACCAAATGTGCGGGCACACAACAATCATCAATTTTTTTTTAATAAAAAAACAAACAAACCGAAATAGAGAAACAAAAGTACATGAACTCAAAAAATAAGAGAACACACGAGGGGTGAATACGTGTTTTCGCTCTAATTAAAACAAAAATAACAATTTTAAAACACGTTCTAAAATTGTTCAGCCTAGATATGCATAATAATCAACTCAATCAACAAATAGGCAGCGAGAAATTAAATCAAACTTCAATCACACATAGAGACAAGGATTTGATGATGAAATAGAAAACCTTTGAAATACCAGTCAAAGGAAAAATCACTAAGGGCTAGCAACCTCCTAGAATCTACTAAAAAGAAAACCTTACAAACAGTGATTTAGACAAAGGCAAACCTAGTTGCTTGACTCTGACAACCCTGATGTAATAATTTGAGTCTCCTTGCTCAGACCCGCTCCGTGCGGCAATCCCCTCAGACCTTTGAGATTCTTCTTATGGATTCTTCACGAACAAACCTTGTTCTTTAGCACGCCTTAAACACTATGAAGGTTACACATATATTTGATGGAAAAATAGATAAAAACTCATCAATCTTGAAGCACAAATCTTTTGACGTTTTTCTCTCAAGGAATTAGGCACAAAAAATTCTCAATGGAAGCCTCAATAGAATTTTTGGACGGCTTCCCTCGAAACCTAGTAGGGATTTCACAAGCTTACACAAGAAAAGTCACTCGAGCGATGGTCAAGTGATCGTCGAGCGCTATGTTTCTGTCTGAAATTATAACTGAGCGCTCGACCGCTTGTTGAACGTTAGTCAAACGTGATGTCTCTTATAACTGGGCACTCGAGTGTGGGTCGAACATGGGTCAAAAGAATGTCAATCAGGCCAATGACCAAATGTGCGGGCACACAACAATCATCAATTTTTTTTCAGGATTAATCCATAGTTAACCTCATAAGTTTTGGCAAAAATCAAATCAGTACCCCTAACTTTCAATTCAGCGATTTGAGACCCATATCTTTCAAAACTCATCAATGTTAGCTCCCCGTCTAAATTCACCGTTAAATCCAACTGAAAATCATGCAAAATGACCAAAATGCCCCTTCAAGACTATTTTTTTTTAAAATAAATAAAAATAATAAAATTTAAGAAATAAATTATAAATAAATAAATTATTGAAATAAAGTTTCAATAGTTTTATTTTAAAAATATTAATTTTTTTTATTTGTAATGAATTTTTTAGTAATTTTGGCTTGGATGGGCATTTTGGTCATTTTGCATGATTTTCTGTTGGATTTAACGGTGAATTTAGATTGGGGCTAACATCGATGAGTTTTGAAAGATATGAGTCTCAAATCGCTGAATTGAAAATTAGAGGTACTGATTTGATTTTTGCCCAATTTTATGGTGCTAACTATGATTTTACCCCATTTGTTTTTTATAAAAAAAGCCAAAACAGAGAAACAAAAGTACATGAACTCAAAAGATAATCAAACACACGAGAATATTAATTTAAAAATGAAATATAAATGCAACCTATGCTAATGCAAGCAAAAACAAAAAGATACTTAGGAAGAAGCGCACAACCAATAGTCTTCCTGTCGACTATTCGGTTTTCAATCTTTTTCAATCAAGTATTTTTGACAGATGTTGATTGTTTGGTCAGTTTTTGGAACTTCTCATTTAGTAACATGATATATTCAGTTAGAAATTTGACTTGATGATCAAGGTTCATGTGATTCTTATTGTAGGCAGACAAATCAAATGCATTCTCTTGCCTTTTCAATTTAAATCAATTAGGTATGATGTGACCTATTTTTTCTTTTCAATTTAAAGCAATTAGGTATGATGTGACCTATTTTTTTCACAAAAATGACAAGTAGGTACAAATTTACGAGAAATGTGTATCCTAGTATTTGTCATCAATGAATGAGAATTAACAGCTTGTGAGACGATCTGTTTACCTTTTTCGAAGGAATTTTGATCTTTGGATTCTTGACTGGTATGGATGCAGGGATGAACACAGGTTTAGAAGTTGATGCGTCATTTGAGTCATTGTAGCCCAAACCTTTCCTATTTCCATGAGTTAGCTTAGCATGTGGTCGAGCTTTTTGGAACCACTAGAGAATTGCTGAAGTTGAGCATTATATTTCTCTAGTTTGTACTCTAAGTCTTTGACTTCAGCTTCAAGGGTCAAGTTCTTCTGTTTCAAGTCATCAGAACTTGATGTATTCTTCAAGCTTGGTAGTGAGGTTATCCCTTTCAAGTTGAGTTTCATGAAGTTTCTTAGGGTTCTTTTATTTACTTTGTGCTTTTTCAGACTTTCCCTAAAAAGCTTGTCATACACTTCTTGCAAGCTTTCTTCACCATCAGATTCATCCTCATATGTCTCTGTTTCAAAGTTAATATCCTTCAATTCACAATTATCAGTACTAGATATAAAAACCATAAAATTTTCCCATTCTTCTTCATCATTATTGGAATCTGATTCGTCGTCACTCAGTGAAGCATTCATAGCTTTTCTTTTCGACTTGAGATATGTTGGACACTCTGATCTGACATAACCAAACCCTTGACACTCAAAATAAGTCAATTTTTTTATTCTTGCACTCATTAGCAATGTGCTTATCTCTCTTCTCCTTTCTGAACCCACTGGAGCTATCATGATTATTTTCAACAGCTTTAGTAAATCTTCTTTGATCATCCTTCGATTTCAAAAACTTTCTGAATTTTTTTACTAGAACGCTGAAGTTCTCATTACTCAGACTCGCAAACCCAATTGTTTGACTCTGACAACCCTAATGTAATAATCTAAGTCTCCCTACTCAGACTCGCTCTGTGCGGTAATCCCCTCAGACCTTTGAGGTTCTTCTTATGGATTCTTCATGAACAAACCTTATTCTTCAGCATGCCTTCAACACTATAAATTTACAAAGATATTTGATGGAAAAATAGATAGAAACTCATCAATCTTGAAGCACAAATCTTTTGAGATTTTTCTCTCAAGGAAGGAGGCACAAAAAATTCCAATGGAAGCCTCAATAGCATTTTTGGACGACCTCCTCGAAACCTAATAGGGATTTCCCAAGGTTACACAAGGAAAATCCAAAAATTCACTGATTTATGAAATTCTCCGAAAGTCACTCGAGCGAAGGTCGAACGATATGTTTTTGTCTGAAATTATAACTGAGCGCTCGATCACTTGTTAAACGTTAGTCAAACGTGATGTCTCTTATTATTGGGCATTCGAGTGTGGGTCGAACGTGATGTCTATGCAAGACGTATTTTGACACGAAATTTTGTAAATACAAAAATGCACTAACAAAAGGATCAAACCCTATATGACGCTGTAATTTTTAGTAAGTTAGGGACCTTCTTCGGGGACGATATTAGATCTACCACTTAATTAGCCAAAGATTGCGATGTTTGTCAATTTTTCAAGGTTATGTTGGGCAATTTGTCTTCCATTTTGGGATACTCACGACCTCGGATCCAGTTGTGAATTTTTGGTTTATAACTTTAACCCCTTTTTGTTAGGAAAACCAAGATTAATGATGATAGTGTTCGAAATTTATTTCTCGGAATTGGTTTCAACTATTTTGTCACATCCTCTCATTTTTATTTTTTTTGTCACATCCTCTCTTGAAAATGTTGTGTTTATGTAATAAAAATTGTGTAAAAAAATTATTTGGACCCATCTCTATGGTCGTGATTCTACTAGTCTCCTTGCATGGCTTGTGCCTTCAACACACTTAGGGCTGTTCATTGCCACTGGCACCAGGATCTCGGTACCCAGGTATTGGGAAACCAGGTTTTTAGTTTTTTTAAATTTTTTTATATTAAACGTTTCTTCTTCACAGTCGCACCCCTCCTCAATTTCATCTTCTTTTTCAAGTCTTTGACAACCTTTCTCTCCCTCCCCCCTCCCACAACCACCCTTCGTCGGCCACCACGGTCGGCTGCGCCTCCCTTCGCTGACCACCACATGTACTATCATCTTCTCCTCTCCCTCGTGTTAACTTTTCCCTATTTGTTTGCAATTTTTAGGGTTTTAATTTGGGACAATGTAGTGAAGCGTGGGGGGTTCACAACACTCACACTTGCCAAGGACTTGCAAGGGAAGCTCAGAGGGCTTCGAGGTTTTGGGACTGCTAACAGGTTTGTGAGGACTATTTCTGATTTATAGTCAGTATTGTTTGGTTGAATTGTTAAAAGCTGTGGTGGCAATTTTTGAAGTTTCGTGCTACACGCATAAGGAGAATCTGAACCGCAAGATACCAGAACAATATCTTCATCCAATTGGAAGATAATCTGGCATTTTGATTAGGATAGTCTATTGGTTTTTAGAGGAATTTATACAGGGGATTGTTATAGGACTGGTGCTCCCATCTAGTTGTTCAGTGCCACCGGCACCGGGTTGCCGGTATCCGACTTCACCGGTGCCGGTTTAAGGATTTGCAAAAAAACCGGTGCTATTACCATGACTCCAGATTTCAAATATATATATATATATATACAACGTTTAACCCCCTCTTGGCCCCCTCCCCCATTTTGCGTTTTACCCCCATCCCAACCCCCTGGGCCCCGTGCGAATCCCATTTCCCCCAGGCCCCTCTGGCCTTTTAAAAAAAAACAAAACAGAATCGTTTTGTTTTAAACCTCAAACCTCCCCTCCCCCATTTGTTCCCTCATCTTGTTGTGATGTTTTCTAAGTTTATTGATTTTAGATTTTATTATTTCGGACTTTAAATTCTCATCTTATCTTTTAAGACGATATTTAATTTTATTGATTTTGGAATTTATATTTCATTAGTTTAGATTTTATTGATATGTGATTAATTGACCAAAAGAAAAAAAGAAAAAAAAATACATTGGGCCAAATGCGTAAAATGCTAAAAAAGTGGCACAATATGAATGTAGGATAACTGGAAATCGCCACCGCTAAGGTCCGATTTTTGCCCTTAACGGTGTAGGTGTAGGTGACAATTATTTAAAAAACGGCCTACCCGGTGTAAGTGCCGGTTTTGGCCAAAATCGGCATCTACACCGATGTTGAACATCCCCATTGCCATCTGCTATTCGATAAACACGGATCAGGGTACTGTTTGACGATGCTCTTTTGTGTGCTGAAGATTGTCATATTTATTTAGTTCAATAACTTAGCTTCAATAGTTATTATAAGATGTTGGATGATTTATAATTTAAACTGAGTTTGTTGCTTAGAAGCTACTTAAGGTTCACAATATGGAATCCAATGTTTCTGTTGAATGGTTATATGTTTGGTTTTATAAATTATTTTGGGTAAGGTTCCCGAAATTCGTGGTTTTTGAGCTCCATGTTTCTCCAAGTGACTGCTATATATTGTACTTCGAAAAAAAGACTGCTATATATTGTGCTTGTGTAAAATTTTTTAGAGCAATTTTAGTTTTATACCAGTTAATAGTTGGAGGTCTATACAATTCACATGTCTTATTTTAGATTTTATTAGTTTGGACTTTGGATTCTTATCTTATCTTTTAAAATATTCAATAATTTTATTGATTTTAGATTTCATTAGTTTAGATTTTATCGATATGTGATCAATGGACCAAAAGAAAAAAAAAAAGAAAAAAAAGATATTGAGCCAAATGCGTAAAATGCTAAAAAAATGGCCCAATATAAATGCAGGTTAACTGGGAACCGCCATCACTAAAATTCAATTTTTGCCTTTAACGGTGTAGGTGATCAATATTTGAAAACCGGTCTATCTGGTGTAGGTGCCAATTTTGGTTAAAATCGGCACCTGCACCGGAGTGGACTTTTATGTGACTTGTGCCTTCCACAGACTTGTCACTATCCGCTACCACCTGTCATTGCCGAGTCCACTTTACAATCATTGTCCAGTCACTTCAGATGTATTTTTGGCTGACTTTTTCGATGTCATTTTTTTTTGTTATGGGATGTGTTTTTAAATTGTAAGTTCAAACTTAACTTGTGTAAATCTTAAATTTGCAGAGGAGTATTATAGTTAGCCCAACATTGCCAAGGCATTAAGAGTAAAGATGTAGTATATAGGTTGTGCTTTCTCATGGTGAACCGTAGGTCTTTACACCAAAATCATGTTATCTCTCTCTCTCTTTCTCTCACGCTTGTCTTTGTCTGGCTACGTTTATTAACAAAAAATTTACACCTCCTAAAATTTTAACACAATAAAAAATTACATTATAATCTCTCTCTCCCCATCACATCATTACTTTTCACTGTAATAAATATTAAAAATCACCTCTCTTCACCTTTTCACCAAATCCAATACCCTAAAATTTTAATACGCAAACACAACCTCTACTCAATTTATTTTCTCTCTAGCTTAAATTTTAAAATTCTCGTTCTCAGCGGGGTATTGGATGTCTAACAAGGAAAACATTCACATACAAAAATCCAAAATATTTGGCTTGTTGCCTTTAATACCAAGCTCCTACGAGTTCATATGTGCCTATTTTAGAAAAATTAGGGGAAAATATACCTTTCACTCCTGAATTACAGGTACTGACACTTTACACTCTCATATTTTAATTTCGTGATATTTAGTCCATAAACTTTTAAAATTCATCGATTTGCACCTCATAGCCAAATTAGTCGTTAAATGTGACGGTACCCATGTGTCGTCCATATGATTCACTCCCGCATGTTATGTCCATTTTGCCCTTCGGAAAAAATATATTTTGCACTCTCAGCTATAGAGGTACTGACACTTTGCATCCTCATTTTCCAATTTTGTGATATTTTCGTCGATTTGCACCCCACAAGGTAATTGACCGTTAAACGTGACGGTAAATCTATCACTTGTTTTCCACGTGATTCACTGATGCAAATCAAAAAGTTTTTTAAATCATGGTATTCCGCTGATAGACAAAGGATTTTTAGGAACCATATTTTTTTCAAATCTGGCTATTTGTTTATTATTTCTTTCCTAATTTGTTTTCTAGATTGTAGTTTGTTGATTGGATATTAGAATTTAGAGCAATTTCTTTGACATTTTTTTAAAAATTTGAAGTGATTCTAATTGCAGAGAGATTTTATGTTTTGTTTTTTCATCTCGACTGTCCACGTGATGTTGAACTAGGAGGCTTTGAATGTGACAGATTTACCGTCGCATTTAACGATCAATTGGCTTGTGGAGTGCAAATTCACGAAAATTTCATGAAATTGAAGATGTGTCAGTCCTCCATAGTTGAGTGTAAAATGTATTTTTTCCAAAAAGACAAAATATGTATAACAATCAGTAGTGAATTATATGGACGACACATGAATATTTACCGTCACATTGAGCGGATACAAAATGTATTTTCCCTTGTTAATTTTCATCAAAAGTCGGTCAGTCTCCAACAACTATTTTTTTTTTCTGAACAAATACAGGAACATAACATTAATAATAAAAGCATATGGGAACACCATAAACAAAAACAAAACAGAAAATCAGGGCGGATCAAATCCCTCGTAGACCCAAGGATAGTCAGTCTCCGACAACTCAATTGTCTTGCTTTATTTTCCAGAAGGTGGGCTGATGTCAATTTCGGTCTTGCTTTCCCATTGTCCACGTCACTTTTGGCTCGAAGTTTTTGCTCGACTCTTGAGTCTAAACTAATCTTAACCAAACATGCTGACTGGTTCGCCAGCTGGTTTCAGCTAAGTATTCTAATAGGTTTACCGAATCTCTAGTCCTACAAGACAAAGATTTTGGCCCTTTTTTTTCCTGGTTTTTTTTAGGGTTATCTTAAGTGAGCCTTGGCTAAATTCCAATCCTACTTAAGATATCAGCTCTGCGAGACGACTTTATGGTCAACAGATTCTCTTTCTTGGAAAATATAAAAGATGTGACCCGTTAGAAGAAGTTTCTAAGTTGGAGACCCATGACCTTAGGCCATTGGTTCTCATATTTCATATGCTTTCTTTTTTCTCCACTTTTCTTAGCAAATGAATTAATAAATTTACTATCCCCTCGGTTGAGGAGAGCGCAATCCAGCACCAACGAACTCAGAACTCCAAAATGACGAAAAAAAGGTCTACTAGTCTTGTCCCGTGCTCTCTCTGCTCCATCTTCTTCGTCCTCCTCCTCTTCAGCCATGTAAAATCTCAGCTCAATGATCACGAACAGGCAGTCTTAATCAACCTAAAGCAACAATGGCAAAACCCACAGCCTCTCAGCCACTGGACTCCATCAAACTCCTCCTCTCACTGTTCCTGGCCAGAGATCACCTGCACCGACGGCTCGGTCAGCGGAATATCCCTCCAAAATATGAATATCAACGGAACAATCCCTTTCTTCATCTGTGACCTCAAGAACCTTACAGCCATTGACTTTTCGTGGAACTACTTTACCTCCCAGGAGTTCCCCAAAGCTCTGTTCAACTGTACCAAGCTCGAAGTCCTCGACCTCTACCAGAACCACCTAGCTGGCACGGTCCCTGATGACATTCACCGAATGGCTCTGCTTCGCCAACTCAACCTCGGAGCCAACTACTTCTCCGGCAACATCCCAGGATCTATAGGGCAGTTAACAGAATTGAGGGAACTTCAGCTCTTCGCGTGTCCGTTTAACGGCTCTTTGCCGCCAGAAATCGGCAACTTGTCGAATCTTGAAGTACTAAATTTGGGATATAATTCAATGATCACACCGGCAAGACTGCCTTCAAATTTCACGAGGCTGAAGAAACTGAAGTATTTATGGATGTCCGGGTCGAATTTGATCGGGGACATCCCGGACGCTATTGGAGAAATGGCTGCGCTCGAACACTTGGATTTGTCAAGCAACAATTTGAGCGGGAAAATTCCGAGCAGCTTGTTTGTTCTGAAAAATTTAAGCGTCGTGTACCTTTACAAGAACAAATTATCCGGGGAGATTCCTCGCGTCGTTGAGGCCATGAATATTAAAGTTATTGATCTCTCCGATAATCATTTGACCGGGACAGTTCCTGAAGATTTTGGAAAACACGGCAACTTGTCAGAACTGAGTTTGTCTTTCAATCAGTTGTCTGGAGAAATCCCCGATAGCATTGGCCGTCTTCGGGGGCTCAAAATCCTTAAATTGTTTAACAACAATTTTTCAGGTACTTTGCCTCCCGACTTAGGGCGGTATTCTATGCTTGAAGAGTTTCAGGTTGCGTGGAATAGGTTTACAGGCAAGTTGCCAGAGCACTTGTGTGACAATGGAAAGCTGGTGGGACTGGTAGCTTTTGAGAATGACCTTCATGGAGAACTGCCCAGGTCGCTTGGAAACTGCAGTGGCTTGAAAATCGTCACGGTTTACAAGAACATGCTTTCTGGAAATATCCCCAGTGGCCTATGGACATCGTTGAATCTGAGCATCATGATTTTAAGTGACAATTTGTTTACGGGAGAGCTCCCGGAGGAATTGTCACAGAATCTCTCACGATTGGAGATCAGTAACAACAGGTTTTCAGGTAAAATTCCATTGGGAGTGTCTTCCTGGAAGAATTTGCTGGTGCTCAAGGCTAGTAATAACCGCTTAAATGGCACAATTCCTCCCGAATTAACAGCTCTTCCTCGTATAACAACTCTTTCGCTTGATCAAAACTTTCTTTCAGGCTCCCTTCCATCGGTTAGTATATCATGGAAGTCGTTGAATACTCTAAACCTTGGGCGAAATGGGATCTCTGGACAGATTCCAGAGGAATTTGGTTCTTTACAAGGGCTCATTGATTTGGACTTGTCAGAAAACCAGCTATCTGGCCAAATTCCACCGCAACTAGGCCGCCTGAAGCTTATTTCTCTCAATCTCTCTTCCAATCACCTTAGTGGGAGGATCCCAAGAGAATTCGAAACTGATGCATATGCCAGTAGCTTTTTGAACAATCCTGGTCTCTGTGCTACTAGCACATCACTAAACATCAATATCTGCAATTCAAAACTCCAAAATTCAAGCAAAATTTCTTCTCAGTTAGTTGCTTGGGTTATAGGTTTGGTGGCAACAATTCTACTAGCTGCGTTAATTTCGTTCCTCGTGATCAAAATTTACAGGAAAAGAAAGCGCGATTCGGATTCAACTTGGAAGCTGACATCATTCCAGAAGCTCAATTTTACAGAATCAGGCATTTTGCCAGGACTGACAGAAAGTAACATGATTGGCTCCGGTGGAGCAGGGAAGGTATACCGTGTTGCTGTTAGTGGTTCAAGTGATATTGTTGCTGTGAAGAAGATTTGGAATACCAGAAAACTTGAACAGAAGCTTGAAAACCAATTTCTTTCAGAAGTTAAAATTCTGAGTTCAATCCGACATTCCAACATAGTGAAGTTGCTCTGCTGTATCTCCAATAACAATTCAAAACTTCTAGTCTACGAGTATTTGGTAAACTGTAGCCTGGATCGATGGCTGCATAAGAAAAGTAGAGGATCTACTGTATCAAGTTCAGTCCCTCGTGTCATCTTGGATTGGCCTATAAGGTTGCACATAGCAATTGGGGCTGCCCAGGGGCTCTCCTATTTGCACCATGACTGCTCACCACCCATTGTTCATCGAGATGTGAAGTCAAGCAACATCCTTTTAGATCCTGAGTTTAATGCAAAAGTCGCTGATTTTGGCCTAGCCAAGATGTTGATCAAGGAGGGAGAATCTGCAACCATATCCGTGGTTGCTGGCTCTTTTGGCTACATAGCTCCAGGTGCGTGTCACAGAAATTTCAAAGGTTCATTTGCTTTCATTTCCATCAGCAATATTCGTAGTTTATTTTGTTATTGACTTGCGCTGCAGAGTATGCGCTCACAACAAGAGTTAATGAGAAGATCGACGTTTATAGCTTTGGAGTTATTCTTCTGGAGCTATCAACTGGAAGGAAAGCTAATGATGGGGATGAACACACATCCCTTGCCGAATGGGCATGGAGGCACTATCAGGATGGCAACCCCATTGTTGATGCCTTGGATGAGGAGGTCAAGGAACCCTGTTACTTGGATCAAATGTGTTGTGTTTTCACACTTGGAATCATCTGTACTGGGACACAGCCTTCTACCAGGCCATCCATGAAAGAGGTTTTGAGGATTTTGGTCCAATGCAACCAGCCACCGGGTTATGCAAAGAAGAATGCTGCAAATGACTGCAATATTTCTCCAGTCGAGAATTCAAAGCGGGAGACGGGTAAACTAGAAAATACCTCTGTATAAATAAGTCTTCTCTGGTGATATTAGGGATGTACTGTTCCAAAAAGAATAAGATTGTCAAAAGCTAGCACTTTTGGTTCTACTAAATCCCCAAGGCCTAACTGTTCTTTTGCTCTGTTTTTCAAAAGATACTACCCTGGTGCGCAAATTGACATGGTTCCTGCTACTCAAAGCGGGTTTTAGTGTGATTATCTATTCAGAGAGTTGCATCACACGGCCTTGTATGGGATTGAACTTAGGTTTTATGACTTAAAACTCGATTTAAGTCCCTTGCGTTTGGATGTGTTTTGGATCCTAAGCTAGCTTCCGCAAACATCATAAACTTGTCAACGTCTTCCCCGTTCTGCACCCTCGAAGTCAAACATCAAATTACAAAACTAAAAAATATTATTGTTTCTTATTTATCCAACTAACACTACACTTCGCCGTCTAATTGACACAACATGTTGACTTTACACTTTTAAATGCGGTCCACCTAAAGTTGCTTTTTATAGCATGTGCCTTAAAATGAGGTCCACCTAGAGTTGTTTTTTAAGGCATGTGCCCTAAAATGGAGTTCACCGTCTGATTGACACATTTCTTTTAAATGCTGTGAATAAAAGAAAGTAATTATTAAGACAAAATCCCAAGAATCACAATCCCGGAACAAAGTCCCATGAGACTCACTCACTCTCAATACACTTCCCAAACAAGACCACAATAATTCTGCTTACTAAAATTAATAACCCAAAGATGGGTTTCAACACTGCCGGCAGATTGTAATCTATCAAATTATCTCTAAGCTGCTTGGATAAGGTTAAAAAAATGCAGCCTTTGTACCAGAGCTGCTATTCAAGATGATGCAATTTAGAGTATGAGATCTTTATTAAATTTCAAATCGATGCACAAAACAAAAAATATTCCACATTAAAGATACACGAAATCCTGTTTTATTGGCAATAGAAACAGGAGAGAATGCTCGCAAAGTTACCCCTCAAAGAACATTTTACATTCCCCATTTTATTCCATAACTCAAAGGACTTGAAATATGCAGGTACCAATAAAACGGCCCAACATCAGAAAAGCTGCGGAATTGGAGGCTGCATCATGAAAGCTTGAGCCGTACTCCACTGGACCCTTCAAACTAGACTCACTGTTCTATTATATGCTCTGCAAAACCATAAATTAAGGATTTGCAGATATGATCTCTCGAACTATGAGCTAAGAGCAGCTCCAAATGATCCGGCAAAACAGAGAAAGGCAAATATACAAAAATTCAAAACGTCATACTTCTTCCATCTACATTGAAGTGGACTTCGCTTCATGATTCCTCCACTCCCACGTATTGTGAATGAGAGGCAGCAAGGAGGGCAGCTCCAATACCAGAGCCATCGTTGGAGTGCTCAACGACAATGTTTTCAGCCACTTCCTCTCCCAACAACTCATTGAGTGTACTCTTCATACACGTGCGGAATTTATTGTAGTGCTCATAAAGCCCTCCATCCAGCGATATCACTGACCTCTGCTTTTCCCCATCTCTCACTGTGTCTCTACCCAATTTCTTGAGGATGCCCAACATCCCAGCAGCAGATAGGCGGGCACCGCGTGTGGCAACAATATCACAGACCTCCACAATGACTTTTCTAGTTTTCAGGGAGGTACTGGATATCTAACAAAAAAACATTCACATTTGAGAAAAACCGAAATATTCAGCCTGCTGCCTTAAGAATACCAACTAATACGAAAAAGATCTGCCAGTTTAATAAATTGCCCTCAAAACACCCCACTTAGAATAAAAAATCCCGTCCCTGGAAAAAGGAGTAAACAGACGTTTGAATACATTGAATGCATCCTCGCTTCGCTTTTTCTAACCCAAACAAATACCACATGGAGAAAACTGACAACCATATCATAGGCTAGATTATAGAGAATGTTGCCCCGTCAGCATTGTAGGCATCATACCTCTAAGATATCCTTCAATTTGCTCCCAACCACTCTCAGATCCGAAGACGTGTCATGATGCATTGCTGACATGTCTGGAGTCCTGCATATTTTACATCAGCATGTAAAAACTCTAAAAGCCCCAGCCCATCAGAACTGTATGGGCAATGGATCTATTTATTGTAGGCGGTAAAACTTAACAAATCACACAATTTTCACCGGCATGGCAATGACAAACAAACAGGCATCTCAAAACAGGTTGTCAGAAAAAAATACGAAACAGCGAATCCCTGCACATCATCATCACTATGATAACCATGCAAAGATGTTTCGTTCAAATTTATCCCTTCCCCCTATCTTTTCTTAGACATAGACTGGCTCTCTTTGAAAAGTCCTAATATATAATCAGATGAAAATCAAAGTTAGAAAGACTGTCTATTATTTTTGAGCTCTGAAGCTCATTGCAATGGGGGAGAAAAAACTAAAAAAATCCCAAAAAAGATTCCTTCAACGAGCATGAATTCCAGAAAATTAAAAATTGCAGCTTTAAAGTCCCATAAGAATCACTAGAACTTCATATTGATATCAAATTGAGTAGGTGATAAAGGCTACCACCTTATTTGTTAGCAAATGGAATTAGGATAGATTACATGCCAAGCGTGAACTCATTTATCATTATAGTAAGCATTATATGGAGCAAATTAAACACCTAGTTTTAAAATGTGCGCACTATACCTAAATAACCCAGCCATCCTGGCGTTGTTTTCACCCATGCATCCCAAACCACCTATAACTGCCTTAACAGCCCCCTTCAACCTCGGAGAAACCAGTAAAATTTACACATGGCTTAGGTTTCTAAACTTGGTGTCAGGTTGGCCAGGTCATATCAAAAGGGAGTTCCAACGCATTGTAACACAAAGTTCAACCCACACCTGCAGCCAAAACCAACCACGGATTTTTATAAATACTGCTATGCCCACCCAGAAGTATTCCATTTGAAAGTGAGTATCCTTTTAGGTTCGTGGATTTGACTTCAAGGTGGGACAGGAGTTGGATGGCATGGTAGTTAACATTGTTGTTACGTGATTCATAGATTAAAGGTCAAGTGATATATTGCGGAAGAGTCTCTGATCATTTAGTAATTATGGCCTGCAACCAGATCTTCAGTCAAAGTACCTATTTATAGCTAAACACATCAACATTCAGCAGTGCACCATACGTATTGAATAAAGGGCAATATTCCCAACCTTGAACCTGTGAAAGTAAAGTCAAGTGACCGTTGGCAAGAGAGGTCAGTAAACTGGTTGCCCTACAAAATTTCACCTACCTCAGTATGAAAGGAATTTTCAGTTTCGGTGGAACACTATCACCAAATAAGTCAGCTTCTTCAGCCATCCTACACAAAACCCTGCGTACGATGTCCCCCAAATACATACCAGAAATCATCTTTTCGAAGATCTGCACACAATAAGGAGAAAAAGTGTAATTGATATCTATTGAGCCCTTCATGTAATCAGCAATTTGACCAATTGTTACAAGTACATGACCTGTTCCCCAGGGTTTAAACTCTCAAGATCCAGTGCTTGATCGTATTCTGTTAGGGGAAGGTGTGATGACCGGAAGTTACCCCACTCCATGTTGATAACCTACATATGATACAACAAATTGTTATAGATTAATTGTATAGCACTGAACGATAAATATTAAGAACCTACTCATTAACATTTCTGTCAAAAGAAAAGGGTGACAAATATGTGCAGGTCACAGTTTCATAACTACCGATGACAAATACGCAAGTACACTAACCATCTCTCCTGATTTCGGAAGAAGACCATGCCATTTGGGAATAGCATGTGCCCGTTCTACGTATGCTGCATTTGTTCCAGTGCCCAAGATGACAGCAGCAATGACATCCTGGTCACCGTATCTCCCTCCTGCTAATGTTCCAATTGTATCATTGACCTGCATCAACCCAGCAACATAGCAGTGCCCATGAGAGAACAAAATAACAGTCAACAGGATGAAATACCAAGAAACCTAACAAAGAAAAATCTTATATTATACCAAACCATCGATTTTTTCCTCTCAAGTGCCTGACATGAAAATCTAAGCACAGTCCTGAAAGTAGATAAGAAAGTGGTCTTACCAAAGCTGTCACATGCATATCAAGGCCGATCTTTTCCATAGCTTTGGTCAATTCTCCAACAACATCTTCTCCAACCTATATCAATACCAGCCAATTAAGTGACAGGGAGATGAACAAAATTGAAAATGCAAGGTTGAAATTGTAATTCATGAATGTAGAATACGCTGTGATTTTTACTATGGAATTTGTCCAAAGCTCCCTAGACGAACTATAACAGCAAGCAACCCCTGGACAACGTAAGCTGATGCATTTACTACACCGAATAGGCATGCACGTGCATGTATCTTGGTTTAAAAGAGACGGAGCAAGAGTGGGAGAGCGCACACATGCATTTGTGCACAGAAGATTCTTTCGATACATGCAAACCTTCCAACAGAGATTAACTTCATTACAGCAGTGAAAGATACCACTGAATAAAATGAAAATTAGACAAAAAGGAAAAAAGCCACAACAAATCATAACCAGTAAGAAAAAATATTTACGAAGCTTTGATGCCCACTTTATCTTGAGAACAAACCACAGACCTAATCAATGCTTGAGAACTATAGTCAAGGATAAGATTATCAATACGAAAGATTGGAAACAACAACACAAAGTAACTGGGAATTACCGCGTCTTCAATATTGAATCCTTTTGTCCACTTAATCAAAGTCCCAGACGAAAGTGACAATTGCCTAACTGGGAATGAGAAAGTAAAACCCAGCTCCCTTTGTCTACCAGGTGGTTGAACTCCCTCATCTTCTGTAGCAACAAAGTTTGCAAGAGCTTTGGCTATGTTATCAAATAATGCCTGGAGTCACATCATCTAGACGTTTTAGAGTTTGAACCATTAAAACCATGACATTTGACAGATTTGTTCAAAGAAATACTAACTTCTGAAGTCTCTGTCATCAGATGTGGGGGGATTGAAACCTCTTGGCATTCTTGTCTGATAACCCGTTGGTCTTTCCCACCCAGCTGCACTCGTAAGACGCGGAAGTTTGTGCCTCCAAGGTCCAATGCATAAAAAAGACCTTTCTCGTCCCTTTAAATTAAGAATGAAAGTGAGTAATGGGCATTCTAAGCAGAAATTGCAATTCAATATTACAAGAACAATGCATCCCTCCAAGATAAATTTTTCTGCAAAAGAGTTATTTGTTTTCCTCGTGTATAATTTAGAAAGCAATTACTGCACTTCTCATTATTGAATAAGTCCCTTCTGTCACTCATCATTATTTTTCCTCATTATAAGCCTCATCCAGAGCCACTGATAAAATGCTTTAGAGGACACCTCTCTACGTAGATCGAAGTGAGCAAAGGTCCAACAGCTAACTGGTACTTTGAGTAACTAACTAATCAGACAAAAATATACTTGACAAGAATAAAAAAGGAAAGAGTTTCCTCGATAAATAGCTGTCCAAAGTGATTGAAGACCATAACTCTGCGATCAGTATGGTGATGAACATCCATTGGAGCAAAAAGTCGCTTAACTAAAACATGAATAACAAATAGATATTTCACCAGATAAAACAATGACAGTGATCTCCAAAATATTTTAGGTAGTCACTACCACCTTAAACTTGATCACTTGCTAACCATATGTGGACCTATTCTACTATGGACATACCAAAGATGGAAGCGATAGAAAATCTTATGAGCCAAGCGATTTAATTATATGTGAAAGCATGAAGTGACGTTCCAATCACATATTCTCCCGAACACCCAAGTGTATTGAAGGCAAATCACCAGTTATACATAGATACCCAATAAACGAGGAATAATTGCCTGTAGGATTTCATACTAAACTGCCTGACAGCACACAGAATTCCTGCATTCAAGGACAAAATATGAACCAAAAAGGTAAAAGAAAAAAAACAATAGAACTGAGTCAGATTA
Organism: Myrica gale; assembly: GCA_963930655.1. Classification (NCBI taxonomy): domain Eukaryota; kingdom Viridiplantae; phylum Streptophyta; class Magnoliopsida; order Fagales; family Myricaceae; genus Myrica; species Myrica gale. Next base: position 24,239,226 of record OZ005600.1, on the reverse strand, counting down.
ACATGTAGAGTATACTAGGGCGCCTGACAGAACCACGTCAAAGGAACTCGACAAAATGAACCTGTGGATACGCTTCAATCTGATTGGGAAAATGGCACATACCAGGGGGCAGCAACTGTGTATTAAAAACACAGTAGTCTGACACCTGGCTGGTGCTTGAAGGTCGGAAAGAGAAGTGTTATAAGTGGTAACACGTATGTATAGAGGAAAGTTGAAGATTGAAGTGACTCGAGGAAAAGGAAATAGCTAAGATTCAAGTAAACATACAAATGGTGAACAAGTAGTATACTAGGGGACCGGAGAGAACCATGTCACGGGAACTCGACAAAATGGCCCCGTAACTTCAGGAGAATGGCTGCTCTCCTATCTGATTGGGACAGCAGTACAAAACAGGGGGCAGCGACTGTTTATTAAAAATACAGGACTCTGCTAAGTAGAGACACGTTATGTATACCGTCTGACACCTGACCAGTACTGGAAGGTCGGAAAGAGAAATGGTACAAGTGGCAACACGTATGGATAGAGGAAAGGTGAAGATTGGAGCGACACTGGGAAAAGGAAATGGCTAAGAACAAAGTAAACATGCAAGTAACTCCCACAAAATAACCAGACAAGCAAATAGGTGTAACAGAAAAGAGAAAACTAAACAAAAGGAAAAGGTTCCGGAGGTCAAAAAGCAAATGCACTTCCCTGTAAGATTCCCACACATCCTAAGCGCATTTTTCCAATTTAATTCAGCTACGTAATACTCTAGAGCACGTAGCACGACGCTTTCCTGAAGAGAGAGTTTCCTGAGGTGTACATCAAATTTTAGAGGCCACTACATTGCTAACTAACAAGGCCTAATCTTCCTTCCAAATATTGACAACAAAAATGAAATTATATCTTACCAAAAAATTCCCAGACCAACTGCCATTACCGTTACGGAGAACTTAGTTTATAACCAAAAGGGCTCAAACGTATTAGTAAAAAATACCCAAAAGATATTCCAATTAAAAGAACAAAAAAAACATTCTTTGCACTCTAAATCTAACTAAAAGATCACTTCAATCAAGACCACTCTTTTTCATTCGATCAAGCCTAACAAATAGCAATAACAAATTATAGCAGCCAAAAAACAAAATCAAATGCCGAAAAAACGAAAAAAAGAAAGTCTTTCTCTTTGTCGGGGTTACCCAGTGGGGAGGTTATCGACGAAGCTGATGAGCATCTTGAGCTTGCTGCCACCCTCCGATGCGAGACCAGCATGCATCTCAACAGTCATCGCATCAGCCACATGCCTGAGCTTCCCGTCGGGGGTCGCACACTTCTCCTCGAAGTCCTTGAGGATCTCCATGACCCGGGCCAACTTCCCCGAGCTCCTCATCCTGTGCCGCACAACAAGCGCCGCCGCTGCGCATACAGCCGCCGCACAGACCACCGTCGCCCCCACCGCCACCTTCCCCATTCTATCTCCCTCCCTCGAAAAAAAAAGATTTCCGATTGGTTTAGTTCAATTTTCAACAGGAAATTCGCAATCAAAGATTCATATTCCTGCGTATCAGCTTCGAAGCGGTCCGAGAAGTGAGAGATAAGGGTCAGGGAGAGAGATGTAAAACCTAGATCGGAGGGGGGAATGGACGAGGAAGAGCTTGATTTTCTCCGGAAATGGTCCTTGTTTTTTCCTCGGAAAATATATTGTTTACTTGCTCTTTCTTTCTGTTTTGAGTTTTCTGAATTTTATAGGGGAAGATATTCAAGTGTTACTCAAATGAATCGTTTTTTTGGACTTTGCGCTCGGTTTATTTTGGGAAGAAGATAGGGTAGAGAAGAGCCCATGGTTTTGGATTGGAATTACGATAGTGACATTTCAGGTGCCACCTTCCCTGTCTGCTTAAACATAGAAAACAAGCCAAGAAAAAATAAACAAACATAAGAAAACAAGCTTAGATAAAAAAAAAAACACGATGGTTTGTTTCATCCATCGAGCTTTTGTACTTCTCAGATTAGGAAAGGACACGTGTACGGCTAATGCAGGTCAACAGTTATAGTGGAGAATAAAATAAAAGGGAAAATACTAAAATTAGAATACATGGGAGATTGCAGATGGGTTAATGCTACACAGTAGAAGACAAGACAGACAGTTGACACGAGGTAGAAGAGGGAACTTGTGTGTTCTAATGAATGACACGGAAGGGATATTAATGGTCCATTGCGTGAAGGGAGCTCCTCTCCCACCGCGAAAGGTAGGGCCTAATTTCCTTCCAGCTCTAAGGAATGAGTGGTGCCGAGGGAGGAGAAAGGGCTAGAGGAGGGGATCCTCTTCGCAAAATAGAGGGGAGGATCCTATCCGTCGTGTGGGGTAGAGAGGCCTCCACCTCATACCCGTTGCATGTGTCTTACTCGTGAAAGGATCCTAACGAGATTAACAAATTAAACTGAACCCTCTGTTAATGTATTCAAGGAATTACATAACATGCAATTCGATTATAAGATCCTAATGTTGAGGAAGTTAATTAAAGGAGAGGTGAGGTGACATGCAGTGGCGGAACCAGGAATGAAAATTAACCCGGGCGAACTTTTAAAGTAAAATAACGGAAATTTTTTTGTATATGTAATGTAAAAAATTGTCTTAGAGTTACAATATCAAAATATTAAAGACTAAAAACATAAAAAATATTGAATTACACATATCGTACTATGTACTACGACTGAGAGGGGACAATTGGATCTTACGGTTGTGCATCTTCTGAAAACGTTGCAAAATGACTTCATTCTCAATAGTTTCAAAAATTTCCTACCATGCAATCATTCATCCAATCATCTCTCATCTTATTACACAAATCAGTCTTAAGAATTTTCATCGCAGATAACACTCTCTCAACGGTTGCAGTCGTAACCGGTAAGACACCAACGTAATAAGAAGATAAACCAATGGATACAAAATATTCTTTCTGGTCTCAACCATCTTCATAGCAAGAGTTCCAATATCTTGAAGCCCAGAAAAAAATTAGTTCTTCTAACATCTCTAATGCAGGTGTCAAGCTGATCTCTAAGTACCACGCGATCAATTGTTGAGAAATCTTCAGGGTAAAATTCAACAAGACGACATAATCTATCAAGATCAAATGTTGAGAATGAGTCCCTTGGATCAAGACATGTTATGCAAAGAAGTAACTTCATACTTGTTTTTGTGAAACGATTATTCATCTCCTGAGCAATCAAATCAATAACCTGACATAAGACTTCCACACGAAAATAATGCAAATAAGTAATTGTTTGCCCTCCACGCCTCGAACGACCGCGAGTTTGTATAATGTTTTCCATATTGGGCACATTGATAAAATTATTCAGACAAAATGTTTTGACTTCTTCCAAAAATTGGGCTCAACTAAGGTTGTCCTAGGCTCAACAACATCACATTCCAACCTAAAAACTACTACACAAATAACATCTCTTCCTCCGGTTTCCTTCACAATCCAACCTAGAGTTAAGCAAGAAATGAAAAAAAGTTTTAAAGAAAGAAGATTACCTACCGCAAATGTCCTTCCAGCAAATAAGCAAGTATATTGGCAAAGTTCAAATGTGCTTCCAGCAATGGATTTTGATCTTTACTACACAAATCCACATAAAGAACAATAAGTTAACAAGTAAATATTTAATTTGCTACATAATTTATTTCCCAGCAATGTAGGAACATAATTATCTATAAAGAATAATAACTGAGTGCGAGCATAATTATCTATAATAATAAAAAAGTGCAAGCATAATTGAAATAAATAGGAATTTACTATAAGAGAGTGATGAAAGTGACTGATTAAAACACATTCACACTATATGGATGTCATTAGAAGAAACATTGAAAACCCAAACAATCAATGTGATCTACCCAGATATTAGGGAGTCTATATGTGTTTTACTGGAAAATGGGGAGGAAAAGAAAGTCATTAGAACTGCATATTAATATAAGGTAGAGTTTCAATTTATATATGATAGATTTATAATAGTACTATGGGTAAATTATTCTTAATTGTACTACATCACATCCCTCCCAAAAAAAGTAAAAAAAAAAAGAAAAAGATTGCTCCTGTAAAATGGAAGGGAAAAAACTACAGTACCAGCAGAAGCAGGAACTGAGAATGCAGAAAGTGTTCATGCAAAGGTATTACGCAATAACAAAAACCCTAATCGAGATACGTGACTTCAAATTCACCACTTCCAGTATTTGATGGAGGCCTTAACACATCTGGAATCCGCGGTATCTCGAATGGTGGTAATTGTGAGTCTGTGACAAGTTTCCACAATTCCACTCGCCTTTACTTTATACATGTTTTCTCAAATGGATTTTTATCTTTGCAGATCCTATTCCCATTAAAAGTGAAAGCTCAATAACGATGTTCGTTTTCTCATTTACTACTCAGAGAGTCACCCGGGCGGGCTTATGTTGGCCTGGGCCAACCAGGGCGGCCCAGGCCAACTTTTTTTTTTTTTTTTTAAAATACATTAAATTTTTTTTTTTAGGGGCGGACCCCGGGCGGCCGCCCAGTTTCGCCCGGGCCTGGGTCCGCCCCTGGTGACATGCATCGATCTCTTCACAATTGATCATTTTGGCGTCGATACGGATAGGCTAAAAAATGATTTGGTCCAACAATGAGTAATGGCTCGCAACCAGGTTTTTCTTTCATTTACGAGGCCTGCAAGACAAAGCAAAATAAACGGATTTTTCCTGAAGGGGGAGAGCCTCCAATACTTAGATCAGTATTTTAGAAGTGGAAGACTCTGTTTGTTTGTGTAACAAAATTTTAGCCACCTAAAATTTTATCATCATTACAAAATATTCTCTCCTCACTTTTTCATCAATTTTCATACAATTTTTCATTTTTACCAACTTTTTCACTCTCTTTCCTCACTTTTTCATCAACCCCAATACCTAAAATTTTAACAACCTAAAATTTTACTTCTCAAACACAGCCTAAGTTTTGAAAGCGATTGTAGCTATCTCTTTAGATTGCTTAGAGCATTCCTAGCAGCCTCTTCAAACTTGGTTCTCTACTTTAACCAAAAAATACATTTCTCTATTTTAACTATCAACTTTTAAAAAACATTCCCAACAGCTTCTCTATTTTAACCATCTATTCTTACTATTATTTAAATATTATTTTTCAAAAATTTCTTTATTTTTTCTCTAACATTTATATTTTTGAATATTCATTTTATCTCATATTTTTGAATATTTGTCTTATCTTAAAAAGATCGATTTTTAAATTTTTTATTTTACTAACGGTTGAAATTTTTTAAATTTTAAGATGGTGAAGTGAACAATAATTTTCTAAAAATAAAAAAAATAAAAAAGACAAGAAAAAGAAAAAAAGAAGATACATATTAATATTTTAAGATAGTGAGGTGAATAGTGGCTCTCTAAAAATAGAGAGCCACTGTTCACTTCTTCAAATTTTTTGTTAAAATTTGTTAACTTAGAGCATTATTAGCAGCTTCGCTATATTTGGATCTCTACTTTAACCAAAAAGTACATTTCTTTATTTTAGCTACTAACTTTTTAAAAACATCACCAGCAGCTTCTCTAATTTAACCATCTACTTTTACTATTCTATTAAAATATTATTTTTCAAATATATCTCTATTCTTTATTTAACATTTATATTTTTGAATATTCGTATTATCGTAATGGTCATATTTTTCAATATTTGTCTTAGTCTAAAAAATCGAATTTTTTAAATTTTGTCTTTTTCTAACGGTCATATTTTTTAAATTTTGTCTTATTCTAACGGTCATATTTTTAAAACTTTGTCTTATTCTAACAGTCATATTATTTGAAATTTGTCATTTTCCCAATGGTCATGTTTTTTAAAAAATGTCTTCATGCTTTCAATATAAATAAGATCATTTGCTCTCCAATAGTCATTCTGCACTTCGTTACCAAAAGCATAAAGCAGCCACAAGTTAGCCCAACAAAGAGCAAGTTAGATACGTGATGCTACACTTCATTTTTATCCTGCACCAATCCCATATGGTCAAAAAAGGGGAAAGGGGCAGAAATTGGCCATTTCCGAATCTCAAACACCATAATGAGGCTGTTGAGGAGTCTTTTTTTAACTTTTTGATTAAATTGGCTCTCTATTCTAACCAAAATGTTAAAATAGAGAGCCTGCTAAGAATGCTCTTACATGTGGGACTTTGAAACCCAAATAGTTGACAATAATTATTTGGGGTTAATATTAAAAAATTCATCAAATAATTTATTATTATTATAATATTTATTAAAAAACTTATTTTTCTTCATTTTTTTACCAACTCCCATAAAATATATTTATTTTTTACAAACCTCAATATTTCACAAACCCCAATACTTAAAATTTCCACACTCAACAACCCGTGATCTTTTATACGGAGAGCTCCTCCCCTATGTCCTAGGGAGGAAGAGATGATTGTTGTAGAAAAGTGGCGGCGTGTTCCTTTCGCCACATGCAGACTTTCTTTGCGGCTTGTGGGCGCAAGTAGAGGCAGGTTTTGACCTAGAATAGGTGGGAGATTATTCCTTCATACGTCGTTCCCTTGCGTTTGTAGGGAGATTATTACTGTGAGGCCTATCCAGCCCACGGGTTCGGCTTGCTTTGCGCGTCCTTTCAGCACTTTTTGCTTCCCTCAATATATCTGAGTTTTCATGCTCCTTAATAGGACTGAAAACCGGAAATGCGGTCCGGTCCACTCAAGTGGTCCGGACCGGTTTCATTTTTTTTATCATTTTTTAATTTTTTTAGGTTAATTTCGAAGAGGAAATGACATATAAAAATGTAGAGTTTTAGTTTAGGTTAAAACTAAACTTTTTAAGTTTGTAATTTGTATTAAAAATATATAAAAAATCGGACCGCATTTAAAAAAACACAGGACCGGACCGGAACGCATTTCAAATCCGGTCCGGTCCGCGGTCAGGTTTTGTTCAGCCTCCAACTTCTTGGATTTCTCTCCACCGCTTATTCCGTCATTCCCAACCCGCCATGGCCAATCGCATGATATTTCCTATCGAAGACCAACTCCTAGTCATGAGGCTAGAGTCTAGGTGTACTGAGGCTTCGCTCGTGCAAACGAGACTAAGATACTCAGTCCCTGATTTTGTCAGGTTACATGCCCCATGCCCTGATGAGCATGTTCTCATGCTATGGGAGGGGGAGGTGGCACTTTACGCGGAGTCTATGGCCGCAGGTCTTCGATTCCCCTTCTATGCGGAGATAAATAGGCTTAATAGGGAAAACATTGAATGTTCTAGAGTCTACCTGTTGCTTTTTTCTATTCACGAATTGGACGATTCAATCAAAGCTGCAAATTGAAAAGAACCACGATTCTTAGTCCTTATCCCGTCATTTAGGGTTGTTCACCGGTACCGGCGGTGGGCCGGTTAACCGGCACCGGCACTGGTCACCGCTCCCCACTTAGTAGTGGGGGCGGTGCCGGTGCCCATTTTCACCAAAAACCGGTGAAAATGGCGGTGGCGGTGAAACCACCCACCGCTGGGTGGTTCACCGCCAGAACCGTTTTTTAATTTTTTTTACAGATGCAAACAGCGTCGTTTTGGGTTAATGAGATGCTTTTAGGGTTTCATCCCCCCCTTCGCGAATCACTCCTCACTCACTCAGTCACTCCTCAGTCCTCAGCCAGCGCCCACAGCCTTCCTCCCCTCCCTTCGCGTCTGCCCACTGCCTAGTGCCCCTCCGCCCTCCTCCTCGCCGCCTGCCACCGTGGTAAGTCTCTCTTTCCCTCTTAGTCTCTCTATCTGCCTCTCTCTATCTCTCTCTCTCAGATTTTCTTTTTAAATCTGTAGCAAATGGAGACTTGCGGATGTGCTGGATTTTGGTGGAGACTTGCGGATTTGCTGCACTTGTTAAATCTAGTGCTCTATTTGTTGGGTTTTGGTGGAGATTCTCTTGCAATTTGTTGGATTTGTTCGGTTTGGGATGTGGGTTTGCGATTTGTTGGATTTGTTTCAATTTGCGATTTGTTGGGTTTGATTTGGGTTTGTCATTATTGCCGCCACCGGCAAAACCGGCACCGTTAAGTGCCGGTTTCCTCCCTTCACGATGGCGGGGGCGGTGTCCATTTTTGGACAACCGCCCATAGCGGTGGTGGTGGCGGTGGAGGGCATAACAGCCACCGCCACCGTTTATTCACAGCCCTACAGTCATTTTTATTTTCACATGAAAGATACTCATGACCAACCGGGTGAATCTCAAGCTAGGCCTGTAATGTAGGAGGAGATGTATTTGTAAGGATAAAGGTCCCCCCCATTTGTTGCGTTGCTTTTGTGTTTTTTTATTTATTATTTTTCGTTACTGTTTTTTTTTCTACTTAACTTAGGAACTACACGACTGCCCTGCCACTAACAGCAGCGTCGTTACACTGGAGAACTTCAGATGGCACCTCCCTCGACAGGCACGTTTCCTTGATAATCAACATCTCTTCCCCAATGAGCTAACTCATGTGCCAAACCATTTGCCTCACGTGGAACCCACTGCATCTGCCATCTACTGTGATTACTGTAATGCCTTCATAGTTTCCACTTCGCCCTCAATAATCCAATCCGGCATGATGTCCGCCTGTATAACTTGATTAATAACAGTATGTTAATCTCCTTCCAGTACCACATCTTCTACCAAGCATTCCTCCGCCAATGAACAAGCCAAGCGACCGCCCGAGCTTCGCCTTTAAGTGGTTAGTTACTTTTGTTGGCTTTTATCCGTTATTTAATGCGATATTGGTGCGATGAACGCGAGCGAAGACTTTCAGTCGAGCAAGCGATGAACCACTGTTGACCGACTAGTACACACAAATCAAACTTTGAAGGAATGAGGGAATTGGAATCCAGAGAATTGAATACGTTTTACATCACCATATAAATTAAGCTTCTTATCTTTATATGTTTGGGCAAAGTTTTTTTTAGAAGAAAAATAGAAGTAGAATTCCATGAATGCTAGATAACTTTTTCTATAAAAATAAAATTCTATGCAACACGTAGTACATTTGCGGAAAAGACGTTGGATATAAAGTATTTCTAATTACCTAAAAAAAGAGCATAAATTAATGAGGGGAATGATAATGTTTTACAACCGGTCAAAAATGTTCATTGAATGTCACTGTTATTTTTCAATACCGTTTCAAGAAATAGAGAAGATGCCCCCCCCCCTTTTTTTTTGCACTTTTTATCCTAGTGAGTTACTCCCATTAAATTCACTGTATTTGTATGCATAAATACGAACGAAGTCAGATATGGTCGACTAGTTATAAGTTTAATATCTAGAAAAAAATATACTAATTATAAGTTTAATACAAGCTTTCTTAGGTATAGTTTTTATGATATGATTTTTAAAATTCTTTAAACACACTTTAAATTTATAATTATCTCATAATAAACTTTTTATCACCATCATATCCAACCACAATAAGCTTCATATTTATTATTAGTTATGGATCAATTTGAACATTTCGCAGCAGATGAGGAATGTCTATGATCATGATCAAAGAGGATCTGGTCATACTTGGTCGCAACAGGTGGGTTTATGGCTAAGGGTTATTGGTTCTGATTATCTTCATATTCATATTTTAACTCATTAATTTTTTATTGTTCTATTTTTAGCTGGGTAGATTAATTCTAGCTATATGACTCGATCCATCTCGAGGGAATATTCATTTATTGACTAATTATTAGTCCGTTCTGATGTGCTATCAAATTTGGCTTTAACTGGTTTAAAACATTTTTCTATCAAGAATATAAATTACTTTCGAGATAATTACAATACCACCATCATGGAAAAGGCTGAGAGGCAGGCAAACGGGTTTGACAAAACTACTCTTCTATATATGAATAACGTATGCTACTAATTTTTAGCATAAGTTAAAATTATATTATATTTATTTCTTGTTGGGACCCTATTATTTAACACTACAATTCCTTGTATCCACGATCGTTAATGATAAGACAAAGAAAAGAAAAAAAAAATCTAACTGTAACTACCAGTAGATTTTTGTCTTAAAGCTTTAATAGTAATGGTTCCTTGCATATAGACAGACAGTGAGATAGATATATACCGTTTTGACATTTCTTTTAAGAAACAAATTCAATTTTGAGAAATATTTATACGAAATAACAAACAGTCAGAAAAACGAGTTACTTTAATTGTGGTGTACATTTAATTCTAATTAAACAGAGACTGCTCCAGCGTCTCTTTTTTTTTTTCTTGTCCAATATTTCTGGATTGTCAAACAGGTCCGAATTTGTTGTCTCGAGAATAGATACGACTTACTTAGAAAAGAAACCGAAACGTTCAAGAGAGAGAGGCTCTGCCTTCTGCCTTCTATCTAGAACCTTTTTTCCTCCCCCTCTTGTTGGCTCCAGTGCTTCAGTTTCCGGCGGTGGGAGGAGCTCCGGCTCTTCCCACCGCTCCCCCTCCTCCCCCTCCTTTTTCCTTTTCCTCTTTCTCTCCCCCCTCTCTTTTCCTCCTTTGTTCAGAATCAAGACGGTTTGATCCCGATGCCTCGGTGTGTCTCCGGTGGACACCGCCTAGCTCTTTGCCGTCTCCTCCTCCTGACGAGCACAACCATATCGGTCCGGCCTCCAGCAGACGGCGCGTTACGTCTCAAGCGCCCCATGCGCCGCGCGTGGATCTCACGTGCCCGACTCGGGGGCCACCTCCGGTTTGTTTCTGGCTATTTGGGCGGCCACACGTCTTCTAGTGGGTTCCTGCTTCCCCTCCCGTGCACGACGATATTGTTTTTACTACCTTTAGGCGGCGCTTGGTGGCCACGCGCCGATGCCTTTCTCGGTGTTTTGGCCAATCTGCTAGTTCGTGGTGGAGCCGATTCCGTCTTTGTTGCTGTTTGTTGTGTTGTTGTTTTGTTATGTTGTTGTGATTGGCCGTTTTTGTGTTTTTCGGCTCCTGCGTGAGCTTTTTCCGATCCCCTGTGGATCATTTCTACCCTTGTTTGAGCTTTCTGTACCGGGCTGTGGTGCTTTCCTTACTAGCTTGTAAAGGTCTTGGTAGATGCGTCTACTGAGTCCGGTCGTCGCTCCCACTGCTTTGCATGGAGCATATAGCGGCTTTCTCCGATCCGATTTAATATTCCGCCGGTGTTCATCTACTTGTCTTTGTTCGGTTCCTCTTTGGAACTTGATCGAAAAAAAAAATAGATACGACTTACTTACCCCTGCCCGTAAAAAATAAAATGTAATAATAAATTGGTCGTTGACGAATACGAATGTAAGAAAATTTATAAAACAAATTCAAAATGTGAGGAACAAAGATATTAGGTCAAGGTCAAGAGTAAAATGGACAAAGATACGACCGAATAGATATAGAACAAGAAAGAAAAAGGAAATAAAAGGCTTATGATAAATGAAATATTTTGTAATTTACAAAAAATTAATTAATAACCTGACGCCGAACAGAATAGAGATTATTCTGTAGGCTAGTTCAATAGGCAATTTGCAAGGAAAATAAAAATTCGCCCCAAGAACTCAGAGAAAACTCTGGGATTCAATAAAATTATCAATAGTCAGGAATGATAAAAAACAACCCACAAGCCGGGTTAATATAGCTAAATCCGACCCTTAATAGGATTTTACCAAAAATAGCAAAACCCTAAAAGTTTTACCAAAACGAAATACAGAATGAAATAAATAGAATGCCAAAAATCAGGCCCAAATAGGATTCAGAATTACTTCCTAATCAATAAATGGAAGATTACCATAAATATAAAAAATTAACTAAAAATAGGGATTCAAAAGAGAAAAACAGAGGATTTAGGGCTCGTAACGAGGTGCACGAAGCACAGCTCGGTGGCCACGACGTGCGCACTGAAAAGGGCTTTCCGAATTGGGGTCACGGGCGCGAATCGAACACTTGTAGCCAAAGTTATGGCCAAAAAACCGACACGTGCACGAAAACTGCCCCAATTAGGCTAGATCACGATTTCTTGACATCCTTGCGTTGATCTGCCCGCTCCAGGTAATTCAGGGTCATCAATGTGCAATCTGACAGCTCAGCGTCATCTGACTCGAATCCCCCTGCACCGTGCAAATGCTAGTGATATTATGATTCGGTCCATTTACTCTTCCTTTTATTTTTGTTTTTGTTTTAATCTACTCCTCCCTTTCTTTGTTTAAAAGAAAATAGATAAATACAAGTGTAATTTGCGCAAAAATCAAATACGATTATTTTAAAACTCATTAAATTAGTCTCTAAGATTTAAAATTCATCAAAGACTTTAATCTCTCTACATATCTTCAAATACTAAAGATTCAAAACCGTAGGGATTAGTTTGATGGATTTAAAAGTTTTGGGATTTATTTGATTTTAATTTAAATCATATAGATGAATTTTATATTTATAAAAAAAAAGGGGAGATGAAGGAATACAGATACAATTACCACATTTTAATCTAGAGCAAAATTTGTAAAATGCGAGTAAGATTTGCAAATATACAATACGGATCGTATGTTTCCAATTTGATCGCACGATTGATAGCAGAGATATATATGTACTAAAATCCAGCTCAGAATCTAATCACCCAACATGTTTTAATAATGATACTGTCTGAGTTAGCTGGATGCATCCGTCTAGTTGTGGTAAATAAAATAAAAAAACTCGTTAATAAAATGTATTATTTTTTTTGTTGGTAAGTTCCACACAAATTTGAGATAACATAATAATTAATTACACAAGTTGTCATTTGTGCATTTCAAAGTTAACCCGTGACGTGAAAACGACGAGTTTATTAAACTTGTTATCCTATGAATTCCCTTGAAAAATAAAAAATTCCATGAGAAAAAGACTAATATGATTAACTTGACCGCTGAATTGTGTTGCTGTCGTTTTAAGAATACGCACAGAGTCGTCTCCATCTAAAGGTTCGGATGGGGAATACACCATAAATGGGGGAGTCATTTTAAGACTTCGCACAGAATCGTGTCCACGAGCCACCCCGTAAATGGGGGAGCCTAGATCTGGCTGGGCTCCCCCCGCGAGGGGTGGCAGTGAGCCACCTCTCTGCCTCCCTGGTTTTTGAGGTGGCCGTGAGCTGGAATAGATATTATGCTGAGCAATAATATGCTAAGCAATGTTGAGCGTTGGCCAGGATCAAAACTTCACAATTCGACGGCCCAGAATACGCCACATCATTTAAAATGAAATTACACGCACCCGACCTGACAAACCATATCCCCCGACCTGTTTTGCAACATGACCCGCGATTTGAAATTTTTTGTTAGCGATTTCATACCCGCATCCCCCCTTCGTCACCAGCTCGCACAACAGCCAGCTCTGTCGCCCAGCGCCCAGCCCTGTCGTCCAACCACTTGTCGCCCACCTCCTGTAAGTTATGCCATTCTTATTTACTTGCAAGTTCTGCAAACGAATGAAATGGACAGATGAAAATAAATAACAAAATAAAAAAAGATCGGTTATAATGAAGTTGCTTCTGTTCTTTTTTAGCAATACGAATTTCACTGGTTATTAAAATTTTGTTGTTCCGGTTGATATTGATGACTTCATATGCGGAATGGATGAGGTTCTTGTGGCATTGTAGTGCAGTATTCTGAGTTCTGAGACAGTGGTATGTCAATGACTCAGATAATAACTGTTGGAGGAGAAAACTACTTTGCACCATATTTAATTCTTTCTCCACCAATCTCCTCTTATCTCATTTCCTTTTGTCTGGTGAAAGTAGATGTTTATCTTTCTTCGAAATTAAGAGCATTGCCACCTTTCTCAAATCTATACTCTTTGAGGATCCATAACCGTATTTCACCTCCTAGCTCTCTTGCCTCAACTGCACAGATCTTCTAAGGTTGAAGCTGCAGTAACCCATAGTTCTCACAAACTAATTGTTAAGTCTTCATATGCCCAAACAATTTCTTTTTGTAGTTTCTGATTCATTAAACTGTAATATCACAGATAGTTTAGGAATGTACCTATTATGGTGGATCTTCTTATTAATTTAGCGTGTGGTATAAACCTTGATAAATCTTGTCCATGGCACAACAATTGAGTTATGTTTTTTACAGGTTTTCTCTCATTGCAAATCCTAAAAAGTGACTTTTTGTAATATATACAATATGCGATGCCACCGTACATTTTATTCTTATTCTTTCTTTTGGAATTTGGGAAGCCTAATCTTTTCTCTTTTCCACTTTGGTTTTCCTTTTTGGGATTTTTAGGGTGAGGGAATTGTGATGGTTCCTTCCTTCTTGTGAATATTTAGATTATGGCTTTTTAGCTTATGCTAGTTTTTTTTTGCTAGGCTAGATTCTGCTAGTTACTAGAATATGTAAAGTTGAATCCCAAAAGAGGTCGCGAGGTGCTTTTATTCAATCTGTCATTTAAGTCTGCATATGATGGTATAGGTCCACCATGTTTTGGGGTCAGATGTTTTCGTTCTATGGCGATAGAAATGGTGGAAATCACAATTACTTGTACTGGATGCTCTCAACAAGGGCGGATTCTGACTATTGATAATATAAGGAGGAGGAGAATTTGTGTGATTGATTGGTGTTATTTGTGCAACGGAGCTGCGGAATCTATTAATCACTTGCTTTTACATTGTCTAGTGGCGATGAGATTGTGAGATTTTGTTTTTCGTATTTCTCATAGAAAGGATCTGCTTACCAACTCGGCGTCCCTGGGTCACTACCACTAGTAGAAAAACCTGCTTCAGCCACGCGGTAAGTTCCGGACGTGGGTAAAGCGCAGGCTTCTTCCACCACTCAGTCAAACTCGTCGAAGTTGAAGATTCACAGCTCGACCGCAAGTCAGCGTCGGCTTCCTGGTCGGCGAATGTCCAAAACGAAATTACTGTAGCACTTATATAATTCTTTTTTCCAACTCCACACTACATCGACGAACCAGCCGTCGTGGGTGCCATAGTAACCCAGTCACCTTTCCTCCACCGCCTGGGTTCGTCAAGAAAAATCCCAGAGCCGACGAAGGTGGTCGTCGCCAACGATTTTTTAGTGCGATATTTATGCCAACCACAATCTTCTTGCTCGTCAAGGATCTCCGGTGAAAAAATCCGGGGATGTCGTAGCTCAGTCGAAATCTCAGAAACCTGGGATCACTCTGCCAAAGGTCTCTGTGATTTGGGTATAACTCGGTTGCTCCATCAGACAAAGATGAACTTTTTCAGGCAAGGGTTTTTTTACTCTGTGATTTGGAAAATAGCTAACAATATGTCTCTGTGATTTGGAAATAAGCTGATGACATATGTTCCCAAATTTGCAAGATTCTTGCCGTTCACAATCTCTGTTCGTCTCCTCTCCTAAATTAAGCAATTTATCGTGGAGTCCGGAGAGAAACTCTGCTCTTGTTCTTTTTTCCATTCCTACCAAAAGTATGTTTTCCATGACTTTAATATATTGGTTTTATGGAGATCTGTGAATTTGTTTCTCACGATACTTTAACGTTTTTGCAGCTTATTGGAACCGATCATTGTTCCTTTAATTCCACATAGAAAGATCTAGGGATTGATGATTTCCGGAAAATTCCCAATGGTGTCAATGGTAATCATCAAAATTGGTACTTAACTTTCCTAAAATCATATAAACTGCTCTGAGAAATTATCTGGGGCCAACTTATGCTATTCTACTTTTTAATTCTTCTCTATGTGGTGATGGGAATCTGTAGGTATCGAGGAGAAAATGCATTTGGTATTGGATATTATGGTCGTAAGCAGCAATAGATTTCCTGCTTGTTTGCATATAAATAGCTCCATACAAAAACTCCTCTAGAAATGCTACTTTTCTCTGTCTCATTTGTTATGCAGGAATCTGGCCAATTTTTTTGTCATTGATTATGTTCGGATAACAGGCACATAATAGTATTCTATTTATCTGATTGTTTAGATAATGCAAGATCACTACTTAGTCTATTAGACTTTGGCTTCTGAATTTGTGGTGGTAGATAGAGGCTGAAGCACTTGTGGTGAATTAATTCTGAGTTTGATGCTTAATTGGTTATTACCATTTAAGATGATGAGGAATCCCTGGACATGGCAGGTGTAAAAGATATGTACAAAGTTTTGTTGTTGAAAGACCCAGCTAGCCAAGAGAGGAAGCTTGAGGAGATGGAGAAAAATCAATGTATACTAAAGGCTTTGGAGGCAGTCGCCAACAATTGGTTAATGGAAGTTCTCCTGTTGTTGAGATTTCACTCCCAAATGGAGTTCATCACTGTTAAAATCTCCATACTTGTTCTGATGTTTAGAATTATTGCTGGCTTTTTAAATATCTAATTGGCTTTTTGAGAAGCTAGAAAAGTTGAAGAGGTTTTGGAGATGAACTTGTAGCTGGAAAATGAAATTGCTTCAGGGAAGTTGTAAACTGTGATACACAACTACCCTAGAAAGTTTGGAAGATGAGCTTTTATATGGTAGAATTACTTGTTCTCTTTGCAATTGTTGGTAAAGATAAAAAAAACCATATTAGATAACTACCTGAAGAAGTATGTGAAATTTTATCTATTCCATTGTCTTGAATGTTTTGGAATCTAATCAGAACTTTTAGATAACTACCTGAAGAAGTATGTGAACTTTTATGATCTGTCCTTTGTGTTTTAGGGCCTTATTGCCTTCTAAGGTTTATTGGTTCCTTTATGCCGTATAGGTCCTTGATTTGCATGTTTTACCCCTCCCTTAATCCATCACATTTCTTTGCCGTGTTTTCTGTTTGTTGATCTCTTTTTGTTAGGTTGTGCTGTTGCTGTTTTGCTGCAACCATAATTTGAGCTGTTGTTTCGCGGCTGCTGCTTCTGCCTCTGTGCTGCTGTTGTTTCTGTCTGCTGTTGTGTTTCCTTGCACACTTGTTTCTGCTATCTGCTGTGCCTGTTCTATGTTGTTTCTGTTGTGTCTGTTGTTGCTGTTTTTGCAGTCGTTGCTCTGTTTCTGTTGTACATCATTGTGGCTGTTTTCCGCAAACTGTTTTGTATACCAAAAAAATAAAAGAAAGTGGCTCGAAGTGGTTCACCCCCAAGGTGAGATGATGACAGATGGGCATTACATGTTTGAGCTTGGAGAAAATTTAATTTCTCACTGTAATTTCACTTAACCCCTAAACTACCAATCCATTTTTAAAGGGGGTAAAACCCTATTTTACTGTCGTTATCGTCTATTTTACCAAATTCTACGAGGAGACAATCTCAAAAACTTTTTCCATGAAACTGTAGGAGTCAAACGTGAAAGTTCTATTGTCCTTGCAAAGACCTTGTTTAACTTTTAGCACTTGTTATGCTTTTAAGCCACCCAAGGTCTCATATTCTCAACGTTCTTGTAGACAAAATTGAAATAAATGGTTAAGTAAGATGGAATGCTTTTCCTTTTGCCCTGTCCCACGCTCCCTCTATATTTCAGAAACAACTTAAAATCTATACCAAGGATTATTCATACAAAAACGATGGAGGGAATTGCCGCAAACTTTGAAACATAGGTTGGTATAGATGGGGAAGGTACAAACATTATGGATCAGTGTAGGAGATAAAAAGCTACCAATAAACCATATAGTACATCACACATCGTTGCTATATTGGAACCATTTTCTTAGAGTATGGTCTCATAAATTATTGGACCGGTTAGAGAAAATATTATAGTAAATGGTATTACCTACAGACAACGCATATATTAGAGGGACATTAAATTACAGCAATATTTGCAATCCCAAAACTCATCGAATTTCACATTTAATGTTGTACCCGGGTAGTTCAGCAACTATGTGCATGCACTAGAATCTAATATTTTAAGCCAAGGTTTGACATTGAAGCTATCCTTGGACTGAGACACAGACGGGACAATCTAAAATTGGCTTTTGGCATTGGGCGGGAAAAATGTTGGCGCCCACGAAATTTAGTAGAAAGTAGAAACTAGAAAAGGACTTTGTTGGCTATCTTTTTCAAACACCAGTATGTTTTCAAATTCTGCGTCCACAGAGGAGAGTGCGGAACCCGCTTCGCAGCTAGCCAAAGGGCATGCTCCTGAAAGCCAAACTACTCAGGTGTGTTCTTACGAAAACTCGAATGCTCTGCTATTGTGTTATGATGCTCCATTTTTTTGAAAGATCAGACTATTCATTTTTCGAATGCGATCATGTTAGTTTACGACATTGAGGCTTCGAATGAACCTCTTACATACTTCTGGCTTCGGTTTAGGATGACGGCAAGTTAGTTTAGCATGCTTCCGTTCAACTTATAATGCTCTGTTCTTGATGTGGTTGTGTAGTCTGCATTGCCCAGAGTACATATTGGAACTGTAAATGCGTAGATGATTTTTGGGTGGGTCTAGGGTTGTCTCTGGCACACAAGGGTGGTATTCAAGCTGACTATGGTAGTTATCTAAAGTTTACTTTGTTTTTGTTCAGACTAGTTGTTCAGCTTGGTTTATTGGATGGCTGGAAGTGCAAAGCGAGACAGGACAGATTCTGCCTCAAGATGGAGCAACTCCTGGGATCCCAAATGAGCACGCAGTAATGTAAATCTGTAAAAATTGTGAAATTGAAAATGATATGAATATGTTAGATTTGGCAATGAAGTCCATGTACAGAGATGGACAACACTCTGTTTTGTTATTTGATTGTACTCTGTAACGATCTCTCTCTTGAGAAGTCTAGCTCAATTAATGGAGGACAATGCAAAATTTAAAAAATAAATAAATTGCACTAAAATTTGAAAATGATATAGAAAGTTCACGTTAAAAAAATCTCAGAGTGCAAAACTTCGAATGCATAACGTGAACCCATAAAGCAAGAATGAACTGCAACAATGCCCACATGTCAATATGAAGCTGTTGTGACCACCATTGTCGTGGGCAAAATTATTTCTCTACGACCATCCTCTCGTTGCGGTAGCTCACAAATTTGACCGAAAGCAATTTCGGCGACTATTGCCCAGTCGGGAGTGGCCATTAGCAACGGAAACAATCGTCAACGCAAGTCTAGTTGGCCCGTCGTAGTTGAGTCAAAGAAACCGATTTGGGCGGCGACTTGGGATTGTCGACCAATGATGTTGCATTCCTGACGGCATGGAGATCGTCGGCGTAGAGCAACGGGGACCAGTCCGTCGAAAAAGCGAGACCCATCGACGACGGCAAAAATAACATCTCCCAACGAACTTCATAGTCACTGTTGCCTCCCTGCCCCGACAGAGGTGTTGAGTCGTCGAAGACGAGCTGCCTTGACGCTGCAACCTCAACGAAGCTTCGACGACCCATTGTCGTGGCTGAAGACCTTTTATGACGACTTATGCCATTTTTCCCTACGGAAGCCTCCGTCGGCGATGGCCGATTTTCTACTAGTGTACACAAGTGCATCTGCTCCACTCCTTTGCCAGAGCACTTGCAACATAGAGCTATGTTTCCTCTTGAGGAGTCACACTATTCAGGACTTGTCTAGTGGTCTCAAGTCTACCCACTGAACCTACATTACAAACCAATAACTGTTAGCCCAATGTTGTTTTTATAATACAAACCATATTTGATTTTGATGATAACAAAAATTTCTAAATTTTGACGACTTTAGATTTGATCTTGTCAATCCAATTTACAAGTTGTATTTCAAAAGGATTGAGGTTTCTCTCTCTAAATGTTTTATAAGTGGATTTGAACACCATTACACAAGTTAATAAGATCAATTTTTCCCTTTGTAGGTGTTTAAAAATGTGTTCGAATGGTTTGGACGATTTAAAGTTGCTGTTTTTCTCTCCAACACTTATAAGTGTCAACACATTGAGTGATGGTGTCGACACATTGCACTTACTCCCGAGAGATGAAAACATGGTGTCGACACATTGCACTTGCACACGAGACATCATTTCCAAACCAAGACAAGTGTTGACACATTGACCTTATGGTGTCGACACATTGCACTGACTCTCGAGAGCCCAACACCAGTTCATTTTTTATGTGTCAACACAAGCCACAGGTTTAATGAAAATTTTGAAAAGTTGTCAGAACCTTCAAATCACTTCAATATGATGTGGACGCCTCTCCAATGGTCCTTTTTGCTAGCCTTGATTACCGATGTAGTCAAAGAAGATTTAAATACAAGAGTTAAGATGAAAGAGACAACGCTCACCACACGAACATCTTGCAATTATTCTTCGACCTAACTTCTAGAGAGAGAGAGAGAGCTTTGAAGAAGAGAGAAGATCGCACCTACCAAGAAAGCCTTCAATTTTCCTGCCAAACGTCAGCTTTCTACTGAGATTTTTGTCTTCTTGCTCTCTTTTGTGCTATACACTTGAATATTTGGCTTTGAGAGCTATTCTTTGATATTCCTTTGTACTCATTCGTTATTAACCTCTTGAGTGTTGGGTAACCATTGGGTCCTACTCGTGTGGGTAGAAGAAATCCCTTGGATTTGAGATTTGTGAAGAGAGTTAAAGCGTGAGCTTAAAAAACGCTTTGTAAAGGTTCCTTAGCACTCGGGAAGCTAAGGTGTATTTACTATTTGAAGGATAGTGAGGAAGCCCAAGGAAGTCGATAGCCTTGGGGGTGGACTTAGGCAAGATTTGACTGAACCACCTAAAAACACGGTGTCATCTCTCTAACTCCATCTCTCCTTGTTGCTTGTTTCATATCTTCCTTTGTGGTAGTTTATATCTTTCAGTTATATTGCTTAGATTTCTCAAAAGTTTGAATTTTTATCAAATCCCAATTCATCCCCCCTCTTGGGTTTTTATTTAGTCTTTCAATTGGTATCAGAGCTGAGGATTCACTTTTCTATCTATGACAACCCTCGTTTGTACCTCTTTAGCTGAAGGTCAATTCACAAATAGACCACCTCTATTTAATTAGACCTGCTATAACTACTGGAAGGCAAGGATGATAATTTACATTCAGGCTGTTGATTACGATCTATGGAGATTTATTTCCAAAGGTCCTAGATTTCCTAAGACAGCTGAAGGTACGTTGACAGATGAAAAGGATTTTGATGACGTTGATCTTAAGCTTATGTTCATGAATTCTATAGCTATGAATGTGTTATATTGTGCATTGATTCAAATGAATTTAATCGTGTTTCTGGTTGTGATACCGTGAAATAAATTTGGGACAAACCTCAAGTGGCCCACGAAGGTACGAATCAAGTAAAAGAAAACAAGATTAGCATGATTGTTCATAATTATGAGGTTTTTAAGATGAAACCCGATGAAAATATTTCATCTATGTTTACTCGCTTTACCGATATTATAAATGGTCTTAAATCTCTTGGTAAAGAATATACTAATGTTGAAATGGTAAGAAAGATTCGTAGGTGTTTACCGAAAGCTTGGGACCCAAGGTCACCGTCATTCAAGAAGCCAAAGATTTGTCAAATTTATCTTTGGATGAGCTCATGAGATCTCTTATGACACATGAGATGAATCAAGAGAAGGGAGATGAGGATGAAGGAAGAGGAAAAAGAAGCATTTCCTTGAAAGCCTCATGCTCTAGTGACAATGAGTCTTCCGAAGATGATGAGGAAATCACATTGTTCACCAAGAGATTCAAGAAGTTATTCCGAAAGAAACAAGGAGATAAAGAGATTTCCAAGAAAATCTAGCTACGAAGGTGTTAGCGGTAAAAACAATGACATTATGCTTTGGATGCAAGAAGTCTGGTCATATAAAAGACGGATTACCCCAACCTTGAATCCCACAAAAAATCCAATGATTTCAATGACAAAAAGAAAGCCTTTTTGGTCGCATGAGAGAGTCTGATGAAAGTGATAGTGATCAAGAAGTTGCATATCAATGCTTCATGACAAAGGATAATGAAGATGAAGTACAAGACTCTTTAATTTGTTCTTTCTCTTTGGATGAATTACAATATTCCTTTAATGAACAATATCTTTAATTGAAAAGCTTATTTTCAAATGAACAATATTCTTAAATTTTCACGTATGTTGTTTATTTAATGTTGGTGCTTGCAAGACTAATTTTTGGTTGTTGGGTTGATTTGTATTTGGATTATAGTGGGACAATATGATTGAAATGGAAGGGGTCAATCCCAATATCACTAGGCGAGGGTCTAGTAGTATTTCTAACCCGGAAGGTGAGTTGTTTGTCCTTTATTTGAGCAGCTTAAATGGCATCAGGACTTGTTTAATCATTTTCTTTGGTTCGTGCATGTAGGTGACATGGTACAAGCAGACAACTGGAAGATAGTAGATGCTTGGAGCATATAGTGGAAGGACGTTGAGCATGCGTACGATTGGTACAATCAGTACACAACAATCAAAGGCTTTAGCATCCGTATACATACCGGTGTCAAGCATAGAAAACATGAGTATTTGACAAGTAGAGCTTTTTGTTCCTAGTACAAAAGGGATGAAAAAAGAAAAGAAATTGCTTGTGCCGGTGAAGCGAGTGCGATGAAATACATGATGTGTGTCTCGCAAGTTGTATTGTTCAACAGCAATCTAGTGGGAAGTATTGCATCTTTGAATGATGTTCGCAACATAATTATGGGTTTGCGACACTTTCGAAAGTTCACATGCTCCGATCTCAAAGACACATGAGCGAGTTGTAGTGTGTGGAGGCTATAGCTTCAGATGACAACTTGATAGCAGCGCAAGCTGAGGGTAGACAACATGTGGGCTTCACTCATTAAGACTATAAGTTGCTGTAGTTGGTGTTCTTGTTAATTGGTTTGGTGATTAACTGAAGAAAGATTCAGAGTTCTTTTTTCGGGTCATGATGGAGGAAGAAGAGCACATTACTATCATCTTCTGGTCAGACCATTCCATGCAAAATGATTATGTCATCTTTAGGGACTTCATGTCATTTGACACCACATATAGGACGAACAATGAGCACAAGCCATTGAAAGCATTCCTAGGGGTGAACCATCACAGAAAATCGGTCGTGTTCGGGGCATGCTTATTGTTTGATGAGACGATGTAAACATTCGGTTGGTTATTTCAAACATATGTTGAGTGTATGAATGAAAAGGCTCCTGAATCTCTGTTCACGGATCAAGATGCAAGTATGCTAGCTGCAATCCCATCTGCCCTACCAGACACACCAGTTTTTGTGTGCATGACATATATCTCAAAATGCATGGAAGAATTTGGGACCATTGTTTGGCAAGAAGGGCTTCAAAAGAGACTAGTGGAGGCTTCTGTTCGACCACTAAGTAGATGACTTTGAACAGTGTTGGAGTAAAATGATTGAGGAGCATGAACTCCAAGGCATTAAATGGTTGCATAAGATATATGAAAAACACGAGAAGTGGGCACTAAAGTATGTACGCAATGTTTTCTGTGCTGGGAAGAAGACGACTCAGTTAAGTGAAAGTTTCAATGCGACATTGCGTAGGCACTTGAACACATTTATGAATATGGATAGGTTCCTACAAAATTTCTAACAAGCAGTCGATGAGTTACGATACAATGAGTCACGGGAAAAATTTTAAATGCTCGATACATTAAACAATTGAACCATTTGGGAATTTTTTATGTGATCATGCGGCAGAAGTCTACACTCCCACTATGTTGACTATTTTCTGGAGCAAGCACGGAAAGTTGGCTATCTTAGTTTGACTGTCGGAGGGAAAATATTGTGACCGAAGAGGTAGATGTACACGTATGCAGTCGGGATATCACTCATGATTGTTCAACAGCTAAGCCTTATGTGATCAAGACGGAGAATGAATTTCACCAATGTGGTTGCAAAGAGTTCAACTTTGTAGGTGTCATCTACAATCACATTATATGGGTGCTTACTAGAAGGGAGAGTTGTGTGTATTCCTGATGGGTATATTCTGGCTAGATGGAGAAAAAAATGTTAGAGAGTCAGTTGTGTCGATTTACAGTTCACATGATACGGCTGATCCGATGTTGGTAAAAAGGATAAATTGCAGGAGATATATAAACCAATATGCTTCAACTATTTAGCGTTATAGGAAAGAACTAAATCTTGGTCAATCTTTGAGCGTTACCACACTGCACTAGAACATGATCTTGCTAAGTTGTTGTTGGATGATGAAGATCCTTCTGCCTCTGTTAGAGCGGGTTCTGGATTGGATATTGATACAGAGATTGTTGTAAAAGGTTTCAAGACGCGGCAGCCAAATCATAAAGGGAATAAACGATTAAAGAGCGGACTTGAGCGAAGGAGTTCACGTGGTCGTGCTCGTGGGTTGGTCGTGCTTCGTCACAACCAGTGTCTTGTCGTTTGCAACTATTTTATGAATTGGAGGTATGTTTTCTAATTTGATGCTTAAAGTTGAAATTTAAATTACCGAAGCATTTATATTTTTGTATTATTCCTTCGTAGGTATCCAACGAGGACGAGGAAGAGGACAAGGAGGAGGAGGATGACGGAGAAGACGAATCGCTAAGTGGACGATTTAGGAGCCTTGGCAAGTTGTAGAGCTTCTTCCTCTTTCTGTGCTCTTATCCCATTTTTGTTTTGATGATGTTTCAATCTTTGGGTTGTAAACGTTTATGGTCTATGTACAATCTTTGGGTTGTAATGTTTATGTTCTATTTTTTTGTCTTACTGGAAAAAAATAGTATAGCGAAGCTAAGCTCTACATTGTGTACATAACAAAGGTGAAAAAAGACATGTGTCGCTACTTAAGTGGTGCCTACGTGTTTTTCGTCAGCCACGTAATCAAATCCGTTATCCTATCTGACGGAGGACCAATGTGAGAAAAGTTCCAAACCTCAGGGGCTCCTGCAGGAGAAAAATTAACCTAGGGACCAATCTGGGAATCAGTCATACCCCAGTGACTGGTGGAGTAATTTACCCTAAATAAAACCCACACATAACCAATAAATATGATTCTCAGCATTTTAGAATGTTCAATCTCTTTCATACGTAGTTCTTAACTAGTATGAAGTTGCGCTTCCATCACTCGCATCTTTTCCTCCATTCTTTTTAGTAGATCCTCCAATCTTGCTAGGAGATCTTCTATGGTGTTCAGCCGGTGGTCAATTTTCTTTATTTTTTTCACCAATCATACAAAACAAAACAAAAATTTTAGGATGCAAACACCACCAAAGTATTTTGCCAAGAGTTTTTTTTTTTTCGTTTGCGATAGTTTAAGGTTCATCACCCCCTCAGTCAGACCGCTCCTGGTGTCTATTGTTAGGAGTTATGCAGGGGAAATTACTATTTGCTGGAAGCTTCTGTCTGTGATTACTACTTCGAGTGAATAAAATATGTGGGTTATACCAATTTGCAGCAAACAAACGAACCAGCTAGTCAAACAAGAACCCGTTCTAGACTTGGTACTAATGGATGCAGCCCTGTATTCCCTAGGATGGCTACCAATACACTGTAGGGAAATTTCCATAGTATAAGGAAATAGCCTCAAATTGACTGACGATTCATGGCGAAACCTATACACGGTTAGTGTATAAAACTTTATACACAATCCAAAAAAAAACATCACTACGAGTATGAAACATGAGATTATCCAGCTAGTTCGTCACGTGATGGAATTATAGGCACAAGGAAATTCCCAAATGGAGAATCGAAGATCCTAAAATTTCCTGTGGAACCATCTTGTTGTGCTTGTGTGACTGCAAGATTTTTGGCGTGGTGGTTTGTCATATTGGCTCCACCAGGTTGGGTAACTCGAAGCTACAAAATTCAGTCACAGACTAAATTCAAGTGGTCCAAGATATTACATAAGAAACTGTAAGAGCAGTCAAGGAAATCACAGTTACCTTGAAAGTTTCAATGGATGTTTTAGCTCTTTCTCTCTCAGCAACAACTGAAGAGACATTTCTGCACATGTGAAGGCAGTATAAAGATATGGTACTTGTGAATTTGATGAGTATTATCCAACACCAAACTTTAATTATTTTCTGTGCAACATGTTAAGCCCTTTTTTGAGTCATTCAGTTAAAAAAAGAATGTTTTAAACACCAAACTCACATTAATCTTTCCCAACTCTAAGGAAGCTACTACGTGTAACCTGCACCCGTCACCCTTCAACATCACTAAGTGCTCTTTCTGTCTAAAAATCACAATCCTGTCAAGCACAAAACATCTTTACATACATCATGAACATTTACATCCCATATCCAGTTATTGCCCTGGGAAATTCATCTTTCACCAAATCATATAATTAGATGAAAGTTGGATATTTCAAAACTGGATACCCTCAAAAAAAACTTTCTTACATCCACACCCCAACTGCTTGATCCTACTCAGCAGTCTCTTCAACATCAGGTTGTGCACTCACAAATCGAACTCAGAAACTAAACAATTTCAAGCACCACATCCAATCTCAGATGCCTAAAGTCCAAAGCTTAGCTTAGAATTCGACTTCTACTTCTATAGTTCTCCAGATAGCTTCAGATGATTGTCTTGCCCACACCCTTAGCTTCCAGTAATACAGCATATCAAGACATCCCTATTTGCTCTTCCAGGTCAACAATAATAAGTGTCTTCGGTTAAGCTTGAAACACATCAATAACTGAAAACACGTTACCATTCCCCAAACTCCAATCAAACCCCTAGTTCCCCCCTCTACATATTACCAAGCCGAACACTTAGAAGCCAGGTTCAGAGAGAGACAGGAGGGGGGGGGGGCGGAAGAACAATTGTCACAGCGAAAACTCAAGCTAAACATTTGTGATATGATCGCATCATATTCAACTAAAAGCAAGCCATTCGCAAATCCCCTAGCTATTCGTTTCATGCAAACCCAGAACTACTTGAGTTCAGCAAATTGTATGCATGCTGCTCCATAATCACATTCTCTGGTCTATAGAAATTAAAACTTCCAAGTTCGGAATTCATCACAATCAGTCCAAAAACTTGATCTAATTTCCAATATCATCAACAATATAAAGCAGTTAGATTTTGTGCGCTTACTGAAACTCGACGTCAATTGAATTACATAGAGAAAAACATAGATGGAAGAGATTGAAGGCGACTAGGATTACCGGCGAGGCGGTGGCTGGTAGGTTTTCCTCCGCTTCAGTTCAGGTTCCATATTCCCGAATTGCTTCAAGTTCGAACTGTAGATGAAAGAAAACAGGCAACGGCCCACAATTTAGTAGAGTACGGGCCTAAACGTGGGGCCAAGATCATAAATTTAGGTTGTGTTCAATTGAGAAAGGAATCCTGTTTCAGTTTCCGTCGGTGTTTAAAAAGCTACAATTGAGCCCATATATACTTCCGGTGCTTATTCTTCGCTGGAAAGAAAATTTATAAGAGTGATAAAGTTGTGAATATTTAGGTGGTGTTAAAGTTGTATTAGTATACGTGCAGGAGTTATTAAAAGAGATTGATGTTTGTAAAAAAAAGTAATAAAGTGTTGTATTAGAATACGTGTGTTTTGTGATGTTACATGTAAATATAAATGTAAGACGCAAATCCTAAAAAAATACTCTACGGAACATGGCCTAAGCTCTCTGTCTCATTTTTGTTCTCTTACATTCTTCTATTCTTTTTTTTTTCAAAGAGAACAGTACTTCAAAAATTTATTAAATAGACGCCACTTGTGGCGGCAGAATATCGATAACAAACATCAAATAGACACAAAATAAGATAAACAATAAAAATACATAAAAGCCTATTTTTCTCGTGACTATTAACCTGCAAGAAACTATCAATACATCAACTTGACAGCTATTCGACTATTTTTCTCTTTTCTTGGTTTGGTTTTAGTAATCCTATTGATAAATAAATAAATATATATGTATATATTGTACTTATATTTGCATACATTCATTAGGTAAGTTTAAATTAGATAAGCATCAAGATTGTTGTGGCTGTGGTACAAAGTGGGAATTATACCTGAGGCCCACGTCCAATAAGGCAGAACCAGGCCTCATAAGCTCATTTTGTTACCAGTCGGACCTAGACTCATGGGCCAGCCCAATGAAACTTCGGGGCTCTCTCGTCATTTAATGTCCCTACACAAATCCAATATATCCCACATGCCCAAAGTCCTTTGTGTAAGGAATAGGGTCTTTACTCAGAAAAAAGGAATAGGGTCTTTGATTAGGCTTCCAGATTATTGTTGTATACAGGCCTCTGGGGTGAAATAGTCCTGGAATTTTACGAACTCTGAAGTCACACGAAAGGGCAGTCTCGATTAATTTGTTCTCAAAATAACTCTGACATGTGTCTGATGGGGAAATTTTCTTCACCTACAGTAGTCTGTTAACTAGAAAAGCCTCAGGTTCATGCATTTAACTGTAGAGAAAACGTAACCTAGCTAGCCCACAAAACCCTAACCTATTTTTTGTTCTTTCGGCCAGCAGATAGGAAGCAATATATAAACTATAAAAGAGTTTTGAGTCAGAATTACGAGACGGTATGTGATTTGAGGATGAGCTCACGTTCAGATATGTCCTAAAGGAAACTGCCACCATGCCTAATTGCATATCGATCGTGTCCACTCAACGAACTTTTGGTAGTTAAGCATGCACTAAAGAGCGATTATCGGGACCAGAGAGATCAATAAAAGGGGTCCCACAGAAAGAAAGAAAAAAAGAGATCAAGCGGGGTCGAGGGAGGGTGAATAATTGTGGTTCTGAGCACTAAACACAGGTTTAGCATCATGAGATTCTCCATAAGAAGTTCCTTGATGTCAGACGCCACCCCACATGTGATTGTGTTCTTTGACAAGACGACATTCCAAAACCACACGGCTTAGGATATTTTATATTAAACTTTTAGTATCCCTTTGAGGATCTTCGCAATGATTTTTCTCACACCACCACTGTATATTCATAGTTTTTCTTTTCTCCATTTTGTAGCTATTTGTTTTCGAACTGATAAGACAGAAATCAGCTGATGCTAGCAATAACCAACACTTTTTGAGACAAGGGGAGAAAGGGCGCAAGAGGACGACCTCGTAATTCATAACATAAATCGGGTAGCAGGGCATCTTTGATCGAGTTAAATTCCAATCCTCCGGGTGCCCAAGCAAAGGCTAATTAACAAAAACGGGAGACTACATCGTTACGACAAACCCCCCTACCATTTTGATTTTTGGAAGTCATGTTCTTCGGAAACTTGCACGGATCGATCTTTCTAGAGACATGTCACAAATCAGATTTCGTGGTTGTGGCTGGCAAAAGTTGCAGATCCGTTTCAAGAACATTTAACCTACTTTTGACGTAGCGTAATGGAAATTCACTTTGATGCCAACCTCTCATGCGTGAAATGATGATCAGATGCATGTTATCCAAAGAAATTCAACCACTTTGGTTCTACCCAAATTCTAAAAGGGTGTACTGGCTGACTGGAAAGTCCAAAATTATCAACTTTTGGGGAAATGTACGTATAGTTGCTGTCCATGCTTAGAGAATAGTCATTTTTCTCATGATGAAGCAGCATCTTCGAGAATTGAAACGAGAATCAATCACGGTATGCCTTTGACTTGATTCCCTCTGTTTTGTTGGAGGTGGTAGTGACCAATTCTGGTGGGATCCTTAAATTTCAACCCGAATGATGTTGTAACGGACATCTTTAGATTTCTATATACTACCATTAGCTCTCTTTCTATCATCTAATTAAGATCTCCTCCTTAAATTGACCCCCCACCCCACATATCCAACCAAATCTAGAGCTATCATCATTCCGCAGTTTGTTGTGTGAACTATGGTATTACTACAATATTATGCTTTGAAAATCGTTTCCGTAATTTCAGTCTCTCACATTATCAACATTAGATAATCGTTGTTTTTCTTCTAGGATGATAATGGATGTTATTGACTTTTTTTTTAATATTTGACCACTTTAGAGATTGTACTGAATTTTGGTTTCGTATGGACCTGATAATTAACGACATTGAAAGATCAAACACATGCTAAGGCACTACAAAAAAAAACCCCACCTTTAACGGTGGCCGAAAAACGCTGTTAAAAAAACGCCGGTGAACTTTCACCCGCGTTTTTTTAACAGCGTTTGCAAACGCCGAAATAGGTGCATCGGGATAGATTTTTAGCCGCGTTTTTTCACAAATACTGGTGAAAGTCAACATTTAGCCGCGGTCACTCAACAACGTTTCAAAAACACTGGAAAAAAAATCCATGGAAAAATCAGTCTTTAGCCGCGGTTAAAAAACGTTTGTAAAATAATGCTTCAACAGCACTTTTTGAAACGTCGATGCTGAAGGTAAATGTGCCAACTTTTTTTCCAACTTTTTTCTTAGCGTTTTTGAGCAAACGTTCACTTCTGTTATTTCTATTTGTTTTCTGACCTTTTATCATCTGTTTTACTATTACAATACTTTTTTTGCGAGCATTACTATCATGATAAATTGCTTTTGAATTCTCACAAAAAAATGATGTTTAAAGTGAAGTAAACAAAGAGACAAAAAAGGGGACAACTGCTTGCATTAACCATAAGTTTTGATATAAATATACAGAAGATCAAGTTACAATTCAAGAAGAAAGAATTAAAACAGAGTGGTTACATACAAGTAACTAAACAATAGAATGTTAAAAAATTAGAATAATCAAGGACCAACTAAAATCTCCTTCCAACTTGTACTCATCAACATCAAAACTTACAAAAAACAAAACTTATAAAACAAAAACAAAACAGAGACATCATTTGGTAGTTTTTGTCACTAATACTTGTTCGAACGAAATACTTTACTATTCATCGCCGAAACAGTAATTTCGTCACTAAAGAGGTATTTTTAACCACGAAATTGATTTCACCGTTAATAAGTTTGCCACTAAAGAGCCAATTTATTGTAGTGCTAATTAAGAACTTGTTAACTAACTAAACTACTAGGGTGCGTTTGCACCAAAAATTTCACAAAATATTTCACCAATTCACAATAAAATACTACAATATAATCTCTCTCTCTCTCCCATAAAAAAATATAAAAAAATTACAAAAAATAAAAAAAATTACCTCTCTCTTCACTTTTTCACTAAACCCAATACCAACACTAAACTCAATACCAAAAATTTTTCAACACAAACATAACCCAAGACTCTTATTATGCACTAAGAGAATTATTTTGATCATACATATCACGTATGCATCATATATTTGTCCTCAACGACGTGTAAATGTAATGTTATCAGTATCAACTTCGAGTATAAACTAGAGAGGTGGTTGCCTAAGGACCCACAGCCAGGAAGGCCACACAAAAAAAAATTCTTCTCACCAAATTTGAAAATAAAAAAAAGTAAAAATATTATAGAGCGTTATTCCCATAATGCGAATAGAATTTGCATAAAACATTGCACTACTAAAGTAAAAATAATTACATAATAGACGCTATTGAATTCCTTTGGGTTAAATTATGAGTTAATGGTTTTAAATCTCTCAAGAGAAAAAAAACAAGGTCATGGTATATACTTGTCTTTATATAAACAAAATCATTTAAAACAGAGATTGTTGTAGAAATGATACATAATAAAATATTTGAAACTCTAAAAAGTCCTGAAAAATGTTATAATAAATAGCAGCATTCACAATTAAAAATGCCTAGTTGTGAATTTGTGTCTTAGGCCTCCATTTGTATTGACCCGCCCCTGATAGTTACTATAAACAAACCTAAAACATGTTTTTCTTTTAATAAGTACTTTTAGCAGCGTTTAAAAAAAAACGCTCCTAAAAGTACAATTTTCCAGCATTTTGTACCAGTGAGAAACGATGCTTATAAAGCCTACATTTCCTAGGCACTACAAAAAATATAGCTGTAGGTGACAAAAATCCAGGTGTCAACACTACAAAAAAAAGGTCTATAGCGGCGGTCGCTAAAAACGCCGCTAAAAGGTGTTTTTCGCAGCGTTTTTTTTGCAAAACGTCGCTAAAAGTATTACCTTTAGTGACCGCCGCTATAAACCCCCTTCTAGCAGCGTTTTGCAAAAAACCGCTGCTAAAGATATTACCTTTAGCGACCGTGACCGCCGCTATAGACCCACCTTTAGTAGCGTTTTTACAAAACGCTGCTAGAAATCAGGTATCTACAGCGGTGGCTGTAGAGTTCACCTTTAACAGCGGTTTTTTCAAAAAACCGCCGCTATAGGTATCATTTGAAAAGAAATTCAAAAATATATTTTATTTAATGTTAATAATTATTTTATAGACTATTTTATTCCTTTTAATACATAATTTTATTTTGTCATGTGTTTAAAAAATATTTTAGGAGACCTATATAATAAAATATGGAATTAAAAGGAGTTTTATGAAAATTGAAGTTGTTATATGGAATTAGAAATAATGTTATGAAAGTTATATCTATGATTGTTCTGATAATTTTCTTTTTATTGACTAAATCTAAGTAGTTTAGACATCTATTATCATATGCTTATAATGAGCATATATATTTGTAATAATTAGTAATATAATAATATTTACTTATGACATATTATTTAATTTCAAATAAAAAGATATTGTAAGATTAATTAGCTTATATAATTAAAGTACATAACTTAATATCTGGTCATAGTTGTTATGATAGTTTATATTTTTAAATTATAAATATTATATATTATTACTATCAACTTGTTTTAATTAAAATTATTAATCTAGTTATAAAAAAATATTAAATAATATGCTATGTTTTTCTAAATGTAAAATTATTACTAAATATAAAAATTTTCAAATACTATTATAATTTAAAATTGATTTTAATTTATTAAATACACATAATTAGAAATTAGAAATTAGAAATTATTTTACTCAAAATTTGGAAAAACTACAAATTAAGGAAAACAACTTTTAATTAAAACGGTACCGTTCCTCATCTGTTCCTCCTTTCTTCCCAAAAACGCAAGGTACTCCCCCTCCTTTCTTCCAAAACTTAAATTTCCGGCCCCCCCCCACGCCGAAACGCTTCCTCTGTGGACAAGGATGTGGATTTCGCGAATTATTTCTGCACCTATGCCTTCCTCTACCACCAAAAGGAGATGCTCTCTAATCGAGTCCGCATGGCAGTCGGTGGAGAGAACTTCAATCGTGACATGAGGGAGTTGCAGGACCTGTTCTCGAAGCTAAACCCTATGGCCGAGGAGTTCGTGCCTCCACCGCTGGTGGGTTTGGGTGGTGGGTTTCTAACAACAACTTGGCAATGCACGAAAACCCAAGGGAAACAGAGACTCAACACCAGGACAAGTTTGGCTCAGCGGGAGGAATCCATTCGGAGGAGTGCGTATACGAAACCCACCTACGGTTGAGTTGCCATATTTGTGTTGTTTTCCCTTGTACAAATTTTTTTATTGTCAATCTTTGCAGGTGGAAACTTTTGGAGCCATGGCAAAAACTGGGAAAATTGCATTCAGTCTTGAACAAGTACGTGCCTTTTTTGGTTGTTGTATATGTAATTCCAAACCATTGGATTTAGGGATTTAGCTTATAATTAAATTATTTTCTTTTGTAGAGGATGGTGTGGCCTTGGGAATCTAATTCTTGTTGGCTTGTTGCCAGTCAGAGGAGGATTTCTATGTGCGATATTATACTTTTCAACTTTTATTCGAAATGTGTGTTGTAATACTATATGAGAAGGCAGCACCAATCTTCATATGGTAAAAAACAGGGCTTGACTTGAAATTTGTTAATGCATCACTCGCAAATGCTTTTTCAGGTTCTTTGATTTCTCCAAAATGCACTACAACAGTTTTTGGCTTCAGCGGCGAAATTTTTCGTCGCTGAAGATGGAGATTTCGTCGCTGAATAGTTTCAGCGACCAAAAAATGTTGTCACAAATTCGTCCCTGAAAGCCCGTCGCAAAAAGTCATCAGCGACGAAACCAAATACCCGACGCCGAAAAGTATTTTTCCGCGACGAAGATATTTTTTCGTCGCTAAAACAATCACTTTTAGCGCCTAATATTTTCGCTGCTGTTGGGACGGAAAAGTCGTGGCAAAAACATTTCGTCGCTAAAAGTTGATTATAGAACACCAAAATTTGAACTTTAACGACGAGAATTTCGTCGCCAAAATCCGTTCGAACGGTTAAACACGTTCGAACGAAATGAATTGTGACGACAAGTTTTGTTGCAATTGATGGAGATATTCAGCGACGAGATCCTATTTCGTCACAAATACCGTTCGATCGATACAACGTTGGTCAAACAAGATTTTGTGGCAACGAATGCGATTCGTAACTGATATATCAACTCGTTCGAACATATAATGTGGTTCGCACGAAACATTGATCGAACAGGTTTTACTTGGTTCGAACTTGGTGATTTTTTAAATTAGCAACGACATTGTTTTATCGCGCAAAATAATTTGCGTTCGAACAGGTGAGGTCCGTTCGAACGTGTTACCCGTTCGATAGTCCGTTCGAACGTGTTGTCTTTTATTGCACCTCCCAAAATCATATGATATTCTCAAATTGAATCAAATATTGAAGTAATTCTCAACCAACACATTCTTGTAATATTTGTATCTGGAATGATTCTCAAATTACAAATTTCTACACATACAAATGTAAGATTAAATAAAAATATACGAAAGTTACGAAACAAGTGTATATAGTTAACATAAATTCAAATCTAATAAACTGTTCCATCATTCCAAAACTTAATCCAAAACTATGAACAATATCATGATATTGCACAAACAAGTGTATCTAGCTAGAATAAGTTAAAATCCAATAAATTGTTCCAACATTAAAAAACTTAATCCAAAACTATGAATAATCGTCAAAAACAATATCGAAACCCTCAAAACCTTATAATTTCTCAATGAAGTCCTACCTACGAATCTCGTTGC
Source organism: Myrica gale (assembly GCA_963930655.1). Classification (NCBI taxonomy): domain Eukaryota; kingdom Viridiplantae; phylum Streptophyta; class Magnoliopsida; order Fagales; family Myricaceae; genus Myrica; species Myrica gale. Next base: position 24,204,566 of record OZ005600.1, on the reverse strand, counting down.
GCAAATTGTGCCTTAAGCAGTTGAAGTTGTTCTTGAATTTGTCTCTGTGCCTCCTGCATTTCTACTTGTTGGCTTTTTAGGTTATCATACTCCCTCTGTCTTGACTTCAGCTCTTCTATTGTAGCTTTAGCTGTCTCTAACTCACGAACCAGCTCGAGATCTCTTTGTAATATTCCAGTAGAGGATGAGGCAGCAACAGGCTTCACAGAGCGACCCAAACCTCTGACATAGCCAGATTTTTTCCCAAGAACTTGAGTAAAAACGTCAACGTCTTTTGGTGCTCCTGACTCTATAGTAGATTGTATTAACATAAATAGACTAATATGGCAAAATAGTATGAAAAACTTACTTACAAAATTTTCTCTAACAATATCAAACACCCACCCTTCGCCATTTTTTATGATGTGTCTTACTATATAAATCTGCAGCTGTTGGTGTTCCACGCTAGGGGTCTTGCTACACAATTCATAGGCCAAAAGAAAGAACATTTAACATATTTATGAAATTAAAATGTGGTATTAAATAATTATTATACTTACCAAATTCTTTCTATGCCAAACAAATGGTCTACAACCACCAGTGTGGTGCACCTTCAATTTCGATCTATTATTGGTGTTAATTCGACTACGCTCTTTCAAATGCAATAACCTCCATAATATGCTTATCATTAAAAAAAATTCATTCTTTTTCATAAAACAATTACCTGATAAGAAGATTGGGAGAATAGCTCACAGCATGCTATCCAGTTTTCTTTAGACGTGTCGCCATAAGGATGTTGCAATTCTTCATCCTTACTCTCGAACTTCTTAAAATGTTTGTGTAATTTTGCCTTATGATTTTTGAAAGCAGCATTCATTATAGAATTCACAGTTTCTCTATCTTCCTGTCGAGAATAGTTAAGCTCGAAGTCATCCTGTAAAAAGAATATAAAAATAAATTAGTAACATATTTGATGGCAATGTAATTAAAAAATTAGATACATATCAATACACGCTCCATGATATATTCTTTTATAGAATTCGGAACCTTTGCCTAGGTTGGCGTACCAAATGGAGCATGCATTCGAACAAGTGTTCCAATCAATGTTGCAAGACGACTAGATTCATCACCGTCTGTGCCTCGGTGTCCATCGGGGATATTTACTGCAATCTTACCGCTTGCCCGCACTTTAGCAAAAGTTACACCTCTCGACTTTCCACGCCCTTTTCTGATAGGCGTAGTTGCTACAGATATAATAAAAGTGAGTTAAAAGATTCAAACCTACGTGAATGCATAGTCAAAATTATTTTACCCAAAAGTAATATAGAGTTTACAGAACTTACAGGCCATACTATTTTGTGCCAGAGGAGGACTGTTTAAAGGTGTTTCACGCGACACCCTCGGCGTTGTAGCTGGGGTAGATTGTGTAGGTTGAGAAGTCTCTGCATGGTTTGTTGAGAGGGTAGGAGCGGACCGTTGAAGTTTTCCACCTATTGCCATGATGCTAACCTGACAAATTAATAAATTGTCAATTCGTATCATCAGCGGACGTGCCATCATCAGTAGAATTCGACAAACTTTCTTCCTCATCGGAGATGACTTCTTCCTCCTCACTTTCATCATCTATAAAGTCGTCTTCTTCAATGATTTCCTCTACTTCAATTGAAGCATCTACAGTTCTGGCGGAACATCATTTCTATGCAATGGGATCAAATCATAATCCTCGAAATCTACAAAGAGTTGGAATGATTCAGTTTCTGGATATGCTTCATTTGGTACTGCCTCTTTCATCTCCTTGTCACCACTATCTACCACTTTAGGAATATCATAAATGTTCCTATGACCAAGTTGTAGTATGGACTCTTCTCGCAGTAGTCTTCTTCGTTGCAGATGAAATGGGTCGCGGGAATGTTCTAATTCCCGCGAGGCAAAGTTCTTTTTTTTTTTTGTATTGGCTGCAATCTCGTTCGAACGGTATTGATAAAATTAGATTTAATTTACTTATTTTAAACTAGGTAAATGTATCAACATATATATAATAAATGCATCAAAATATATATAGTAAATGTATATATTTGTACTTCTAATAACATTATGACGTTAAAGTAAAAAAATCTAATACCATATGAAATGACAGCATATGATAAATGTTTTAAATAATTTAAATGATTGTAATGACAAAGTTAGATTTAATTTACTTATCTTAAACTAGGTTCATGTATCAACATATATATAGTAAATGTATATATTTATACTTCTACCAACTTTACAATGTTAATCAAATAAATTGTAATACTATATGAAATGACAACATATGAATTACAGATATAATATAGAATACATTTACAATCTAATTCATCACAATAATATAATAGACATCAATATATAATATTCTAAAACGTGAACATAATATTCCAAAGTCTCAACACATAGTCATAATAAAAACATTAAAAAAACACAAAATACTTAAAACTTAATAAACTGATCAAGTGCCATTGTGTCTCACAAAATATAAATATAGTAGATGATCAAGTGTCTCGCTCATTCCTTAGTTCACAGAGCTCCTCCTTAATCTTGTCAAATCGCTCATCCATCCGCACCGTAATCTCTTCCAATAGCATGTCCATCCATGGAGGACGCTCGACCTGGCTCGAAGAGCTCTGACCAAACTCATAAGTGGATGTTCTACTCCGTCGTGTGGGAAGGCTACGAGGAGGCGGTCCGCCATCCATGGCGTCCTCATCTACATCGACATCCCCAACAACATGTGCTCCACCCTGAGCAAGATGAGCTGCACTACGGCTCAACGTACTACGACATATTGGCCCAATTGGAGTTCATATCTCCTCATCAGGAAAAATAGGAACACCAGCAGCTACCAACATGCGCGAGATCAGCAAGCCATGTGGGAGACCATCTCGCTCGGATGTATATCGTGCAGCTCGAAGAATCTGCTGAACAATAATTGTTGGGAGATCAATCGGAGTACGACGCGCAACCATAATGAAAAGCAATCCGTGTTCGAAACTGAGCTCGGACCGATGATGTTTCGGCGCCACATCCCAAACGATAATAAGATGAAGCATTCGGAAGAATCCTATCATATCACGATGGCATATCATTGTAGATGGCACAATCATTTCTGCACCCGTCACTTCCTTCCACACTTCTTCCGATGTCATGTCAAAAGGAGGGCCAATAGTCGAGTATGCCGACACCTGGGGTCTCAGTATTTCAATAAACTGAGCAATGATATTAGCGGATAGTGTGAAAAAGACTCCTCTTACTTGGATAGTCAGCTCCTCGACATTAGCATCCAGAGTGACAACTTGTGCATAGAAGTCACGCACAAGATCCACGTATACATCACCGGTAAATTCGAGAAACTGAGTCTATCCCTCAAGCTTGACAACACGCTCAATAACAACCAGTCTCTTGTAAATTAACGCTTGATGCTGAGCTAGAGATAATGACACTCTAGTTTGAGTCCCTTGCGAAGATGAGGATGCACGTCTTCTTGGTGCCATTTTCAAAACTGCAAAACAATTCAAGCTAAAGTTAATTCTTCCAATATGTTATAATGATTAATTAAAATTATAATGATACCTTCTATCTTACAATATGTTACTAATCATTAAGAACAATTTATAAAATAAATATGAAACAACGTAAACTATTTGTACCTATATCTTCAATGATTTGTACTTATAAAAATTCTTTTATCTGTTGAATTTTCAACAACGTGATCCCGAATACAAAAGTATATACACCTCTGCTAGAACTCAGTACACAACTCACATATATAAAATACCACATGACCTCTTTTAAGTATAATGCAAAAGACAGATCACCATGACACCTTAATTAAGGTTTGGTTTTTTGTTTAACATTAATTTCAATATATATATATATGCAAAATAAATATAGATATCCAAGCATGATAAACTATGCATATGGATTCAAAACCTGAACTGACATATGGATTCATGGTATATCATGGTAAATGAAAGCAAATACGTTTATGCTCTTATTCAAATATTCCTTTTTCCTAAACTGACATATTTCACTTCTAAGTCCCGATGCCCTGACCTTAAAATCACCAAATAATATACAATACACAAACAATGTATAAAACTAAAGAAGAAAGAAGAATCTAACGAATAGAGGAATACATCTTCAAATGAATAGAGAAACAAAGAACAAAGATTATGAATCAAACAAAACAATGAACCAAGTAGCAAAACAATGAATAAAGAATAAAACTAACAATAAAATGAATGACAGGCGACGTACCAGGAAGCGAGGCTGAGCGATTTGGTGGAAAAAATTGGAGATATTCGAGTTTGGAGGACGAAATAGAATTGTACTCCTGCTATTCTTCCTCTGTTCGAACAAAGGAGGTGCAGCTTTTAAAAACCAAAACGGTTCAGCAGGTAGATGAAGGTTGGCGTTCGTTCTACCGAGACATATCCGTTCGACCCCACTTCGGACAGGTGCCACAAATCGACGGGTCCACTTTTAACACGTGGCTAAATCCAACGACACCCGTTCGAATTAACTTAATACGTTCAAACAACGTCAGGCGCTGCAGACAACGCCTCACACACCACCGAATTAAAAGAAACCAAGTGTCAAACTTCATTCGAACTGACTATTAAGTTCGAACGCTAGCAGGTGTTACAGACTTCAACGAAACGTAGCTTGCGACGCCAAACTCAAAACCCAATCAAAGTCTGGCATATGGCAACCTACGTTCGAATGACATAGTATGTTCGACCGATTTCAGGCGTTACAGACTTCGACGAGACAGTTGCCTGCAATGCCTCATATGCAACAAATTACAGACTGCCATGTGGCGATATTCGTTCGAACGGACGGAACCGTTCGACCAGATACAGACGGTACTGGCATCGAAAAGACGTTGTTTGCGACGCCTCACTCAACAATTAGTTAATGTCAATAATAATCAGACCTCGTTCGACCATGTTGATGGTGTTCGAACACTGTAACAGAAACAACGTACCAACCAATTATAACAAGACATCTGCAACAACTCATTCGACCGGATTACGTTCTCACACTCGAATCCTGATCGAACGAACATGTACCAAGTTTTGCGACGACGACATGTCGTCGCAGATCTTTATATTCAGTGACGAACTAAATATGTCATTGCTAATAAACACGTTCGATCGAACTTACATGTTCGATCGAAACTTTAGTTTTACGACAACACTTGTACGTCACGGAAAAACTCTAACCAATTAACTACTAAATTATTAGCAATAGATTATGGTAAACGTCGCTGAAGTATCGTTCGAACGGTTAATTATAGTTCGAACGATATTTCGTACGAATTTTAATTATTTTAATTGCTGTTGTAGCCGTGCGAACGGGATATACCGTTCGAACGGAAGTTTTTGCGACGATATGTTAGTTTCGTCGCTGAAAATTAATCGTAATGAAAATTAGCGACGAAAAGTGGATTTGGTTGCTGAAAAGCTACTTTCAGCGACGAAATTGTCTTCGCCACTGATACTTTCGTCGCTGAAAGTAAAATCTGTTGTAGTGATGACTGCAAAGAGAGCATTCAGAGTTATACATGTCTTACTTGTACTTTTATTAGAAGCACTGTTTTTAATTTCGCAGAAGATGTACATTCTAATACTATATTGGAATTATTCTCCTAATTTTGTGTTTGTAGCAATGCAGGATACACACAATGTGCGCTCAGTCTCTTTTCATCCTTCTGTAGATTTTGTTTTAGCAGGTAATAATAGTTGCTTCGTTCTTCAATCCTATGTACACATTTGCTGAGTGAATATCTTTTCTTGACCTATTTTATACTTTATGTTATTAATTAATTGGCGTTTTGTCTAAAGGTTAAGAAAAAAGTATGTGTAGTTGAGCTGATTTATGATGACCCATAATGGTAGACTACACAGGAAAAGTTCTGATGAATTCCATTAGACATTAAACTTAAACCACAGTTAAATTAATAGTATGACTTCTGTGTAGGATATGTGTCAATGTTGGAGTCTAGTTACATTACTATCATCCTGCGGCCTTAGTTTTCATGATTGTGTGCAATGGATAATAACCTAATTTTCGAAGTCTAGTTGCCTTTGTTTATGTTGCTGTGGATGAAAAACATGATTGTCTGCGGTGAATAATGTCATTCTGTAGAACATGGTCGTAGTTTATGGGATGCCCCTTACTGTTAGTTGTAGTAGTGACTGAAGCACAGGTGGCGTTGTTGTGCAGGTGATTCTTTGTTGCTTGTTTTATAGAGATAGTTTAATCAACTTGTTCTAGCTTGTTCTGAAAATTATGTACCCTATGATGAAAGAATCTTTTGTGGCTTTTGGTTTCTGCCTATGGAATGACAGTTTTCATGTAAGAAGTGTTGTGAAAGCTCTGCACTTTTTTCTGCAGGGCATAAGCAGAGGAGAGATGAACTATGCTCAGCTCATCATGTTTTGCAAACTTTTCTAAAGAGTATGCCAACACCACCTATTTTCGTGGGGCTGAGTTCTGTTGGCAGGCAAGTTGCTCATTTTGTTTCTTATTCGATCTCTTGCTATTTGTTTCTTACAGTGCACTGCACCTTTTTCTCTTTAATCTTTCATTATCTTTTCAATTTGATTCTGTCGTTTGAAAAAATGCATGCTAATCTAGGTACATTCTCATCAATGTTCTTTTTTACATGATGGAAAGATTGACTCACAGGAATTCTTAGCCTAGGATCACTGCAACCGAGGGAAACTCTTGCAAGCTTGTATATGTTAAGACATCACTTTTTAGATTACTTTAGAGATTCTTGTGTTTTTTGTAAGATATTATTAATCAATGATGAAATATATTATGTTTTATTCTCGTTGTTCTTTAATTTTTTACATCCGATAAATTATAATTATTAAAATAAATTTGTATTACCGATTAAAAAAACATGTATATGAAAATATAGGAAAAAATTAGTAGTGCATTAAAATGATAGCAAAAAAAAAACGCTGGCACAAGCTAAAGTCTATGCCAGCGTTTTCACGAAAACGCTGCGAGAAAGACAGAATTGTGTTCGGGTCTATAACCGCCGCTATAGACCCAAGGTCTTCACCAGCGGTTCTGAAAACCACCACGATATATCTATCGCGACGGAGACCGCCACTAAAAAACCGTTGCTATAGGCCAAAATGACCTATAGCAGCGTGTTTTTGGCCTACACCGACCGCTGCTATAGACCGTTTTTTTGTAGTGCAAACCAAATTTTGTCACCTAAAGTGTCATTTCCCAGACAAAATTCTAATTTCTTCACCCAAAATCGTCTAGGAACGAAACCACCGTCTGGACCGATCAAAAACATGTTCGGACGTATTTCTGGTGTGGCGACATATACGCGTCACCCATGAGTGACGATAAAAATAGTCACAAAATATAAAAATCGTCCGTACTCTCAACAAAACCGTTCGGACTCTATGTTGGGTGACAAATTGCAAATTGTCGTAACCGAGTGACAATTAGAATCGTTACAATTTTTCCAAACCCGTCCGAACAATTTTTATAGAACCGTCTGAATGGAATTACATAACGAATAATAATCGTCAACATATATAGTGACAAATTTAAAATCGTCATGAACACTCAAAATCGTTCAGACTACAACAAATGCGTTCCAACGGGAAAAAAATATGTCCGGACTGTTAAAAAAAGGCTGCATAAGTATGACGCTTCTATCGCGAATTGTGTGGTTCTACGTTACAAAACTTTAGACACGTTATATCGAAACCGTTTGGACCAATAAGTACAGTCCGAACGGTTAAAGTTCTAGATCCATTTTGAATCAATCGGCATATTTAATGACGCTAAATTTGATTGGACCACGTGTGAAAATGATGTAGAGAACCGTCCGAACGCCTATGAAATACGTTCGGACAATGTCAGGAGACGTTAAACCTGCCAGACTTTGTGCAAATCACAAACTCTCTCACAAACTTTTCTCCTAAAAGGTTTTTCACTCCCCGTTTGAGATCTCACAAATAACTTCAAGTAAAACTTTTTTAATGAGTTTGCTTCTTAATTTCATGCATTTCAATTCAATTTCGTCCGTTATTTAGTTTGTTGGGTTATTTTGGTTGATCAAAGTATGCCGGTTTTGTTTGGTTTATCGAACCACCGTTCGAACAGTATTTTACAACATCTGGAGGGCTATTAGATGTGCGGACGTTATACGATTTAAACTATGCAGTTTCATTGTCGTGCGAACGGTTTGTGCTAGGTTGACCATGGACCACTTGGGAAGAAGTATCCCCAATATCGGGGACAGACAGAGCGACCAGCTTCGACGAACACCTTTTTAGTGGAGTTGAAAGAGAGTATTTGGGGGATAGTGAGGCTGATGCATTCGTTGTGCATGGAGCTCCAATGCCGTTTGACCAATCTAATGGATAGGGCTTTGAAGGAAGAGTTAAATATTATGCGGATGAAATTGTTCTCTGTGAGACAACAATTGTCTGAGTTGTCTCGGTTTTTCCATACCGTTCTGATACAGCTGCAGATGAGTGGATAATATAGAGGAGCAGTTGGCGCATGTTCGTGACGCCCTTGGACAAGCTCTGGACGAGCCAGTTCGTGATTTGGACTAGTTTCTTGTTTATGCTTTATCACAATTATTTATTTACCTTTTGAAAGACTGTCTCTGGATTGTACTAGACTTTATGATCGTGTGCTTTGTTCTATATTTGGATTATTTTTGATATTTTATTTTAGTTTATGTTCTTTCACTTAATTACTTTTTTTACAATTTAAACGGACAATTAGTACGATCAAATGGGTGATTAGTACTAGTGCTATGTTAACAGAATGATTAGCATAAATAACTTGTAATTATAATTAAATAGGTGATTATTAAATTAATTTAAGTGAAGGAAGTTAAATTTAGTGAATTTAACAAAAAAATAAAAGAAGTTTTAAATAAATCTGCTAGGGGTTCGGACGACAAACATAACGTCCAGACTCCACTACAGAGGCAGGCGTCCGAACATATAGGGGTAGACTGCGAACTCGAATGATAAAATGATGCGGTTGGAACGGTTGAGTAATACGCGATTGTAACAGTAGTATGTTGGAAGAAAGGTGAGCGGGAATTGAGCCGGTTGGGCCAAGAGGAGCCGCGAGGCCAAACCCTTCATTAAATGGCGTAGATGTATGTGAGCCGCTGGATTTTCCGGATGGAATTCGGTTCGTCAAATCGAACGAATTCCTTTAGGAGGAAATCGGTTACCATATTTACATATTCCTCTGTGAAGGATTGTCCCGTGCGCTCGTCCTTCACACTAGAATAATTGGCATGAAATTCAACGAAGACTTTGTTTTGATGAAATTCAATAGTTATGTTAAAACTGTAATACGAGTAATTGGCTCATCAAGTTAAAGGAACAGTACTATTGGGTATGTGGGGGTAGAGAGCAAAATGAATAGTGCTTATAAACTTCCAAAAGCTTATTCGAAAAATCGAACTTTTTATAGGTATGTTATTTCTTATATATCCGTTCTTCTTCAATCATTGATCTAAATCTCATCGACACAACAGCGGAAGCTGCGGAACTCCACATGGCTAGAGACCCCAATTTGCCACGAGGATCCCACTGCATTTGTTTCTAACTTATTCTTCGGGAAACTTTCAAAGATATTTAGCGAGGTTGATCGAGCTCAAACGTTTTAGTTCAAGTGCAAAATATGCCAGTGAAACATGTGGTACAAAACTAATGTCCAGCTCCGCGGGGCGCGCGGCAGATCAGATGGATTGCAGTACTTTTCCGAATGGGTGAGAATGAAAGGCCAGGTCAGCAATGTCGTGGATGTGGACAAGAATGTCTCACAACCATGTGCAGAAATGCGCCCCACGTGGGACATGGCATGCGTGTGGGTCTCTTCCTAAACTCATAGTGGTTCTGTTTTTTGCTTATACTTCGCAGTTTAGGAAAGTCCAGCACACTCACAAGTTCAGAACCCTTCCTGTCTGGGAAAGAATTTGAAATTCAGTCCCATATAGAAGAAATATTCAAGTACTAGTGGGGAACTACAACATGCAAATCTTTTACAAAAGAGGAAATACAATACCCTCTTGGGATTGTATGTCTTTTTAATTGCTGGAGATGGAGAAAGGGTTTTATTTATATTTAATCCTTTTCGATGTTTTTTTCTGTTCTTTCTTTTCGTTTGTTGAGTTGGAGACTTCAAGTGGAGATGAGCTGTGTGCGGGAAGCAAGTAGCTGGCTCTGTAAAGACCTTTCTGCAACACCCTCCCATAGTATGCACGCGCCTATTTCCTTCTTTTGCGCCTTTCCTCGTTTCTTTTGACAGTTATATGGACACCAGTATTTCACTATGTATGTTCCTTTTTAGATAGAACACCAAAATGTTGGCATACAGCAAGCTGAGAGCTGTCCAAAAAGTTCGGCTAGCTGCTACCTAAATTTATTTTTATGTGCCGAATCTAGTCAAGTTGGTTAAAAGCTTAGGCATGGATCGCTTGTCAAAGAATCCCAACGGGAACTAAAGCATGAATTCAATCTAGGCTGCCCCAGCGGGGTAGCTCGGATGGTGAAGGGCATGGTACCTGGGGTCACTCTCGCAGGTTTGACACCTAACTACCATGATCAGACTCGCACTTAATTGGTGCTGTGGAGTTGTGGGCTCCCACATGCCCAGGGTTTGTACCTCAGGGGTAGGCCCAAAGGGTCCTGCTTTGAGGGATTTCCTCGTCGCCCGCAGCTGCAGACTCTCTGATCTGCAATCTGTGATTTGCAGTTTTTTATTCTCTATTAATGGGAACTAAAAAGGAATCTGATTCAGTCTCAAGAATAAGGTCTTAACATGTCCTAATAAGTTAATAAATGATATAGAATGATCGAATTTAAAAACATGAAACACTGCGCATATATACTGACCAACTCGATTTGGACCATAAATTTCATTTATTAACGTATTAACTAAATGAAGACCACTCATTAAGACATGTTAGGACCTTACTCTTAAGAATGAATATTCAGTACTCACAAAAACACATTGTTGCCCGTATATATCACCACCGACTCCAAGTTCCTATAACGTGTGTTTATTAATTTGGGGAATTAAAGGGAAATACTCTTTTTAGGAATACAAAAAGACACATTCAAACTCGAGCCGCCTTTAGATACGCCGAGAGATGCACTAGCAACAAAAATGGTAAGCAGCGCGCAGCTGATTAAACCAAGAATCTGGCTTGTGGGTGGGGTGCCTGTTCTTCTACCTTTTTGCCACTGCTTGTGTACGTGTGTGTGATTGTGCAGAGCCTTTTGCAAAAAAGTGAGGTGAAATATGATACTTGTAAAAGGGATGCTATGAGAAACTTTTCGTAGTTCGTATACTTCCAAGTACTCCTTGCTGTGTTTCTGGGGTGCTGCCACGCATACGTCTTAGCATGGTATAATTCGCATTTTCTTTTAGCATTATTTTCTTCTGATCAGCGCATTGAACAAAAAGCAAAATCACGCGAGAGGCAATGTGATACATGTTAGGAGAGTGTTAAAATCTAAGTCGACCTAACAAGGACAGGAAAATGTCAATTCATTTTAGCCACACTGGAAACCACCTTGTAAGAAAAAGTCGAGTTCTGCTAGAATATGTTCACTAATTTTAAATCTTATCTATGGAATCATTTTACAAATAATGCAGTTGGACCCCATGCATGATTGCTTGGGAAAAGTAATTTGTACGATCTGTTGTCATGATTTATTCATATCTAGAAAACCCTCCTTTTCTTATCATATATTTTTTAGAGGTGAAAGACGATAGGCACATAAAATGGACAACACCGCACCATGATGGTTTCTAAGTAGCTTCCGGTATTCACTTGCAACTTAGTTGAATTCCAATTTGATTCAAACAAAAGAATGAAAAAAAGAGAGATTGACAGAGAAAGAGACAAAAAAGAATGACCATTTTGAATTATATACGTTAATTAGTTCGTGATTCTTCTATGTTATTGGAATATTAAAATCATGATGAATTAATCAGTTGCTTTCTAGATCAAAATAAATGGTTCGTGATTCGATTAATTAATTTAGGAAATTTCTTTATGAAAATTTTTGTATTATGCAGATATATAATATCGCGTGCATGTCTGCTGCGATCATCATGAAACAAATAATGATCAATGCATATCTAAAAAACCTAGAGGATATTCGGTTGGGTAGTATTTTGAGAATTTTTTGTGTTTTGAGAATTTTTAGGTGATGTTAACTTTATTGGTATGCGTGCTGTAGTTATTTTTAGGTGATGTTAAAAAATATGTTCGGTTTGTGTATTCTCAGGATTCAAAAAATCCTGAAAATGTTAAAAAATCGAACAGCCCCCTAGTAATATTATTTGGAATAAAAAAGAGTAATTATTGGTCATAAGAAAAGGCAAAGTATACAGAAATTAATGATCTCTTGAAAATAAATATGCGAGACGTACGGTGATATTAGAACTAGACTTAGAGCTAGAAATGCTCCGAGAGAAACAAAAAGCAGTGACAGCTAACTATTTATGCTCAAACAAGGGAGCACTCAGCCAGCAAGAGCCAACATACCAACAAATAACAATCCTAGAGCCCTAGCCAGTCGAGTATACAAATGTCGTTTATCTCCTAACTCGTGAAGAAAGGTTTTAAACTGATCAACATGTGCAACCCTGATCCGATGGCTGTAATAACACCCTAGCAGCCCATCACCCAAAATTAGATATAAAGATAATATAATCCACTGTGCTCTCTAAAACGGGACCCACCCACTAATGACCCAATAAGAATGAAGATATTCTGATCCGAGGGTAAAACCTCTGCATGTGATCTCACTGTGCAACACCAGTTGCTTACCCTTTCTTACTAATTTTTTACCAGGCCGGCCCAGGCACCACCTTTTAGTGGCTAATTTTTCATAACTCTCAGATTTCGTTCCAGGCATTGCACTTTAAACCTAACTACTCTTTCAGAAGGGAGAGGGAAGAAAAGGTGAAAAAAAACAAACATCTCAAGATCACGCTCGTAGAAGTCTTGGAAGCATCATTGTCGTACGTGAAACACATGTTCCATGTCACAAAGATTCACAAACCTCCAGTAATGTTAAATCCAAATAGGAGAAGTCACTTCCAGTTGTCTAGATCAGCAGAATCCGTGAAGTACATCTGAGTGAGTTGTAGAGCATGTCATGCACGGAGGAACCTCCTGGTTCGTTTAGTCCCTCAAAGTTTAACCTTAAATTCAAGCTGTATTAATAGATACACCAACAACGTAATTTGCCCCCAAGACAAGACATACCAACAACTTTTAGTGGAACACTAACATCACCTGTTTATATATAGAAAGTCTTAATGCTACGCACCCACGTTACAGCATTGTGCAATTTACACCAAACGGTCAGATTAAATATATGGGTAACCATCTTAACGTATAGAAGATCAGTACTTTCCTGAGCTAGAAAATTGAGAACCCTGATCTCTAAATTAAACGGGAGGGCAAGGTTTGAGAAACTTGAAATAGGTTAAGAGCGGCGTGATCTCCTGATCAAAAGGTAAAAACATGCGCATGATACCTATCCACTCTACAAATCTGATAGGTGCCCCCAGAGGTCGGAAGCCTGGTCGCTCACAAGGACAGAACGGTGAACATTGAACACACAAAGATAGTGCTCCCGTAGTAGAAACAAGAAGTGATGCACCAAGGGTGAGTGTCAGATTGGGGTTGTAAATGTGTGGGTCTTACCGTCTTAGTCACTACAAGGTGGCTGTCAGACTCGTCCTCTGAACCGCGCAGCAGTACGCACCACTGTGATACACCAGGTCGTACGCTACTGTTCTCTCTCTCTCTCTCAATAGGGAAATCTATCTAGAAAAAAAATAGGGAAATCTAAGAAACGACAATATATAACAGTCTTCGTTTTTCTGTTATTTTTTCTGGTTAACAACAATAACAGTCAATTACACCCAACTCAAAGAGAGAGAGAGAGAGTGAGACAGGGTAAGGAGTAAATGCCCTAGTATGTTTCCTTCCTCCCATCTGTTTGAGGAAATGCCAGCCATCTGACTCGTGCCTTTCAATTATTACTCCGTTGATCACGCACGTATTTAATTTGACCACCACCACCACCTAATTCGCATGCATTTACTGTGGAAACAGGAATTTAACTCAAAAAAGAAAAGTAACAGTTCTGCTTTTGTTTGTTTTTGTGAAGTGACGGGGAATGATGTGAGAAATGACTTTGGAAGAGGAAAATCCATGCGACATCTCTTTTGGCCGTAAAACCCCACTCCAGTATACGGATACTTTTGCTGACATTAAGAGCCCTGACTGGCTGCTGGGGTTCACCTTTACAAATTCAAGTCACCCAATCAGATCACCGAAACGGCCACCAGGACCCTAGGAAGCCGGCCCTCGCCCTCTTTTTAAGTCCCCGCTTCTTTTACACTGGGACCCTGAGGAAACATATGGGATTAGTCCAGCGAACCATGAAAGGATCTTAATAAGCTCCAATTCCACCAGTGAGGCGCCCCCCGTTTGTCCTTCACATCGTTTATATTCGAAGACAAAATTATAACCCCATGACCAATAAACAGTGTTTTTATGAATACCAGCTATTAGCGTTGGCTAAATGCTAATGATCCACTTCGAAATAGCTACAATTATGTACAATATAGTCTAAATTAAGAACACTCATCCTGAAGTTTAAGAACAGTACTCCTAAGTTTTGTTATGTTTTGTTGGGGAAGTAAGTTTTTAGTATAATTATATGAAACAAAATGTACATACGTGTGATCCAATCATACAGCTGGAACCCGGAAAACTCTCCAGATGGTTTGAGACAGATCAAACCACATGGAAGTTGGTTCATTACAATCCCATACTCAATAATCAGCTCCACCAAACGCATGACTCTTCAACAACAATGTCTGCCCGGAGATTAGCAATACTCAAAACAGTACCATATATACAACATCTTCATAGCAGGTACATCTTCTGATTCTTCTGTACATTGATTAAAAATTAAAACTAAAATTTTGAAAAAAGAAAAATAATGGTTAACAATTTTAAGGATTGGATGATAAAATACAAAGGGCTAGAAAAATTTAGCCTATGCTAATTGAATCATCACCTCCCTTGAACAGTGTTCATGTATTCACTTTTGTCTGAAAAGGGGTTAGCCCTATATTTCGGCCTAACACGTTTTTATGGCACCATGTTTTGGCCACACGTAATATGACAGAAACAGAGAACAGAACAAGGAGAAGAAGAAGACCTCAAACTTGAAGTGATGTTTGAGGTGATGGCTTTTTTTTTGGTCGTTGACCAATACTATTGCAAGATGGTTATTTCAAACAAGACATTTTAACCGAGAATGAAAACAGTAGAAGCATATAACTGGCGTTTTTTAAGCTCTGAGTTACTGAAGTTTAAGGGAAAGGGAATAGGGTCCCTTATGGGGGTTTTATTGCTCGAATGCTAGAGCCACCATGAGCGTGAAACTACTCGAGAAGTGCAAACTGCATTCACCGGGGTAAAGCGTACTGCGGTATCAAATTTCAACGCGCGTAAAAGTTCAGGGGTAGCATCGTCTTTTCGTCCGCTCTCGGTGCCCCGATATCAAAAACAGAGAGGTGCACGTATCACTGTCAACGCTGATATTCGATTTCGTGATAAATATTTTAACGTCTGGAAAGGGTATGTGAGAAAATTAAGGGCGAGGGGGAGACTGATCTTAAGCGCAATTGGCAGTGTGAGGAAACGACAAACGTGAATCTCTCGTCAAAACACCCATTTTATTTATTGGAAATTGAACCCCTCAGTGTATCTGACAATTATGACGTCGCCATATTTAAACCACATAAAGTAACAAAAAAGTATTACGCCCGATATTCGAAAAAAATTAGTCGCATAGAAAAATAAAGCAAAAGAATAATAATATTTAATTTTTTTGATTAAAAAAAAAACGGAATGATTTTTAAATACCTTAGCCTAACCTCCATGGGGTTATTAATACGACCATCCCGTGGCTACTCTTATCCATCACTTGTTCGAGACATACAGCATCCATTCATAGCGAGAAAGACACAGAGAGCTTCCCAAAGGGAGATAATTAAGAGTGCTCTCCAGGGGAGTATCTCTCGCCAACTTCGAGCAGAGCTTCTTAATATTACAACGTGAAACAAGGTTGGTTTTGATCTTCATCGTCATTTTGATCTTGAACCATGAATAATTCAGATACTACTACCAGCATCTCTGCGGCTGGAAAAGTTCAGAAGGAAGAGCAACACCCTGCTATCCACCTCCTCTTGGACCTCTTGTCGCTCGCCATCCCCACAAAAGACGACCCAGAGAACCCCAAGACTGTCCCGGAAAAGCAAACGCAGTTTGCTGTGCCAACCGTGTCCGATATAATGTCTGAAGCTAAATCCCTCATATACCTGGCCTTCCCCATGGTGTTAACTGGCCTCATTCTCTACTCCCGCTCTATACTCTCCATGCTCTTCCTTGGCCACCTCGGTGACCTCGAACTCGCTGCTGGCTCGTTGGCCATCGCTTTTGCTAATATAACAGGTTATTCCGTGCTCTCAGGCCTCTCTCTAGGAATGGAACCCCTGTGTTCGCAAGCTTTCGGAGCAAACCGTCCGAAGCTTCTTTCAGTAACCCTTCACCGCACTGTGATTTTTCTTCTCGTCTCATCAATACCCATTTCGTTTCTTTGGTTCAACATGTCCAAAATTCTACTTTATCTGCACCAGGACCCCAACATCACTCACATGGCTCACACGTACCTAATGTTCTGTCTCCCGGACCTTTTGACCAACTCTTTCATTCACCCAATCCGCATTTACCTTCGGGCTCAGGGCATTACCCATCCGCTCACGTTGGCATCCCTTGCTGGCACAGTTTTCCTCTTGCCCATGAACTTTTTGCTCGTCTTTCACTTCCGTTCCGGCGTTGCCGGTGTTGCGGTAGCCTCCGCTGCCTCCAATTTCTTCGTGCTTTTATCTCTTGTCTTATACATATGGGCCACTGGCTTGCACAAGCCCACGTGGACTGCTCCAAGCCGAGAGTGCCTTACAGGCTGGAAGCCCCTGCTCCAGCTCGCAGCTCCGAGTTGCGTTTCGGTTTGCCTGGAATGGTGGTGGTATGAGATCATGATCGTGCTGTGTGGTCTCTTGGTGAACCCCAAAGCAACAGTGGCGTCAATGGGCATCTTGATCCAAACGACAGCGTTGATTTACGTGTTTCCGTCCTCACTAAGCTTCGCCGTATCCACCCGGGTCGGGAACGAACTCGGCGCAAACCGTCCTTATAAGGCGAAACTATCCGCTGTCGTCGCTGTGTTTCTGGCAGCGATACTGGGGCTATCAGCAATGACGTTCGCATCGGGGATGAGGGATAAGTGGGCCCGGATGTTCACCCATGACGCTGAGATCCTACAGCTGACAGCCGCAGCTCTGCCGATCCTAGGGCTTTGCGAGCTCGGTAACTGTCCTCAGACCGTAGGGTGTGGGGTCCTCAGAGGGAGTGCTAGGCCGACCTCGGCGGCCAACGTGAACCTCGGCGCCTTTTATCTGGTGGGAATGCCCGTCGCTGTTGGGCTTGCTTTCCGTCTGGGAGTTGGTTTCTGTGGGCTTTGGCTCGGTTTGTTATCTGCCCAGGTATGCTGCGCTGGGCTCATGTTGTATGTGATCGGGACCACCGACTGGGATCTCCAAGCTAGTAGGGCCCAGATGCTAACGTACGCCGACGGTGGCGATGCGGAATTACAGACTAGTGGCGGGCCTGTCAGCAAGGGTGAGGAGCAACAGCCACTTGTTTCTATCGTGGTCACTCCCTCTTCTGAACCCAGAGATCAAAACTAGGAATCCAGGCGTACCTTTTATTTTCTCTTCTATTTTTTTTCCTCTATTTTTTTTTATTGTGCCCATCCTAGCGTGGACACAATCCTCCCATGTGATTATTGTTATTGATATCTTTGTTCATTTTTCCTTGTAATTTTTGGTGGAGTTCAGACAGATGCAGGGTTCCTGATCATCGGAAAAGAGATAAAGGGATGAAACTTGTTTTAATGTTATTTGATTATTATTTTTTCTGTTGTAATTTTCGTTTATTTGGTACGGTTATATGGATACACACTCTTTTCTTTTCTTTTTTATTTGGTGTTTATTTATATGAATGCCTAGAAACTGAATTAGCTGCAAAAATAAAATTTGAATCGTGCCCTCTTCCTCTAGGATTACGACAGTTAATGTCAACTTACAATGTTCTGGTCCTTTTGGATAAGAACTGGTTTCTTTGATCGCTTGAGAGAGTGGATATAAATGGGTGGTAAGGGGGAAAGCCCTAGAAAGATTAATTGTTTAAAGAAAAACCTACCAGGAATTGACAGTTTAAGGGGAATGGGGGGTTCTGTCTCAAACATTCAGACATGTTCTCGATCATTTTCATTTAGTGTGGACAAAAGCATTTTAGAAGCATCCGAGTTGTCTGAATCAAACAGCTGACACGTGGAAGCTTCGAGGTCCTATCACGTCAGACCATCAAGTCAGTCCATGTAGAAATCTATGATAATTTGGCTAACATGGGGTCCGGAGACTTCCCCAGTGGAGGGCCGTGTTGGTTTCACCCCTTATCTTTTTGGGACGCTCCTCTTGGTTGGCCCCTTCATGGAAAAAAAAGAAACAAAAGATCTTTGCTTGTTGCATGGTCCAGTGCCCGCGCCCTAGCGCTGCCTCGTCGACTTTCGTGGCCAAGGTACGTAATAAATGAAGCTGGGGTTGGATTTCCCTCTACCTGGTTTAGGTCGCGACTGTTCGTACGTGGATGGGTTAGGTCCCACAACTTTCACTCGTAAGCTGTGATGTTTATTTAACCATGACACCGTCTTCTGTTTGGGTTCTTGATAGAGTAATGCTGGTGAGAACAGTTCTGAACGAAAGATTGTATTGTAGGGTGGATTCAAACTTTATAGTCATAGGTAACAGGCAGGGGAAGTATAAAGTTGGGAAAATTAAATAGGATTTAACATGACATGTGCGACAATATTGTTTTCCTTATATTACATTTGAAAATATTTTGCTCCAAGATCTTTTGAAATATTGAGCATTAATACTTATCAATGGAAATTAAACACTATATCTTAAAGCAGATACAATTGGGTTTTAAATGCTCTACTACCCTATAATTCTATACAAAAAAAAAATAGAAGCCTTAAATTAGAATCGCCATATTTAGGTTTAATTGTCTTTTTTCTTTTGTCACATGTATTTATACATGTATACAAATCCTGTATTTTACTATACGTAGGATTCAAGTCTATCAGTAACTAATTAATGATTAAAAACTTAATACAAAACCAAATACAAAAATTTACAAGTATGAATACAAATACAAAAGCTACGATGATAGAATCAAATACTCTCTGTATATAACACTTGTATAATGCTTTCAAAAAAAAAAGTGCTGTAATTATAAGGATTATATAGGAGCAGAGACCAAGAAGAGTATGATGGTTATTCCAAAAGGTAATTACAATGGCACATGAAAAATAACTGTTGGGACAACAGAGCTTGAAACTCAACATGACATGAGTTGTTTTGCAGGTTATCTACGCTTAATTAGTTTAATAATTAGTTAATTAGGCTTTTATTTTTCCAATTTGAAATTCCTTTATCATGTTAAATATTTAATTTTTTTTAATTATAGATTCTCTGTACGGTCCTTGTTATGAGAACTTCCTTGTTTAACGCTTTAATTTATAATTAATGATGGCCACAAGGAGGTGATTTTCCTATTGGTGGAATAATTTAATTGCTGATCATATTATTAAATTGTTGACTTTAAAAAAAAAATTGTTGTATTGATATCACTCTATAAAAAGTTAGGAGCTGTGTACTCGTACAATATTTGTACCATATGTGGGAATTTTTTTTCGCCAAACCTAGCTAATAGTTTAATGGTAGTCAAGTTTTGTTTATCATTCTCCTTGTTGCCGGCCAGTTACTAACACGTACGTAGTACTAATTAGAGAACCAGATATACCTCTAGACCCTGGATCGATCTGCCCTGTATTTGTATTATTATTTTTTTCTTTGCTTTCATCAATCACCAACCTAGCTAATCAGGACTGAATTAATTAAATCTGCTCCAATTGGAAGTACCTTTCCTAATCATATATATATTGAACCGCGCGAGTAACAACATGAACCATTTGTAATGTCTGGAAATGAATTATTAATTATATATATATCTAGGTAGCCATGAGGAGTTATTTCTTCTCATCCTTTTTCTCCAATACTTTAATGTTGCATATAATATATATATATATATATATGTAGATATATATGGTTGATTTTCGGCCCCAAGAGTTGGATAAAGTTTAACCCAGCAAACCACAATATGGCTACAGTGAAAAAAGTCACCCTTTAGTTTAGAGTTTAGACGAGACCCCCCCTTGGCAGCTCCATCAAAAGAGTCTCTTGTCTGTTATGCGGCAACATAAGTCCTTTATGCAGGAAACGCAAGAGAAAGTATCAGAAATTTCGTGTTGTTCAGTGGGACTTCTTTGTTTAATTACTACACTCTCTTTCTGTCACATGTACGTACCCTAGCTAGCTACAGAAGATATTCTGTGTTTAATTACTACACTCTCTTCTGGCTTTTGTTCAGAGCCACATAGTGCTCCTGATCTTCAGTCAACCAACGTTGGTGTGATTCCTGCAGCGATTCCGCTTCTGGTAATTTGTACTCGTTACAAATGACTCCAAGGTTATTTGGAGTTCTTTCAATTGCCTTCACGATGGCCTTCTTATCTTGGCCATCGTCTCTGACCATAGCAAAGCACTTATTTTTTTTCCTGTTTAGTGCAGTGGTTATTAGGGCTATTTGGTATGAGTGTTATATATGCTTGCTTACAAAAAAAAAAGGCTCAGAAGTAGAAAGAAACGAAAATATACCGAGCAAAGGTGATGGACCCAGTACTTCGCTTTGGACAACTCCATGCATGCCATAAGAAGTTTCAACAACAAAACCAAAGAGAATGATTAATTTATAACCCTTCCATCTCAACTTAGGCGTATTACCTGCATATTGTTAGAGATAATATCATAATCAATGTATAAGATTTGATATGATATTGGTCTTGTTTGAGCCCCAATAATTTGGGCCCAAAAATTTAGGTTTAATAATAAAAAATTCATCACATAATTTTTTATTATTATAATATTTATTAAAAATCTTCCCTCTCTTCACTTTTTCATCAACTCTTATAGCATTTCTTTAATTTATAATATTTCTCAAACTCCAATACTTAAAATTTTAACCCTCAAACATCTCCATTATCACGATATTATAAATTCAGTTTGAATGTAACATTTTGTCAAGATCTTAGAAAGTCAAGTTTAAAGGTAGGAATATATTTTCTATCCTACTTTGTATTTTCTCTACAAATAGATATTTTTAACAGAGTACTCTATATAGATTTATAATACAAAATACAGTAATAGAGACTTTTACAGTAGATGTAAGTTTTCTAGACCGAATCTCTTAAATATTTGTCTCTAGTTATTATTTATCTCCTCTCTCTATATTCTCTTTTAATTATGCACATCATTTATCTTTTCTTTCACATGTAAGGGGCTACCATTGGTAATTGCAATAAGATTTGTGAATATAGAAGAATCTGCTTCACCATAATTTATGTATAATGTTGTTTTCCAACTTCGACTGATCGATTTTAGAAACACAGACACACGTAGATCACCTGGTAGGAATTGTCAATGATTTCTCGAATCGAACGTATATAATTAACCTCGATCGACAAAGAAAAACACAAATTAAGGAAAGAAAAAAGATTCCTATAAACGTGGGTTGTAATGTAGCATCACTTAGCTAGATTTCTCTACTCTCGAAAGTCTTGCTTAAAACTTGCAAAAAGTAAGCGCGTTGACATGAAAGCATTATAGAGTTTGCGTTTGACATTTGAGATAGTATAAAAATAATGACCAAGAAATATGTCAGCCAGCTTCGACTCAGAAACTGCAGGTGACTTAGTTTATAGGTCTGACTTTTGCATTTCTTATTTGTTTTTGCCAAGGCAACGGCAAGATCAGTAACCTGTAACCCTTTTCTCTTTTTTTTATAATTTTTTTTCCAGACGTAGGGTTTCAATACGATCCTTATATATGTGTCGTAGTTATCAAACTCAATTTGGCGTTGTTAGACGGGGAACGTTATAAATTCTATTGACTTGGGGTTTGTCAACGCGCCCTCATGAGCTCTGGCAGCTTGTTTCACAATGTGCCTGGGGTCAACCTCATCAATCATTGGATCATCGCCATGGCCCATGGATACGCATATCTGATTGGCATTGACGATTTCGTTAAAAAGTACCAAGTCGTCTCGGAATCCCCTTACTACTCCTTCCAAAAAGGCTGCCAATCTCTCTCACCCAACACAACATATCGCATGAAAAAAGCATACATGTTTGATTCAAACATAAAAACCATGAACAGCTAGCCATGCGGCTTGTTTCTGATTTGACGAGGACTTCGATTTGTCAACTCGATATATAATATATTTGGGTCTGTGGATGTTTGTAATACATATATGTTTAATCTAATTAACTATGATCTTACGTCAAATTTTTCCTGTTACGTATTTTTTGTTACTTTTTTTTTTAAAAAAAAATACTGTTAACCTGTTTCTAGAACGTGTTTATCACGTGTTTGATTAGGTTGTGTATCGTGCTGATGTACTATGATCGCCACAGTTTTAGATCTAAAGGGTTTAAAATTATCCAGCGATCAATATTTTCTTCATATATATATATATATATATATATATATATATACTTTCACGTTTCATTAGCTGAAAGGGTCCAGGGGGCATGGTGCACACCATTAGCTACAAAACTAATGGAACATGCATTGTTTACAAATGCCGGTCCAACTTTCCTTACATATATATCTGTACCATTTTTGGGGTGGATAAAGAGCTCCATACGTATTTATGTCCACTCCTGGTTGTTCTATTACTATTATGCCCTCGATTTATTTCCAAGTATGCATGCATAGCTGTCGCGTTAATTTGCTTTTAACTTTAATTCGTTAAATTTAGCATGATATACAATTAAGCAAATCGTAAGCGTCTGTGCTGCTAATATAAGTGGAAGTGCCACGTATATATATTACACAAGCACTCCGATGCATCCATATATATATATACGATCGAGCACAGGGTTATATATCTAAGAACAATCAATGTATTAGAAACATAAGAGGACACATAGATAAAACCAAACTGATAGCTCATGATAAAGCATAAGATCAAAAAAGTACTCAAGCGGTTAATTTTCATAATGCATTAAGCAATTATAAGGTAATTGATCATTTGATCTTCGCGTTGTTCATGATGGCTTGAGTTTGTGTAGAGAAGTGGGATTATGAATGTTGTGATTGAATGTGATGTCAGTATGGTGACAAATTGATTCAGAGGTGGTTCTTATATCACTACAAAAAAAAATGGTCCTCAGTGGCTGTCGGAAACCGCTGCTAAAGGCCAAAAAATCGTTGCTCAATTTTTAGCAGCGTTCGCAATCATCGCTATAAGTACGTCGGGAGAGGTTTTAGCAGTGATTTTAGCGACCACCGGTGAAAATGACGTACTAGAAGTCAAAAAACACTGCTACATAATGTCTAGACAAATGCCGCTAAAGGGGATCTTTAATGGTGTTTTTAGCGACCGCCGCTAAAGACTCTTTTTTTGTAGTGTATGTTTGTGGTATCTATGGAATTATTGAAATGTAATTATGGAGATGCTCCCTCATTTTGATGTTCAATTATCTCATACATTTAGGGAAGAAAATATATATGCTGGCTGATTTATTAGCCAAAAGAAGGGGCCTTTTGCAGGTGTGTGAATTTGTGAGGGGATGATTTTCTAGACAATTTGCGAGTATTGCAAAGAGTGGGTGATCCTTTTATTTAGTGCATGTGGGTTTAGACTTATCACTTTGTGACTACAGAGGTAGTTTGCGTCTTGATAAATTTGGTTTCGCTAGTATCATTCTATTTCTTAAAAAAAACGTAGTGCACAGAACCAGCTCTTCAGTCCAAGTTTTAATTTTCCTTGAGTTCTGTGTATATATATTTATACAACCTAGGAATAAATGGGTTGTTCTTATCTGTTTCATTGGACCACGTGTCTTGATTCTTTTGCTGAAGAAATTGGAGGCAGCACGGTTCAAACAATAGAGGAGAATTTATGATCAGGCTGTTTTTGATTCACCCTTCAGTTAATAATGGGCCTTTAGCAGGGTTTTTAGCGGTGGTCGAGACCGCCGCTATATGACCATTGCATTAGGCTATAGCAACGATTTTCTCGACCGCTGGTGAAGACTGACGGTCGGATTGCAGCGGTCACGCCCGCTGCTATAGACCCGAACGCAATTCTACCTTGTTTTTTTACAGCGTTTCGTGAAACGTTGGTACATATCTTTAGCAGTATTTTTGTGACCGTCACTAAAAGTCTGTGCCAACGTTTTTTTCGTACGTGCCATAATTTTTAAAACACCACTAATTTTTTCCTATACATGTTTTTTTAATCGGTAATACAAATTTATTTTAATAACCATAATTTATTGTATGTAAAACTTAAAACTTCATCATTGAGTAATAACGTTTTACAACAAACAAAAAAATATCTACAAATAATCTAAAAAGCAACAAGTTTCTAATATAAAATAACAATAAGCAAGGACCAACTAAAATATTCAAATACAACACAATATGCAATGACGAATTAAAATCTTCCCCATTTTACACATCAACATCCTCGATCTTGAATTCCTGTAATTGAAAACAAATATCACATGAGAAATTGAAATAAACAAAAGATTTATGTAAACAAAATATCTACTTGTATATAAGGGTATAAGCAACTCTAAATTTTCATACCCCATGTGCGACAAAATTTTGCAATATATCAGGAGTTTTCTAGACTACCGTATCATTTTGTTGCACCTCCGCAAGTATTATTTAAAAATTAAAGTTACATGGACAAGAAACATAATGCATCTCTCGACTTCACGAAACATCACCCTCAACCTCTCTCTCTTCACAATAGACAATAGTGTAAGATGTCACAAGAAACGTAAGTACACCACATAGCAGATTAAGCAAAGCTTGTTATGAATATATAAACATCACCACATAAGTTGAACAAACCTGGCAGTGAGAAGTAATTCTTTCAATATCCTTCTTTATCCTTAAGGAATCATCTTTAAATCCACCCTACACTAAACAATGAGCAAATAAAAAATGACTAATATATTTTGAAAGCAAAGGTCACATACAACCAATCCTCCACATGCAGGTATTAACAAATGAAGAAAGCAAGTAATAATTAGAAGTAAAAGAATTGCTCGCATGTCATCAGACAACCAACTTTGTATAAACCCAAACTTTGTATCAATTGCAAGATTCTTCAAACATGACTTCCTACAAAATGCATCAATGTATATCATGACAAAATTGATTCGAAAAACTCACATCGCTACCCAGAAAATTAGCAACAACTAACAATAACAATTACTAAACCGTAACCCGCCCCTCCCTCTTTTTCCCTCGAGTGGAATAAAAAAGAATATCGCATCAATCATGACATGCAACTGATTTTGCGATGTTATACAATACAAAGCAAAGATAAGAGTATGTGATATAAATGGACTCCAGAAACAAAGTTTAGAAAAAAGTACACAACAACCCTTTGTATTTCGTTAGGTATAGAGATAATCAGCAGCACAAAATTTGCCTCAGCTAGCATGTGATTAGCCTCATCAAAAACAAGAATCATGACACAACTAATATCCAATTTCCTATTCAACATCCACTTCCTGATTGTACCAATAGTTTCAATGACCACTTGTGCTGAGACAGCAGTGGATGTTTTTACCAAAAGTTACCTAGTTTTGGATCTTAAAACGAAGTTGTATTCCAACAAATCAAAACGATAATGATAAATTCAGACTCCAGATTCAACTTTTTTTTGTCTATTTACCGTATATTCTCAATAACAAAGAGCCCAAAATCAAATGCATCTTATGGATTTAGTTAATCGAACCCCTAACTCTCATGCTGGACCTGTATAACAACTAAGAAATTTAATGTTAGAGATAGCAAGCGGGGGACATGGATCGTGCTGCGGTGATGTGAGTCTTGGGGTTCATGAAGGAACTTGTTGATCTTCTTTTCATCGTCGTCGTTTATGGTCAAAGCCTCGACCTTGAGCTCAGAGGCGACTTTTTCCTCGGCCGTCACTTCTGAAGATGCGGTCGACTCCTCCACAGGATCGTCCTCTTCGTCGGCCCACCGTCGAATCGCTTGCAGCGTCTGCAATTTGAGCAAGTGAAAGCGGGAGCGATATTGGAGAGAGAGAATGAAGATCTCAGGTGGAGGATCCGGAGGAATTGGGCAAGTGACTGGAAAACCAAAACCAAAACCAAAATCAGATTAGAGTTTGTCGGCAAGGAAGAAGAGGATGACGAAGGACAAGAAGGGAGATGGAGCAAGAGAGACTGAGCGATTTCTCACAAGTAGGGCGGGTTGGAGCGGGAAGGGGAGGGGCCCAATCGACGGTGGCACTGGGCGGTTGAGAGGGAGAGAGATCCCGAGAAAGAGAAAGAGAGGCCAAGCCTCTGAGAGGAAACAGAGAGGTAGAGAGAGACCAGCGAGGGATAGAGAGATCCGGCGTTCTGTGGAGGAGGAGAAGCAGAGTGAGAGAGGGCTAGCTGGAGGCATCGGGAGTCCGGCGAGAGACTGGAGCGGCGTCGACCGTCGGGAGGTGGGGAGCTGTGAGAGAGAGGGCTGGGCATCAAATGTCTAGAGAGTGAGAAATCAAACTGAGAGAGGAGAAGAATTGGAAAAAAAAAAAAAAGGTTTTGACCATAAAGATGGCGGGGAGCGGAGGCGGGAATTTGGTGCTAAATGAAAATTTCTCTCATTTGTTCACTATTTTTTATACTTTAATAATCAAATTTCATTGGATATAACCTTATTTTGTAATTATATCATAATTACTACTTTGCTTGTAATTGTAATACATTGTATATTCTAGTACTTAGTCAAAGTAACTTAGTACCTAAAATAACTTAGTAATTTGTAATTTGTAATTTGTAACAGTATTGAAAAATCTTAGTACTTAGTATTAAATACATAACATATTATTTTACACTCTTTTTTATCGCTAGTATAATAATCTTAATTAAAATAAGGTGGTAGTAATAATATATAATACGTATAATTTAAAAGTATAATATTTTCTATATAACATTGCATGATTTGTTATATGTGTTTATCATATACATGATATGTGCTAATTAACCTAAATATTTTATATGTATGTACCTAAATACGTAATGACTAAATCATAGCTTTTTAAACCATATATTAAGTTATGTACTTTAATTGCATAAGTTAATCTCAGAATATCTATTTGTTTGAAATTAAATAATATTATATTATTAATTATTCAAAATATATATGCTCATTATAAGTAGGATAATAGATATTTTTTAAACTACTTAGATTTAGTTAATAAATATGCAATTACCATATCAACCATAGGTATAATTTACAATATATCATATAACAACTTCAATTTTCATAATACTCTTTATAATTCCATATTTTACAAACGCCGCTACAAATACCTCCGCTAAAATAGGGCCTTGAGTTTACAATGTCAGCCCTATATCCCTTTTAAAAAAATCTCCCACGTTATAGGTGTAAGAACAGACAGATTGATTAAGATCTCCATCTATCGACGTAATCAAGACCCCATATATGCAGATATGTAAATTAAGATGCTATTGCCCTTGGAAACAAAACTAAGGCATCCAGCTTATTCGAAAAACTTCTGACAAAACGGGTTTTATCGTAGTCCAAGCTTTGAGATGGGCCCATTGCAATCAAAAAGGCGCAGTGGCCCAGTCAGGCTTATTGTTTAGTGGCCACCTTGTAACGAACTTTTTTTTTTTATCCTAAATTCTAAATACCTAAAGCGTCATGTCCCTTGTGTCGGAATCATTAATACGATGTAATATAATTATATATCAAGTTTTCTGCAATTAATATGCGGAATGATGAGCGACCGTGGTCCTCTGGAGCACTAAAATTTTTCTTGGTCTCCACCTGCTTTCATATCATGCGAGACTGACCCGCTAGCACCCAAAGCTGGTAAGATAACTCAAAAATATCCTAGCTAGAATGACATAACCTTAGGCTTCTCTGATGATTTGACAACCACCTTTTAGCTGGAGGAGATTAAGGGTGTGTTTGTGTTGTAAAATTTTAGTGTTGTTAAAATTTTAGGTATTGAGTTTAGTGAAAAAGTGAAGAGAGAGGTAATTTTTTATATTTTTTGTAGTGAATAGTAGTGATTTGATGGGGGAGAGAGAGATTATATTGTAATTTTTTATTGTGTTAAAATTTTAGAGTGTGTAAAATTTTAAGACACAAACGCAGCCTAACTCTGTTTGCGCATGAGTCGTAGAAAACAGCCTAAACAGTGATTAAGCAATTGAATCAGCTGATTTGTTTTGAGCACCCAAATACAGACAGGTTCCTTTCTAAAGAGCTGACGATCATGGCAGCCATTCCTTTGGTACTACTAAAATAGACGGGCTGGAATCATATTTGAAACAAACCTAGACAACATCATTTTAGACCATCATGCTTCTCACATGGTTATCCTTTCCAGCAACCACCCCATTCCTTCCACCTCTGAATTTCTCTCCCTTGTCTCCTTATCTGAACTTTCTTTTTACTTTCCAGGACTTCTCGCCATTCTTTCAGAACCCCCAACGTACAGCACGATCATCATCCAAACCACTCCATCATGCCTGTCTATTTGCATGAAAGAAACCCTATTCCCTTTGTCATAAAACAGACAATGTAGGCTAAGTTTCAGCACTGGGGTGGCTTTGTGCACCTTACAAGTAGCAATTGGCAGATTTTACACACTTTTAATATTCTCCTTGGAGCTCATCTGCGTTCGTAGGGTTAGTTCCATGATTTGCTCAACTCGTTGTTACTTCTTTATTTCCACCATTTGGCATGACATGCCCTCCTCTAGAGGTGCTTATCCCATCCACACATGGCTTTTCTCTGTCATCAACTACATAGCTAGCATGTTACTAGGTCTCGCTTGCTTACCCATTATGCCCTACCCCTTACGAGGCCGACAAGTGGGTCCACTCTAGATGTGGCTGATTATTAATATACTTAGAAATCCTACGTGAAGAAACTAAAGCATGCATATATCCTTGCCTTGTGTTCTGTGCAGATGACTTATACACCTACATCATTAAGGCCAAAAACCGGCCCTTAGCGTTAGCGGTTCAGCGGTGGCAGTTTCCGGTTATCCTACATTCATATTGAGCAATTTTTTAAGCATTTTTTATTTTACGCACTTGGCCCAATGTATTTTTTTTTCCTTTTGGTACATTAATCACATATCAATAAAATCTAATAGAGAATTAGAGACTAACTAAAGATAATGAAATCCAAATTCCAAATACAATAAAATTAAAGATCATCTTTAAAGATAAGATAAGAATTTAAAGTCAAAAGTAATAGAGAATTAGAGACGTAACTGTAAGATTATCATAAAGAATCAAAGATGGGTAACTCCTTCAAAACCCCTACTCCTCGATCTACGTCGCCAAGATGGGTAACTCTACACAACATATTTAAATACACCAAGTTATAATTTATAAAAATAAAAATATTATTGAAACTAATAAACTAACAAAAGCAAAAATAAAATTACCCTAGTCAATTGTATAAGTTTATGGATCTTCTGTCATATCAGAAGTCATGTCCTCCCCATCCACAATAGGGTCGCATCTCATCCAATTTTGAGCACAAATGAGACATTCTGCAGTTTTTGGGGCCAATGAACTCCGAAAGGGATCCAATACCCAACCTCCAGTGCTAAATACTGACTCAGAAGGTACAGTGGTAATGGGAATTGCCAACACGTCCCGAGCTATGCGGGCAAGGATAGGATACTCATGAGAGTTAAGGTTCCACCAAAGCAAAATTTTAAATGAATGAGTCTTTGATTCAACTGACTCTGATAAATATCTCTCAACCTTAGATTTGGAGTCTGACATTTGGCTAGCAGCCCTTACAAGATCAAACTCATCACAATCCTCGTTATCCCCCAAAGTCACACTCTCATTGTCACCCACCTCCCCGACGCTGCCATTGTTATACTTATATTCAGTAAACAACCGTTCTAAAGTAGTCTTCACATTCAATGACATAACTTTGTCTTCTGCTTCTCTAAATACTTTCTTAAACCAATAATTCAAAACAATCATCTTGTTTCTTGGATCAAGCAACGCTGCAACAAATAAAAGTCTATTCACTATCATCAAATCACCCCAGTACTTGTCATACTTCGTTTTCATGCGGGATGTCATCTCTTTAAGCAAATAAAAGTATGTCCCTCTCTCTCTCTCTCCCTCCCTCCCTCCCTCCCTCAGTCGAGTCAGTCCCTCTCTCCCTCCTTCCCTCTCTCAGTCGAGTCAGTCCCTCTCTCCCTCCTTCCCTCTCTCTCTCTTCCTCTTTGTGACAGCATAGACCATAGAGATACAAAATAGAGATACATTTGAATCACAAGCCAAAAACATAAAAATACAACCGAAGAACCCTAACCCCCAAAACGAAAATTGAGCAAAATAGAGAACTGTGACTTGAGCACAGGAGAACTAGTACCTTGTGAGTTGTGACTTGAGCACGGGAGAACTGGATCTAGAGAGTAAAGATAGAGAGGGAGAATGAAGAGCAGGATCTAGCCGCTGGTGCTGGAGAGTGGAGAGAAAAGAAAGAACATAAGAGGCGTGGAGTTGAGTGGGTCTAAACTGGGTCGGGGGAAAAGAAAGAAAATTTGGCCTTTTTAAAAAAAAATTAAAGAAAGCGCTCGAACGCCTGTCGAGCGGCGCTCGAGCGCTTTGGCTCTATAAGAAAATGGTGTGAAGTGCTTGAGCGAGAACTCTATTTATGCTAGGGGAGAAAAATGGTCGTTTTGTATTCCAAAAAAAAAATTTTAAAAAATTAAAACCCGGTACCCGGGAAAACTACCGGGTTTTGTAAAAACCCCAAACCGGCACCGATGAAACCGGGTACCGAGAACCTGGTGCCGGTGCCGGTGTGCTTTTGCAGCCCTATAAAGGCCAACGTTATACGCAATCATATCATGCATCTTTTTGTATGCCTTTGATCTCTTCGAAAGAAAAATATTATTGAAAATATGCTTCCGAGCAATTATTGAAGCTAGCTTACATTTTTCGCTACGTGGGTATAATGATAGTTAGCTTCATGAGATCAGGTAGAAGCTTAATTTGAACTGCTAGAATATTCAAATTTTCAGTAATGTTTATTTTTTAAGCTAAACAATGAAATTCTATATAAAAAAAGAAAGAAAAAAAAACCTAGTTTAGGTTGGGAAAACACGTCAAATACCACTTTTAGATTGGATTCAGGTCCATAGCTTGTTAACCTTTGACATTCATATGCTTCAATCGAGCTATACGAAGTGTTCTCTGATTTTGGCCCAAGTGAAAGTACTATGAAATTACGACATGTTCGGCTAATTTGTATTTCTAAGATTTTTTAAAATTCTAGAATTCTATAACCGAATATATTTTATAACATCACCTAAAAGCATCTTCGACAGCATAATAATAAAATTTAACATTATTTAAAAAAATTTAAAACACGTCAGATTCTCAAAATATTAACTAACCGAACATCCAAAGTAAGAACACCAGTACTAAAAGAGCAATCCGACATTCATATCTTTTTCAGTTTTGGCGTATGTAATGGTCATATGACGTAAAGCTCAGAAAAGTTCATCATGCTACTGACTACTTCGGGCTGTCCATGCTTTGGACCAGACTAGAACAGCACGGACATCTAGCTAGGCTGCCCACAGCTCCAGTACTCCATCTGTAAGTAGGCCGGCCGAAGTTATTCTGCACGCCTCTGGCCCAGAAGATCTCTTTCAGTTTACAAGCTGATGCAGTGCACGCTAAGTTGGCACGTCACATGTCTTGATCATATATATACCAGTACTGTACGCGCATTCAAATATGGCACGAGGATTTGGGCGCGCGCCATGTGGCTCTGATGACATGCATGCGATTCCAAGATTCGTGGAGACGATACCTCTACGGCTGGCCATTCTGAAGTTGGCACATTATTTCCGAAACCAGTACTAAGGCCAATGTACAACATAGTGGGCCTTACACTGCCTTGTGGTCTCAATTCAAAATCTCACTATCCACCCACTTGAACGCCTAAAAGACTATCTTCACTCAATCCGGAGTTTTTAATTGAAACTCATACGTAGTTGTGTCTAGGTTATCCCAATAAGTACAATTCTTTGGCCTCTATGATGTGTGAATTCCTTTTCCTTTCCGGTAATTAATAGAGAGAAAAAATGCTGATAATTGTTGGTTTTGTAACCTGGGGCATGTCTTCCATCGTGTTAGATTCTTCATTTATTCTTCTCACATGGTTCAAATTCGTAGGAGGAACAGATAAGTGAGGACACCCAAGAAACTGCTTATAAGAACTTGTAACAAAGTCTTAATTTTTGTGTAATTAAGCAAAGCTTAAAAAAAAACTCGCTTGCACAGGCTACTGGTTGCATAGGTAAGCACGTAACCAAGCCAGTTTCGTTACAACCCAAAACGACTGACAGCTCCTGTCGAAGCCCAAAATTGATGGAACCCAAGTGGAGAACCTAGCGTTGGCCCAATTCAGAACAAAACGAGCCTTGATCTTTCTCCCAACAGTATTCCAACTGCAGCAATATGCCACATCCTAGAGTTAAGAAATTCATTCTCTCTGTTTTTTCTCTGTTTTTCCATACGATAAAAGTTTTCGTCTTTTCTATTTTGAAAATGATTTTTGTGTGGTCATACAAGTACCTCGGCATGGATTGGGAAACCTTGTACTAAATTGTTTTATTCATTAAGTGTTTAAAGACGCAAAGGGAATTATGTTTGGTTAGTGTTTTCATGTCATCACTTTTCACAGACTCTATATTAAAAAAAGCAGATATCAACAAAATTTGTTTTTCCAAAACCGCAAAGATTAAAAATAGAAAAAAAAAAAAGAGTTAGAAGGGTGCCAACAATCAAGATATATGATATGGTTGGTGGTACATTAAAGCTGTAAGGTGAAATTAATTCCCACGATTTTAATGGCCCTCTGATCTTATTCTTTTTTTTCTAAATAAACGTGAAATTCATTTCACAGGGAAGCAAACATACAAGCTGGATACAGACGACCTACTGAGGCCGGGTACAAATAACAGGGACATAAAGCTCATAGCAGCAACAATAAAAGCCCTAAGAGTTGTACATCAAAAGGCCTGATTCCAAATGGCCATAAAAGTCACTACAAGACGGACCCAAAGGACCGTGGATTTAAAACGGGTCCAAAGACCCGAAGATAACACCGTCGAGAGTGATGGTGGCCGGAGGAATGGGTAGTCACGCACCGCACTCTCACTTCCTCGAGAGAACATCCAAACCAGCAACAAAGGACAACAAGGTCCACAACAAAATCCCAATCAAATAGATTTCAAACAGAAAATACAACCAAACACAGTAAAGGAAAGCCGCTGGCCGGTCGGAAACCGACCAGAAAATCAAGCCCCGCAACCCCACCAAAGACCAAAGCAGCAAATCCAAAAATACGCAGGCGCGTGAAACCCACGGGAAGAAGCTGAAGCCGAACGCCCGAACCTGCTGATGTCTACCCTGCAGAGCGTGGCCACCGAAGTCCTCCTGGAACGACGGGATCTGGCGTTGAAGACAAGCCCGTAGAGAGACCAAAAATGGGGGTTTGGGTAGAAACCAGCCAAAAGAGAGAGATGGGAGAGATGGGAGAGATGAAAGGAAGGGGAGGACGGTGGGAGGAGAAGGAGCTCCTCCCACTGCCGGTCACAAGGAGGGAGGAAGGAAATCAGGCAAGGTGGAGGGGAAAGTTCTAGAGCGTGTGATCTTATTCAATTGGCAATAATACCAGCAATAAGAAAGTTTAGGACAGTCCCTTAGAGTGCAAGACGGCCTAAGCTGGAGAGCCTAGTTGCAAGCCTTTTGTCTAGCCTTTTCACATTTGTCTTTCTTAGTGGCTTAACAGAGTAATATGGCCTCTTTGAATAGAAATACTACCCATGTCTATTGGATATATTTTGAATCTTTACCCGTTTTTCTCTCTGTAGATTCTGAACTTTCATCAGATGCAAACGAGAGCCAATTATAGGAATGTCAGAACCAAATTAGCAAGTACTATAAGTAATTAAGTACGGAACAGACTGGTTGAGTCCTTTCTACAGCCTACTTAGTTATGTTTATTTCTCATCAAGTTGTTTTAAGTATATTATTTTTTTTCATTTTTTAATGGTGGGGGAGGGAAAAAAAGATAAAGACAATAGAAAATCTAAAGTGGAATTAAAAAAAAGGGTCATCCATACCTAAACTGACATACTTTGAATAAAACTATGAGAAAAAAATAGAGAGACTCCAAATTAAGAGAAATTGATATTTTATTATTTAAATTTTGTACTTTTTAACAATTTGGTCACGATCGCCGCTATAGACTCGAACACAATTTTGCATTTTTTGCAGCGTTTCATAAAAACACTGGTACAGAATTTTAGCGGCGTTTTTATGACTGCCGCTAAAGGTCTGTGCCAATTTTTTTTTTTTTGTATATGCCAGCATTTTTAAAACACCACTAATTTTTTCTTATATTTTCTTAATCAGTAATACAAATTTATTTAATAACCAGAATTCATCAGATGTAAAAAATTAAAGAACAAGAGAATAAAACAACATATACTTCATCATTGATTAATAATATTTTACAACATATATCCAATTTGAACTATATCCAATTTTTTTATGCGGACATAACTGCCTTCCCAACATGAAGAATTTCACTTACTTTCCTATCTCATAGTCCACTTATCTTCACTGAGCTCCACAGCTCCTCTCACCTAACTGTACAGACCCAAGGAGAGAAGATATAGGAGTGAAACATCCGGTGGACAATCAATAGTCTGATCTAGAAGCTGTTAAGGATGAAAGAAGGCCTGCAGCTTGGGCAGGTAAAATGTCTCCAAATGTTGCGATGGCAGCTGCTGATCTATCCTTGAAAATGCCAACTTGCCCATCTGTTAGCATGGATCCCAATTTCATTGTGCTCTCTCCAAATCTGCTTCCGACCTGGCCATTACAACAGAAAAGCATCTTAAACTTGGCTTTCTAAATCAGAAATTGATAACTAGAATTCAAAACATAGTTATGATAAACGACATGCACAGAAGCTTATGTGATGCACCATGACCTCACTTAAACAATGATAAAGCCCCAAATTTAGATAATCACGGTGATTAAGATTTTCTTAGGAAGACCAAGAAAATCTACCAGCAAATGGCATACCTTTTCCAGTAATCCTAATGCAAATTTTTGCAGAATTGATTTGTCAAGTACATGGCCTCCAATGCGATGAACTTCTTAACATGCTCGAAATAAAAATGAGATAACATAGAGGGAAGGCATGGAGGGCAGAGATATTTTCATCTCTGATTGGCCATCATCAGCCTGTTCTTGCTTGACTACCATCTCTTCCCAGCCCTGGAAAAAATTTCAAGAGACAATTACCCTTGGTTTAGTAATTACCAAACATACATCTAGATAACAACAGCACAGCATAGATGTCAATTAACTAATTTTGTAAAATAGAATACAAACACTCTGAGAGTACCCTTGGTTAAGTAGTATTAAAAACTAGTAGTGAGGTCCAAACTAAAAAGTAGACCTTTGTCATTCTCATTGACAGCCCTCTCTCTTCCATATCAGCAGAGACTACATAGGTTATTTATCAAACTTGAAGGCTTAGGTTTGAAGCGTTCCCTCCTTTGGATGATGTTGTGCCTAACATTCTCATAATCACTCAACTCACTTACAACTTTCCCATCATAGTGACCATGACAGTTAGTAACCGAATTAATCCTCACCCCTTCAATATCATGCGTGTAGCTCATTCTTTGATTCCTCTTGCTGTTGTAAAGAGAGGTTTCTCCAGCAGAATCTTCATACAGATCCAAAAAAGACTTCTGTGGTTTGCCCCTTCCATATAAAAATTCTGTGTACACAACTTGAAATTATACACCTCATATTTCTGGAGGGCAGAGTGAAGGGAAATATATAGCGCAAAAGGCACTAAATGATCACAAAAGAAAATGCTTATATGAAAACATCCTAGCCCTTCAATTTTGCAACTTCCTCAAGTTACTTACCTATGCATCCAGCAACAGCAGATTTCTGCTAGTCCCCTATAAATTAAAAATAGCCTAATGCTTAAGATAAAACTAATATTTGAGAACTCCCTTATGTGGAAAAATGTTTTGTAAAGGCAAACTGCACCAGATGCAGAACAAACAAACATAAAAGCCCGTTTTTAACAAAACGAATAATGATATACACATACGCGTACAAACAATCGTGCAATATGAAGCATTGTGCAATTCTTCAAACAATCGTGTTAGTGTTAGACTGGATTTTTCAAATAGGACAGCATTACCGTCCAAAGCGGACCTTCGGCAATGGCGAAGCCTGACCCAAACAAGAACTCGGAGACCTCAGCCACAAGACCCTTACCATACTTCCCATAGTTCCTCAGCACATGCTTAGCAATGGCAGGGTCGCTGACCACCACGAAATTTCTAGGCCCGGCAGCGAGCCGGTAGATGGGTCCGTACTCATTCATCCACTTAAACAGCGGGAGAAAAAGAGCTCCGCCAAGAAGATCAGACACATCGGATTTTTCTATTAGTGGAGCTAAACTAATTAAATAATATTATTAAAAATGACATTCAAATATTATAAGACATACAAAATCTGCAACAATATTTTGTCAAAGTTAACCTTGATTTAGAACTAAAAACATGTACACAAATTTTTTTCTTATCTACTTGATTGTAGATATACTCTAAAAAAGTACAAAAGCATATTGATTTTCTATTACAGTCCACAAAAATATATCTTATATAGATATACTAAAAAAAATACACAAAAAACATACTAATTTCCTATTACAAAGCAACTTGACGACTCTTTAAAGAGTCAAAATCATCTATTAACATTTATGTGCTAACAGTTATAATAATTTCTTTCTCAATATAGATAACCAAAGAATTTGCAAGAAATTCATCTTCCATCTCGTTGCAAAGTATTGTTTAATGATTTTTATGACTGAAAAAACTCGCATTGTAATAGTTGTTGAAACTAAAAGAGTTAACACAAGACGAATTAATCTATCAATCAAATGAAAAAAAATTGACCTTCTTGTTTCCACCAATTTTCTGCATAAATCAGAAATTGTAGACAAACTTTTGAAATTGGGATTGTGAGACACGTCACACTTAAAGGTTTACAATTGATATCTCAACTGAATCTTTTTTTGCTCTGTTAAATATTTATGGTAAAATTTGTCAACAAGTATACAAATATCATCAATATTGAAGAAGTTAGATGCATTCTTAGGATCCAAGGTTAGATCCATTGGAAATGTGTTGGGACTTTAATTTGGGAGACCAAATAGAAATATCAAAATTTTGGAGGGGCCAATTGTAAATTTTTTTCAGTCAAACCTCTAAATATATATACTAAAAAAAATGTAGGGTATATATACTAAAAAAATTTCACAAAATTTTTGTAGGGGCCACGGCCCCCTCTGGCCCTTTCCTAGCTCCGCCCCTGCACATCATCGAGCTTGGCACTAGCCACAGGGATGCCCGAGCCATCGTCATTGCCCACAGTCAAAGACCGAGTGAGCGAAGTGTTAAAAATAAAAATTTAACTTTGATAAGTGAGACATCCAATTATGGAAACACCTAATTGGATTTAATATGTTAACTCACTTATAATTAAAAAGTTACATAAGGGGGTCTATTTATAACTCAAAAGTCTCACATGCCCACATTGCCTAAGCAATGTGGGACTACACAATTCTCAACACTCCCCGGCAAACTCAAGGTGGACAAACCGACAAACCTTGAGTTTGGAGTTACAAAAATAATTACAGGGAAAATAATAACAAAAATTGCCGGTACTGAGCCGGGAAGTTGCTGGTACTGAGCTGGGAGATTGTCGGTACTGAGCCGGATGGTTGCCCCGATACTGAGCAGGGAGATTGTCGGTAAGCCGGTACTAAGCCGGATGGTCGCCAGGAGGTAACCGGACTAAAGCCGAAAACATTGCTCTGATACCATGTTAGAAATAAAAATTTAAACTTTGATAAGTGAGACATCCAAATTTTGGGAACACCCAATTGGATTTAATATGTTAACTCACTTATATTTAAAAAGTTACATAAGGGGGTTTATTTATAACCCAAAAGTCTCACATACCCACATTGCTCAACACGAAGTGAGCCAGTCTGGGCTGACCCAGAAACTGGATTTATTGCTGCCTTTGTTGTCGGTATTGTTAGTCGAGGACTTGATGGTGAGGAAGCGATATTTAGGTTTGTTAGAGATGGTGGAGGTGGAGGTGAGGGTGGTGGTTTTGAGAAGAGGGGTTGGAAAGAGGAGGGAGGATGTGGAGAGAGAGAAAGGCATAGTTATGGGTCAGTCCGCTCTTAGTTTGGCTAAGCTTGAAGAATTTTCAGCTTCCTTATATAGTTATATTGCCTCTGTTTTTCTTGGTGACCATAGCTGGAACAGAGGAAGGGTTCGAACTTGGTGTATACGACTGTCTGTCATCTATGCGACAGGTTGTGGATGAGATTGTGTTTAGCTGTTGTGAATTGTGATGCTTTGCTCCTTTCTCAGTCTCTCGGCTGCCGGTCGCTAGAGGAGGAGTTAAGAGGGAGTGAGAGAGAGGCTGAGAGCCGGAGGGAGAGGGAGAGATAGAGAGATATTTTTCAAACAAGGGAAACTTAAAAAGAGAGAGACAGACGGGAAATGAAAAAGTTCGACGGTAAATTTTCCTCCACAGGGATAGAAACTCATCGTTTTGAGGTTTTTTTTTTGTAGTTTATCAATTTTTTTAATAGTAAGCTATGTACTTGTTAAGTATTTTTAGGTATTGAGGTTGATGAAAAAGTGAAGAGAGAGATAATTTTTTATATTTTTTGTAGTGAAAAGTAATGATTTGATGTGGAAAGAGATTATATTGTAATTTTTTATTGTGTTAAAATTTTAGGATTGGTAAAATTTTAGTGTGCAAACGGTTAGTAAATTGTAATAATATTTAAAAATCTCTATACTTAGTATTAAATATATAGCATATTATTTTACACTATTTTTTTAATTAGTGTAATCATCTTAATTAAAATAAGTTGGTAGTAATAATATATAATACTTGACCATTAAAAGTATAATGTCTTCTATATAACATTGCATGATCTATTATATGTGTTTATCATATACATGATATGTGCAAATTAAACTAAGTACTTTATATATATGTACCTACCTAATGACTAAATCATAGCCTCTATAACTATATATATATATATATATATATATATATATATATAAATTAAATTATGCACTTTAATAGTATAAGTAAATCTCACAATATCTTTTCGTTTGAAATTAAATAATATGTTCTAGTTAAATATTATTATATTCACAATATATATCCTCATTATAAGTATGATAATAGATATTTTATAAACTACTTAGATTTAGTCAATAAATATGTAATTTCTATAACAACCATAGGTATAATTTAAAATATATCACATAACAACTTCAATTTTCACAACACTCTTTCTAATTTCATATTTCATTAAGTAGGTCCCTTAAAATAAAAATTTTCAAATACATGACAAAATAAAATTGTATATTAAAAGGAATAAAATAATATATAAAATAATTATTAACATTAAATAACTTATAATTAACAATTTTTTTGCACTTATACTTATAGCAACGTTGTGGAAACAAAACGCTGCTAAAGGTGTACTCTACAGTGGCGGTCACTGTGACCGCCGCTGTAGATATCTAATTTCTAGCAGCGTTTGCCACTGTGACCGCGGCTATAGCCTACACCTTTAGCAGCGTTTTTTTCAAAAACGCTGTTAAAAATTAAGCATTTAGCTAAAAGAAGGTATGTAGCGGCGACCAATGACCGCTGCTACAAAGACCGCCACTGAATGTAAAACTTGTTGCAGCGTTTAGCAAAAAACACTGCTAAAGACCTCATTTAGGGGCTTTTTTGCAAAATGCCGCTAAATACCCCATTTAGCGGCGTTTTAGCGACCACCGCTATAGACCTGTTTTTTTGTAGTGTCTAAGGCTTTCGTGAGTAAAGAAATTGATATTGTGTATCTTGAAATTTTCATTTTTGATAAACAAATCACAATTACCATGTCATGCCTAGTTCCCTATAATATTGGAGTCTATCATGCTTATAGTAGGGTGCTTTGTCCATGTAACACAGAATCGGGTTCTCTACCTGATGATTTACTCTAGAACATGTTTTATGCGGGTAATTCATGATTTTTAGGAGGTTGATTTGCACAATGTTGTCACTACCTTTATATAGAACCTCTTTATTTCTTTTTGTGCTGGTAGTTCATGATTTATACTCTTGAACCTATTTAGTTCTTTGTACTACATAACTTTTTCTATTTCTTGACCTGATACGACATAATTTTTCCAATGCTTGCTTACATATGTTTAGACCTTCAACTGTTAGCTTGAAATGCTTAATGGTTGAATGAAATTGTTTAATGGTTGAATGCTTCCTACTATTCAATATGGTTTCGCCATCTTCTGTCAAGATAAGTAGGTCGGATCTTATAATAAGGCGAGATTGTGTATTGAGAGCACCATATAGAATTTCATGGACGAGTGCTAATCCAAAAGGCATTTCTTCGAGTGTGCAATGTAAGATAGAAAATCGATATGTTCCTTACCTCATCTGTGATAAGTGCATTGTATACGATGATCGAATGACATACAGGTTCCATTATTTGCAAAAAGTATGTGGATACTTTTTTTAGTTTGATCTTCGCACCTGCCCCAGTGCGATGAAAGTTGAACCGCATTTAACGTAGAAAATAAAGGACCTGCAATTTGAGGTGGCTCTACTAAAGCGTTATGTGATGGCACTGAAATGTATGCTTGGAGTGTACTAGGCAGTAGTTGCTATTATGGAAGTACTCTTGTTCAAAACATGGAAATGATGTGTTTGTTGTGAAGTTGTTGTCACATTGTATTGGCTAAAGACCTTATAATTATAGTACCACTTTTGTTGGGTAAATAGTAAATAGTAGGATAAGGTGTATTATCTGTCATTGATGTAAGCTTTTGCGTTGTAATGAAGTGCCTAGTTATGCATCAAAAATCTTAATTTTCAGATTGCACTGTAATGATAGGTTTCTTATTAATCAAATCTTTGTCACCTTTTTTTGCGTTGTAATGACATATTGTTTTCATGGCCCAGATTATGACAAATTGCAATTGAAAAATGATAATGCATATACGAATCTGCTTCCAACTTCCACGAAGTCAATAAAAGTGGAATCATATAGTAACATTCGTATTACAGATAGTTCTAGAAACTCAACAAGTCATAACAAAAATACAATAATTGTCCTCATGTTAAATTTCGCTCCAAAATACAGCAACTTCAAATAACTCAATAAATACAACAATATGACATTTTCTGTCCAAAATGTACACTTTCATCAATATTGTTGCTCTAAACGTAAATGACTTAGATTGTGTATAAGTGTTTAAATTTGGGGAGGTTACAATTTTAGGGTATTAGAATTGGAGAAAAAGTGAAAAGTAGATGATTTGAATGAACTTTTTATATTATATTTTTTAGAGTGAAAAGTAATGATTGGATGAGAGAAAGAGATTATATTGTACTTTTTTATAATGTTAAAATTTTGGAAGTATAAAATTTTAGTAATCAAACACAGCCTAAATAATAGCAATACTGGATAAAAAAAACCAAATGAAAACAAATACACTACTGTCAATCTTGCACCCCAACTTTATAGCCACCTATATGATAGCTTAAAGAGAAATTGACATAACCACAATACACAATCTAACATCATCAATGGCAGACTTTCACAAAGTACATACTGTCGAAATTACAAACTGTCAAAATAACACAACTTCTATGTAAGCCATCATTACAAATTACAAACTATCATCAAAACACAATTAGTACTAAGTTACAACTGAACATCAAAACACAATTATTGCTCAGTTACAAACTATCATTAAACATTAAATGCACTATTGTCAAACAATGATGGCATGCAAAACAACGACTCAACTATCCCTTTAGGTGCTCTCAAGGACTCCAATACCCATCTCTGATGGGTCTTGTGCAGCTGCCTCTTGCGTATCTTGCAGAAGAACAAAAAATGCAGCCTTAGTGGAATTCCAGTACCCAACACAGATCTTACCACTTTACTACCTTTTGCCCTTCTTCTACCTCTTGCCTTTGCACTTCCACTTCCCCTTCCCCTTCCTTTCTCCTGGATCTACCTCCGCTTTGTTCTACTGTGGATGGGTACTGAAATTACAAGTTTGAAAGTTATATATGTATAATGGCAAGACGTTGCATATAGCCACACTTCAATTTAGCCAAGGGAAATTTCATGCAAGAAAACTCACAATGCTTACTACCTCTCCACCCTTGGGAATCTTCTTCGTCTTTTTCTTCCACACTTTTTTGTTAGGGTTGAGGGTTGAGGGCAATCATTTGCCCTATGACCTTACACGCCGCAATTTCCACAATTAACCACATAACTACTATGTCTGAATTTGTAAGGAACTGTCGGTTCATCAAGTTCCTGCCTTCTAGCTTTCTCTAGTCGTTTAAGCTAAACTCTCACAAAAAGGGGCACTGTCACTCTAGGGGAGTCCTTTGGTCACACCTAAGGGCCCAAAATGGCATGTATGCCTTCCTCGTATGCTTTTAGATAAGTCGCCAAGCAATAGTAGTCAACGACATATTCTTCAGATAGATGTCTACTATGGTAAATAGTAGAACATGCATGGATACAAGGAATTCCACAATCTAAGTCACTTACCACAAGAGCACGTGAGGGCATTCAGATCCACAACTCAGTGGTGTCTATACAGATGGTCTACTTCAAACTCGAGACCACTCTGTCATTGTCATACAAAAATTCAAGAGTCATTCTTGAACTTTTCCAACTTCCTGAATATCTTGGGACAACGTTTTGGGTGTTTGATGGAGTGTTGTCGTGGCTCATGCCCTTTTCTAGTGAAACCGCTTCAGCAATTGTCGGCAAACATTTCGAGCATTGTAATTTTTTATTTGTCACATGCATCTTTTATTCACGCATTGAATGTCTCCGGTAGGGTATTACAAAGCATGTCGCTTTTGCAACCTACACCGAATGCGTGTCTGACCATAGAGCTGGATCGAACTCTATAAGATACTTATGCATACTCGGACTCATAATCTCGATGGACTTCATTACATCTTCAAAATTAGTCTGGTTTGTTGAAGTTTTTATATCCCACAACACGTCCTTAAAGGCCTTCCCCTTATATCTAGCAAACTTCAAGTTCGCGCAGATATGGCGAATATAACATCTATGAGCCAAATCGGGGTATTCCTCCTCTAACGTGAGATCCAAGCTCTGCAAAAATACAAACAAAAGTAGAAGTCGATCACATATGCATCAAGTCACAACAAGATAGACAAATGAAAACTTAGTGTCAAAGTATACCTTCTGCTTATCACTCATGAAGGTTCATCCATGTTCCTCATCGGATCCAATATCACCCAACAGCACACCCAAAATCTAACTCTAGGAATCCTGGGTCTTCGTCTCACTGACTGCGTATGCCATGGGGAAGATATCGTTGTTCCATATCTTTTCCGAATAGCACACAGGTGTTGGCCTCCAAATTGACCCTTCAAATGTCATCCATCAACACAAATAATTGGTCGGAAATGCTTAAACCCCGCCTTGAACGCCACAAGGAAAACGTAAAGCCTCCTGAACCACGTTAGTGCTCGAATTTCACTTCTTCAATGCTAGACCATACTGACCCGTGTACTTGAACTTCTCAGTTTGGTTTCTATGGACCATCTAGATGCTAGTGTTTTAACTCCGTAACAATAGTGCAAGAGCACATCAACGTTGAATTCTCGGTGCTTCATTGCAGTGACATACCAAGT
Source organism: Myrica gale (assembly GCA_963930655.1). NCBI lineage: Eukaryota > Viridiplantae > Streptophyta > Magnoliopsida > Fagales > Myricaceae > Myrica > Myrica gale. The sequence continues at coordinate 24,160,266 of OZ005600.1, read as the reverse complement.
CGGCTAATCGTTGAAGTTAGGAAGATACTGGTACGCCAAGAATATCACATTACATTTTCAGTTTTCATAGTGTGCCCCACGTGTACTCCTTAATGAAGAACTTGATCTGAATCTCGTCGTAGTCCCTCATCTTTAAGGCAAAGATGAAGAACTCACAGTTGTCCACCATGCAATGGGCTTGAATTTTGATTTTATCGTTCTTAAAATAAACGTAGTCAAAGTGATTTTGAACTAAGTATCTCCTCAAGGCCTTTGTAATACCTTCATAGTATGAAAGATCAGTCCCTTATCAAGTACGACATCCCAACGCATTTTCAAATCCTCATTAAACTTTGCATACTTCTTCGTTGGTGAGGCCTCTCTATGTTCGCATCGTTGTCCTCATAATCAGACTCCACTCCTTCACCCTCCTTGCCCCCGAATGTATTTGAAAACGCCCTAAACCAATCCATATTAGATTGCCTGTATGCATATGCACCATTTAGACTCCCACTATCTTCATCTGTATATGCTTCATCAGGCTTTGTCTCATTAAACTCATTCAAATCAATACCATAATCGAAGCCTTCTTCATCTTTGTCACCTTTATTACTATCACCTCTACGTGGCCTACCATGGTTTCTACGTCTACGACCCTTTTTCTTCCCACCACCATCCTTGATATCTTTCGTATCATCACTAATTCTTCCCTCTATTCTTCATGGTCCCTACCAATATCCTCATCAAAATCACAACCCCTATATGATGATGGTCTAGCTCCAACTTATGTCAATGGGGGCTCGCCAGGCTCAACAAGCTCAGCCTCTTCAATCGCATTCTCCACATAGATATTTAGAATCGTCCTCTTCTCATCTCGAGATCTATTGATCATATTGATAACATTTTGTTAGTCTTAAAAGTTCTGACAACAAGTCAATCCTCATTGTCAATCCTAATTTCACTTAACGATATGTAATCGGGGTCCATCCGACCCACCTCATCCTCCTTGCCTCCTATGTAAATTTGACCCCAACCTCCAAGAAATTGCCCTCCATGATAGATAACTATCTTCAGCACTCCTCCACAAAAATAAGGGAAGAATAATGATTTATAACATATATTAGAACACTTAGCAATAATTAGATTAGAAATATTGATCCACCAAAAATGGACCAAATGTTTGAGGATTAAATCATAGTATAACAAACAAATAATTATGTGAGTTTAAGTTCAAAACAACATTACAACAAAATGTTTTAATTGTCGGTATTATAAACAAAATGTTCAAAACAACATTTTCATCACAGCTACAAAACCACATCAACCATGGGACCAATTTGGTATATGTCATGAACACAGATACTTCATACTAAATGGACCGTGGGACCACTTTGCTAAAAAACTCACAGACAAACTATGTAAAACCTAGGGACGTGTTGGCTATAAACTGAGACCACTATAAGAGAAATAGGGCATGTGCATTCATATATTAGTTTAATCAAAAACCTAGGGACCTAAAGTTATTAGGCTTAAATGCACTGACAGTCTCTGTGGTATAAGAATGTTGCAAATATGCCCCTATGGTAAAAAAAAGTTGTTTTTAAGTCCCTATGGTAATGTTCCCGTAAAAAAATTATCCCTCCGTCAGTCTCCATTTCAAAAACTAACTTGAGTTGGTGACGTGGCAAGCGTAAGTCACTATTTACAAGCTCTTTAAGAAATTACAGTACGAATTATAGGTTCAATGTAGAGGGAAGATGTTGATCTAGCGGGCTAGGGGTTCGATGTTAGACAGTTCTCGTCAGTGGGAAGGAAATTTTGGGGGAGAAAGAGTTAGGGGTTTGGGGAATATGTTGAGGGCCATGTGCATACGACGCCGTTCAGCTTACTCTTTTTTTTAGGTTTTTTATTTAAGTCTACGTGGCTTTATTTGAATGATGTGGCAATGACTGGACATCAAATGTTGCAAAGGTGGGCCCAGGATGACGTGCGGCCTAATATGATTTTTTATTATGTGTCTTACGCTTGCCAAGTCTCCAAGTCCCATCAATTTTCGAAATGGAGACTGACGGAGGGATATTTTTTTACGAGAACATTACCACAGGGACTTAAAAATAACTTTTGTTACCATATGGACATATTTGCAATATTTCCAAACCACAGGGATTGTAGGTGCATTTAAGCCAAGTTATTATTTGAGACAAAATCTAAACAAGACAAAAACATACACTTTTCTATGCGACAACACCAAAAAAAGCAATAGAGTCTGCACTAAAAGTCACCAAGAAAATATAACAAACTATCACGCGCATCAACAGGGCTACATAACAAATTGTCGATTGAAGCAGTGTCTTCTTTTCATGGTTTTCGAACAAAAGATACACAAAAAATATATATAAACCACACCCACAATACCGATACAGGGACCCAGACCCCAAACTTGAAAAATGAGATGAAAAATGGGTCCCTACCTTCCAACATTTCTCGTTGTCTCATGACCAACTTCGTAGAGAGTTTTGAAACCTTCCGTCAGATGCGTCGCTCACTTCGAACCTTCACCAAGATCCACAGTTAGATTTTTTGCCCATTTATTCATTCAAATTCGAATGTACATTCGACTCTCTAGTGTTCAATGGGCAAAATATCAACTTGTTGTTTTTATTCTCTACTCTGGGGTTCACTCGGCTCTCAGTTGGGAATTCGGGGGAAATAAACAAGGGTGAAACACTTAGCTCGATTGGTAGACAAATATCTTCCATTTTGACGATGTCCTTTGATTAAATGAAAGAAGCTTCTCTTCTTAATGACAGTGTATGGATTCTTTGCTGGCTTTAATTGAAGCTAACGACGTGGTTTGACCAAGATGCTAAGTGGGTAGATGACTTGGCGTAGTTCAATGCCATATTGATGATTTGATGGCGTAGATGGTGCTGCTGTTAAGAAAACGAACGGAACCTGACAGAAGGATGTTTTTTTCAAAACAATAAAAGCTTAGTGATTAAAATTTTGAATTTTAATTAATCATAAGGACCAAATTGCTAAAAGGTACCAAATTTAAGAACTAAAATGTCAATTTCTCCGAAATTAAACACTAGAAAATAGAACCAAATAACACAATTATTTTTAAGATCATATCTAATAGGAAACCAAACACCTAAAATTAGTACTTTAAAAAAAATATTTACAGCTGAAAGTAGTCTTCTTGTATTTATATTTCGTAATATTTTGTTTTCTTTTGGCAGTTTGCCATTAGTAACGCAGTGACTTAATTATCAAAAACTGGCTCTTAATGTTATGGATGATTATCATCTAAGCTCTAATAATTACTAAAACGAGTGTACTATGTAGTTTTAATTTAATGTTATGCTAGTCAATTATGTGAGAAATATTTGGATTTTCCTTATTTGAATTCCAATCTTTAATTTATTTTTTAAAAGCTAAATGGTGGAGGGAGTGACTAGTGTAGCCTACACCCTTAGGAGTGATCATAAGAACCTCGACTATAAAATGTCTAGATTGAGCTATAACTACCGTTCATGTGACGGAAGACCGTCAAACAGTCCCACAAGAATGCAATTAGTTTTAAAAACAAGAGATTCAATCCACATATCTCTAACCCCCACACCAACTCTTGTGTGCTCCTCTTCATACCTTCGAGCCAATGGACTACTACTCTTGTGGTCATATTTAAATTTTATTAGCTCCAGATGATTGGGGATATATATAATATGTTCTGGTACATGAGTAATGTCCATATGTACTTATGGTTATGTTTGTTTGTCAAAATGTTGGGGAATATTCCCGAAATTTTGAAAATCTTAATTTATTGAGATTAATTGGAATTTGTGAAAGGTAAATTTTGTATGTGTAAAAGTTAAAAATGTTGGAGTGTGTTTGTTCTGTTGGAAATTTTCATGCCCCAAAATGTTGGGGAAACAAACATACACTATACATATTTTTATTGCAATATAAACGAGAAAATGAAAATTGAACAATTTTAAATAGTATAATGACAAAGCTCAATTAAGGGATAAACACACTTTGCAACTTCTAATTATGGAGTCTTGATACTTTGCAACCACCTCTAATTATGAGTCTTACACTTTGCACCTTTATTTATTATTTTTGTCAGATTATATTCACCAACTATTGATTTTAGAAATTTTGCTACATCCGTTAAAATTGTTCAGTCAATTTGAATAGAAAATAAATTTTTGGTTTGCTAAATAACAATTTTCTCCCCATAATTTTTCTAGCAGTGACCGTATCGTAATGTTCAGGTCAAAAAATAATTTTCCGTTTAAACTAGCTAAAATTTTTAACAGATGGTCCAAAATGTATAAAATTAGTAGTTGGTAGATGCAATGTGATAAAAATAATAGATAAGGGTATAAAATATGAAGCATCTTGTAGTTAAAAAATAAAATTGTGAATGTGATTTATCCTCTCAATTAACTATGCATGCGATTTGAAAAAATATATATATAAAACTGTCTTTGCTTTTTCTGCTCTTCTGGGGTAAGTAGCAAATGGGAATCTCGAAAGGCACTTCTGAAGACAGCTGACCATAAAAAGGAAGGGCAGGTTAAAGAGTAGCAGATCCTTCAGTGCGCTCATTTTTAGACATTTCCGTAAAAACCATCACCAAGCCAAGCAAGCCTGCTAGCTAGTGCTGCTATTTTTAATGAAACCGAAATTAATCGCGGTTCGTGGATCCGTACCGGACTGCTGAATGAATCATGATGCGAGCCTCTCAATTAGTCCAACCCATATTTGAGTGGCATTTCTTCGTGACCTCAATTCGGATCTCGCCTTCAAAAGCTCCAGATACGCGCAGTTCGTTGCAAAGGAAACTTGATCGGGAATCAAATCCAAATTTACAGATCTACCCATTCTCGCGCTGTCAATTGTCAAATCCCCCAAATAGATAGGAACTACATATACAATGGACGTCTACGTAAAACAAATTTCATTCTGTCTGCTAAAATCCAGTTCTTACCCTTTTTCTTTTTCTTTTCTCCTCGTGGTTTGAAATCCTGTACGTTTGTGTAAAACAAATTTCATAAATTGTAAAAGGATGGAATATGAGGATCAAGTTAAAATGGTCACAAGTTTATATAAGTTTTAATTTTAAGAGGGAATAGTTATATTATTTTCTTTATTGTTTCTAAGTGATGAACTTGCCAGATTAATAAATAAAAATTAACTACTTATATTAAATGTTAAGTACGTTCTTTCTTTTCTCTAATTAATAACAAAATATTGTTATTGATTTGATATTTACCTATTGATTAGAAACATTCATAAATTGATAAAATCTAGTATTATTAATGTTTGATGTTTAATGTTTATGTTTTTTATTTCTTTTGTTTCTTGTGTTTTCAGTATTCATTGAATTGGTACAATAGTCATTTATTATAACATGTCTTTATTCTACATTGCTTTGAGATAGATTTTAGACATGCGGGATACAAGTTGTATAGTTAAAAAAAACAATCTTGAATTAACCGAAAAAATATAATTTTTCAAGTTTCTTGAGAAATTTTAATTTGTGGCAAAGTCAAAGATAGATAATGCATTTTTCAAGAAAATAAAATTGAAGATTCAAGTTCCAAATATCTTTGTTGGCTTTTCATCCTCATGCCTTTAGGTCTTTAGGAGAGGAATGCCCCTCTAAGCTTCAAAAACAAGAATTATAAGGAGTAGATATTTCTACTCTAAAATACTGTAGCTTTCTTCAAGAAATGGATAATGGTAGTTATACTACTCTATGAATATGCTCCCAAGATATCAATCTTGGTTCCGCCACTATCGACGCACATAATATTTGAGCCATACACTACTCAATGTTGCCCGTATTAAATTTTAGTCAATATAAACCCCTACAATATTTTAATTATATAGTGTAGGGGTGAATAGCGGACTAGTCGGAAGCAGAATTTGACATTCTGACATCCGGTCCGCTAACTAGCGGATGATCAAAATAAAGTCCGCTTCCGCTTCCGACTCTTAGCGGACTTAGCGGAAGCGGATAGCGGAATTCCGACAATGTAATTTTGGGCCATATTTTTTTGCCCATTTAAGCATTTTTTACAAAAATAAAATAAAAATGTTATTCATTTATCACAATTCATAAATATAAATATCTCTATATATCATAAATTAAAATATACAACCTGATCTTCGTAAGAACATTTCGCAATTCATTACAAAGATCTCAATTCACGAACAAGAATAAAAATAAATCTAAAAATCTCAATCCATCGGTTGTGTTTTAATTAGAACCAAAACATAACAATGCAATATAACATATGTTCCAATTTTTACATATTACATTTATAAGATACACTTATATGCTCGGAAAATTAAGAGAGTTATCATGAACTAAAATAAACTGAATGGATTCGAGAACATAAAATAGGAGAGACAAAACCAAGATTGCAACACAAAGCTCCATTTAGCACTCAAGTAGAAGTATAAAAAGTTGGTTCTATCAGTGTCTATGTGTCGGCATACCTCATACAAGAACCAATAATTATAGGTAAAGCACACAACTGGAAAGCTCTATGTCGCCCAACGCCATCAACAATCAAGCCACTGAGTAGGGCTCCAACAAGGGCACCACTCATACATGTACTTACAACCAAACCTTAATTTAAAGAAAATGATAAAAACTATTAGATAAGAGAGTTAGTTGCAGAAATTAGATATCATACCACACAAATAGGCACCACCCAGGCCACAAGATCAACCAAATTTCACCTTCTGCCAAGGTATTCCCGCTGAATCCAAGATCTATAGAAATGCTTTCAAGTGGTTCATTAACTACTCTGCATCAAACAAATATAGGAAACAAAAATCCAAACTTGATCAATTTATTTGCCTCCCTCACACTTGAACATCCTCCTCCTTTGTTGATGAGAAATATCCACACAGTCTATTACACTAACAGGTTGCAGAGACAATGCATGTTAATATCCACAATCAATCAAATTAACTTTCGCTGAAGTATCCAGTTATATTTATGCTCTGTTGGTAACACTAACAGGTTGCAGAGACAATGCATATTAATATTTAAGAAACACCATTGTGAATATTGGTTCATTATTTATTCGGATTGTTTTCTTTACTGCTTAGAGTCCAATAACTCCGTAAATGGGAAATAATTTTAGAGAGAGATAGAGAAGAAAGGGGAATAATCAGAAAATCATTGTCACCTAAAAAATCTCAACTTCCATGGAAATGTAACAAGTTTTTAGTGGAACAAAACTGAAACTTGAGATATATCCAAGGCATTCGTGCACCATATTTTTACTGGGAATTACAAGAAACGCATTTCACTATTCGTGACACAAGAAACCCGTTAAATCGAAATAAAAGCAACATAACTTCCAAGCAGAACAATGTAATTTTTCCCTTCACTTACTCTCAATTTCCTTCATTTTCTTAGAAACCAAGCGGAGGACTAACATATTTTGGAAATACCAAAAAACAAAAGGTCACGGGAAAGTGACTTCGGAGAAAGAGAAAACAAAGCAAAAGAAGAGATGGTTGAGAACCTTTATGCTTTTCACGGCGGGCTTGTTCAAGCGATTCAAGTGCTTCTGGACCTCAAGCCTCTGCCTGGAGAAACTCAACCTAGCGGCGCAAGACGAGATTAGCCCCACCAGGCAGAAAGCCACCACCAAAACTCTGGTTGTTCTTCCTCTCCTACTAAACTGCGCACCACCCATCTTCTAGAACCACCTACACCTAAAAAAAATAGGGGGGAAAATGCCCGGAACCGGATTTCCGCCTGGACCGGCGGAAACATCCGTTTCCAGTTCCGCTTCCGGTAGTGGCTGAAAATCACCTCCGGATCCGGTTCCTGGAAGATACGGAGCTCCTCTTCCCGGGCCTAATATAGTGTACATTTTTTCGGTTAGGAAAGCTGTCTCGTTATTGAAAATAATTTGGTTGCTGCATCACACGGCCTTCCCATACTTTAATTGAAACACAGATTTCCTTTTGTGAAAACGCTGGTACAGACTTTTAGCGGCGGTATGATCATCTAAACAACGTTTACACCTGCATGATGTCTCACTATAGCTAAAGAAACTAGTAGTAGCATGTGAGAATCTGTCATCTATTTACTATTTATAAGTTTTATAACTGTCAGTGTCTAAATCGGATTTTTCAATAACCATCAAAGAATACGAAAAGACTTTTAACTCCATTATAATTTGTATTACGTCTTTTTTTAAGGGGGAAATACACTTTGCACACCTGAATTATGGAGTGTCTGACACTTTGCACCCCCTTGTTTTAATTTCGTGACATTGAGCCCACGATCTTTTAATTTTCGTCGATTAGCACCCCAAAGCGACTTAGCCGTTAATCTAGACGGTAATTAGCCCGCGTGCTTCACTTGCATTTTTTTCTCAGTTTTACCCTCCTCTCATGAAATCCAGCCATGCTTCGGGCTTCTTCCTGAGAGCGTTCACGACGGGGGCGTATTCGTGTGCCTCTATCCCATACTATGTCAATATCTCAGCTACCTCCGCCGCTTCTGCAATTCTTTGATTCATAAATCACGTCACATTTCAGACTAAAAGGTGTGATCTCGCTAGGGGAATTGAGGAAAAGACTGGAAACCGAAAAAAGATTGTTAGGAAGCAAGAAGGCCGAACCTATCAGGAAAAACAAAGGCTGGACTTGTATGATGCATGAGCACTTCAAGCTACACAGCCACAAAATCCAACCATAATTGCCAAAACATGTACAGAATAATAATATTCCCAATGTGAATGCAGACAAATTTACAGAATATATATAGCAAGTATCATGCATCATACGCATATACCATCCTCGAAATAAGAGGTCATCAACAACCACATCATTGATCTGATTTATTAACCTCTAGCCTTAAGCTCGGCGAGGAGCCTCGAGAGGTCCTCCTCGTCGACCTTCTCAGCCTCCTCGGTCGAAACGGTGTGCGCCGCCGGCTGTGGCAGCCCCACTGATACCTCGAGGTCGTAATCGTCTGTGACTTGTTGCATCAAGCTATTGACTCCTTCAGGAGTGGAGAGCGAGGTGGAGTCGGCCATGGCCCTCTCCATGAACTCAGCCTGGACTTCCATGTTGACGAGCTGCTTATCGAACTGGTCCATGGTCTCGGACATCTTCTGGAGGTTGTCGATGGCGAGGGTGGATTCGAGGGACTTGACGATGTTGCCCATGGACTTGTTGATGGTGGTCAGCTTGGCCTGGGTGTCGAGGCACGCGACGACGGCGTTGATGGTGCCAAAATCGCGTTCTCGGAGTAGATTCTGGCACCATCGATGTTTCCCTTCTCCATGGCCTTCTTGATTTTGAGCTTCTCGGATTTCTCCTCCTTCTCACACTTTTTTGCTTGCCGTTGGAGAGATTTGGCCGTGAATTTCAACTCCAAGTTCTGGTTCAAGAGCTTCTCGGTGTTTCCAATGGTCGATTGCAGGTTCTGAGATTATTAACAAGGAGGTTAAAACGGAAAAACAAAGGCAAGTGACGCACGTGGACTAATTACCGTCAGGATTAACAGTCAAATCGGCTTGGGGTGCTAATCGACGAAAATCAAAATATCGTGGGCTCAATGTCATGAAATCAAAACAAGGGGGTGCAAGGTGTATTTTCCTTTTTTTTAATTAGACTAATAAAAATTTTGTGTTAAATACACTTTGCACCCTCCAACTATGGAGATCTTGACACTTTGCACCATAATCTATTATTTTTGTCACATTGCACCCACCAACTATTGATTTTAGACGTTTTACACTAATCCTTAAAAATTTTGGTTAATTGGATGTAAAGTGTCAAGACCCCAAAGTTAAAGGGCAAAGTGTATTTATCCCCCTTTAATTAAGATTATAACGTGTGTGCACTGTGTGGATACTTCAGTGTTCACTGAGTATTAAATGATTAATATTCTAACGGCTACAAATTAGCAGTAATATAGCGAATATTTTATTGAAATGCATAATTGTTCCGAAAAATTATCTTATATATAAACCGGAGCGCTTTTGTTGTTTAGTTGCTCAAATCGAAACCTTTTCTTCTTTTATTTGTTTTTTTAACAACGAAAAGAAACTTTATTTCTTCTGTTTGGTTACTCAGAAACAAAAAATGAAATTAATGACAGAACTCTGGCTAAAAGTGCATCCAATGTCATAAGAAACTTTATCTTTATTATCATCTTTAAGCTGCGTTTCAGGGTTGCAGGGAAAAAGGTGGTGAAGAAATTGACCGGAGAGTTGAATTTAGTGCTCAAATAACTGAAACATTGATACAGAACAGTGGAGAGAAAAAAGAAAAGAAGAAGCGAGAAACAGAACAGTAGAAAAGAATTCTGCAGGTCACTGCTAGATTCTGCCACCAACAGAAAGATCTTTTAAAACCTCCAAAGAGATAAATAAATAAAAGGATGTTACAGTTGCAGGGACCTCAGCCATTTATCGACCGGGCACAGAGGAGAGAAACACAGATTCGAGTAAAAGCTTCCTCTCGTTGGCTCTGGTTTTAATGGTGAAACATAGAAAGGTGCACATGCAGAGAGAGGCATATGCGTTGTTTCTGTTTTGATGACATAAAACCTATCCACAACCGGATTGTGTGGTTATGGGGTTGAAGAGCCAGAGAGGGTAATATTGCTGCAAAAGGTAAAAAGAAAATTCCGAAAATTTTGAGGTTCCATTTATATTACCTTTGGTTAAAAAAGAAATGAAGGGAGAGAAGTAGTTGCTGAGAAGAGATAAAAGTTAGGTTTAAAAACAGAAGCATACACGTTATGAGACAGATAAGTGTGTAGGACTTCACGAGATTGTCAGGCCGGGCCTGAGAACGCTGAGGTATCTTTTTTTCTGACGACACGTCGCTCCAGATAGTAATCAGAGAGATAAAGTTTTCGCTGTTGTTTATCTTTTTTCTTAATGCAACCTTTTCTTTGTTGCTGATCAGATGAAATTTGTGTCATTCGACCATTTCACTTTCATTCTCTTTATTGGTTGTTAAATTACAACTTTCTCCTTCGAACGATCCTTCAATTTTTAAATATTTATAAGTTTTAATTTGTTATAAATCACCTCCGAATTATAATTCTTGTTATGATTTCATATCTCAATCTACTGGATCATTATATCGTTGAATCATTATCTCGAACAATTTATGTTACATGTAATGGACATGTGATCTTCTCTTTATATGAAAACTAAATTTACTCTTATTTGAATTATCCCTAATCTTTTAATATGCTTCTAGAGAATTGTAGGCTCAATAAATAATATTTTGTTACCTCATTTTTATCTAAAATCGATATGATCAAATTTATATTTTCAAGCAAGAGAAATCAGGTTAGACATAAAGTTCCAACATGTCGAGGGATAGAATCTCAATGAGAAGCATAATTTGATAAATCAATTGTAACGAGTTAAAATATAGGGATAAATACAATGTTAGTCCTTGTGTTTTGCGCAAAGAGCAAATAAATCCTTAAACTTTAAAATTCATCAAATTAGTCTCTAATGTTTAAAATCCATCAAGACTTTAGTCCTTCTATCTAGACCTTTTAAATGTGAATGATTTTAAACTTCAGGGACTAATTTGATAGGTTTTAAGTTAAGAACTTATTTGATGTTCAAGTAAACAACAGGGATTTATCCTAAAATATATTAGGATATTTGAGAATAGGGTGGCAGTGGTAGTTTTCAAGCAAAAAAATTTAATTTAATCTAGTATTTTCATTTGTTTTTGTAAAAAATTCTAAAATTTGTATGATTTTAGATAGAATTGTGAATATTTATGTAGATTAAAGTTTTATAAGTTTGGTGTAAAATTTGGCAAAAAGTTTCAAAAATATTTAATTTTTATTGGAGTTTGTAAAATGTGCAGAGAGATGATTTGATTTAATTTTTTAATAAAAAATATTGGAGTTTAGTGAAAAAAAATATAGAGAGAAAAGATTTATTGAATTTTTTTTAAAAAAAATTATTAAAATTTTTCTGAAAAGTTGTCAAAGTTTGGACATATTCCTTTACAAAAGTATTTAGAAGACAACAAAATTTAGGGAACTAATATTTTTACAAACGAATACGTAATTTTGTTTCTTCCTCGTCGCCTTCCGTTTACGAATATCATTCTATCGAGGTGGGTTGCTCACTCTTAGGATTTAGGAATAAAATAAAAAGTTCCGTTACACATTCTGTGAGTATTTTACTATTCTGTCTTTCTTATATGACAATTTTGTTGGTTTACATACTTTCATGGAACTTTCCATTAAGTTCGTACTGTTTTTTGTTTACTTCATCTTTAGCCCCTGCACGTTCCAGCGACAAGTTTTTGTCATGTAATGCAGATATTCACGAGGCCTGGACAGAGTTCTCGCTGTACTTTTTAATTTCCTTTTCCAACAAGGAAAAGAAAACCAAACACCTCTTAACTTTGTTTCTTTTGGTTATGAATTTTTTGCCCTTCTCAAATGTTGATGTGTTCCTTGAATATTTTCTTCATTTACAACTCCGTTCTCACCACTTTTCGCTGGAATATCTTGAAGATCTCGTTTTCTTCAAAATCCTTCTGAGTCTGTTGGAGCACGTTGAATCAGGGCATGTCTAGAACTTAGAGCTTTATCCATGTTTCCTGGGACTTATTGTCTTGTTCTTTCACACCAGTGTTGTACTGGCCTGAAAGGAATTGGTGTATGCATTAAGAGTATTATTTTGTGATCAATAAAACTTGCTTGCTTACCCAAAAAAGAAAAGAAAAACTAAAATCGTCACATTGTGAGCTGTAGGCCTGTAACAGCCACTCTTAAAAACATTTTAACCGGGTCCTACCGATTTCACTCTTTAGCCACTATTTCTCTCTGTAACGTCTCTTGGGTTCTCTCACTCTTCAAACTCAGCGAAAATGGGTAGGGCAACGAGGTGGCTAAAAGGCTTGTTCGGGATAAAGAAAGACAAAGGGAATTCCAATTCCAATGACCGGAAAGACACGACACGGTGCAGTTTTGGCAACTCTGGGAGAGACTATACGGGCTTGTGTCATAATCCGGGGACTATACCACCCAACATATCTGCTGCCGAGGCTGCTTGGTTAAAATCCTACTACACAGAATCAGAGAAGGAGCAGAACAAGCATGCAATTGCCGTGGCGGCGGCCACGGCAGCTGCTGCTGATGCCGCGGTAGCTGCTGCCCAGGCAGCAGTGTCAGTTGTAAGGCTTACCAGCCATGGAAGGGGCACCATGTTTGGTGGTGGGCGTGAGAGGTGGGCTGCAGTGAAGATTCAGATGGTGTTTAGGGGATATTTGGTGAGTGCGTCTTGGCTAATTGTGTACCGGAACTACATATGTATTTTCGAATTAGTTTTTTGATTTTAAAAAGTTGTTGGAACTTTGATCAGTAGCCTTGGTTCTTGTTTAGACGGACTTGTTCCTCAGTTGACCGCAATTCGTACAAAACGAAAAAAAGCAAATAAGTTTCATTAGATGTGCACTAGAACTTGTTTGTCACTGAAAAACAAGTATTTGCTTTTTGCTGTGTATTTACCGTAGGCTTTGGTTTAGAACTGGTAGGTCCCGAATGTCCAGCTTTGTACTTTTGAAATCTGTTTGGTATATCTGAAACTGAGATTTTCCGTTGAATTTTGCATTCTGAGCAGGCCAGAAAAGCCCTGCGAGCACTAAAAGGACTGGTGAAGTTACAGGCACTTGTAAGAGGTTATTTAGTGCGGAAGCAGGCCACTGCAACTCTTCACAGTATGCAGGCACTTATTAGAGCTCAAGCCACTGTTCGGTCCCAGAAAGCTCGCGGGCTTGTCAACAATGAAACTAATAGATTTGAAATCCGAGCACGAAAATCCATGGTAGTGAATTTCCGCCCCAGGAGATATCTAGAAGGAACAGTATATTCTTTAATTGTTCATTTTCGCATAGATATCCTCATAATTTTTTTTTCTTGGTATCCTCGTAATTGTTCACTCTACTGTTGCAGGAGACATTTGACGAAACCAGAAGCGAGCACGCAGCTCCAATTCACAGCAGAAGGCTATCGGCTTCACTAGACACACCAATTAACTCAGTCGAGGAAAGTCCAAAAATTGTGGAGGTCGACACAGGCAGGCCTAAATCAAAATCTCGCCGAACAAACACTTCATTCTCCGATTTTGGCGATGACCCACCTTACGAAGCGCTCTCTTCTCCACTTCCTCCGAGTAGACTTCACGCCCGCTTATCTATACCTGACTGCCGGAACTATCAGGACCCTGACTGGGGCTTAACCGGCGAGGAATGTAGGTTCTCCACCGCACAAAGCACACCGCGTTTCATCAACTCTAATGCCCCGCCCACGCCTGCCAAGAGCGTTTGCGCTGATAACTTTTTCCGGGGATACGGGAACTTCCCGAACTACATGGCTAATACTCAATCATCTAAGGCTAAGTTGAGGTCTCACAGTGCTCCTAAGCAAAGACCTGAGCCGGGGGCAAAGAAACGGCTTTCACTTAATGAGATGATACAGTCAAGGAATAGTTTGAGTGGAGTTCGGATGCAAAGGTCGTGTTCTCAGGTTCAGGAAGCTATTAGTTTCAAGAATGCTGTAATGGGCAAGCTTGAGAGGTCGTCAGAGTTTGTCAGAGAGTCGGAGAGATATCGTTTGCAGCAGAGCTGAAGAGGTGGTGAATATAAGAAAAAGCCCAAGCGAGAGTTCGCAATCTTTCTACTGAGACAGTACTCTATATAGCTGTTGGGAGTATTGGATGCTACTGAGATAAAGCAGTTGATATAAGAGAATAAATGTGTGTAGATTTCCAAATGAGATAGTGATCCTTTTCATATATATTCTAGAACTATATGCGTTTTGGTTTATCAAGCTAGTTTTGGTCTGCCAAAAGAATGGTCCAACGAAGAATTTTAAGATGATATCTGGTCTAGCCAAGAGGGAAACAATGATGTGATGGTAGAGGTCACATGCTAATTGCACTGATTTATCATGCGTGACATATACTGGGGAAGCTAAATTTGAATCACTGACTTTTAGCGAGGGGACCCTGCAATTTGGAAGTCTGCAGAAGCAAAATGCAAGACAAAAGATTTGGTTGAACCGAAGCACCGTTGCTCATGTATTCTTTTTTTTTCTCTCTCTCTACCAACGATCGATAATCTGACCAGGCGGGGACTTCACAAACTTCACGACAACCCACATACCACCCAGTTCAATGGCCGGACCGGTCATTCTAATAGAACCGGTCCCAAGTTTTACCGGTCTGGATTGTCCGGTTTGGGTCATATCATTTTGTGTCCTTTTTTGGTTTGGGCCTCTTAACTTTTTTACTTTTTATGTCTTTTTTGTTTTTTTACCGGTAAGAACCGAATTGGAGTGGTATACTCCGGTCCGGTTCCGATTTTTCATATAGGTAACTCGGAACTGGACCGAAGTACACCGATTTTTCTCCGGCGGATTTTTTAGACAGCCCTACCACCCAGGTGCAGAGGACATCGGTTCTCATGTATTCTTTTACCACTTCTTAATGGGAACACTTTTGTGTCTATATGTATGGAAAAGAACATGTGCTTGCTTCTTGAACTCAGAGAGAGCTCACTCCAATTTTGATTTGAGGAAGAAAAGGTTGTTTTCGTTATGTAATACTTTTGATTTTCTTGTTAGGTAACAACAGAAATTCGAGCATCCATTCATTTTTATTGGGCTCGAATGGTTCTAGGATCTAATTCAGTATCTGCACGAATTGAATTTAAAGTCGTGACTCGTGACAAATCTGACCAACTCCTTATTTAATATAAAAGTACTAGTTTCTAACATACTTTTATTTTTTTATTATTATTCTAAAATACTTTAATCCAAAAAAATCACTAAAGAAAATATTCAGAAAAATCATAAACAAACAAACACTAACAACTTTTTACACAAATTCTAACAATTTTTCACACAAACTCTAATATATTTTTATTAAAAAAATTACATCAAATCATCTCTACACTTTTTATAAACTTCAATAAAAGATAAAATATTTTTAAAATGTTCACTCATTTTTGCACAAAAAATTATAAAATTGTATAAGATGGGGCAGGAAAAAAACTGTATAAGATGGGGCAAATACGGCATATGTAGAATGAAGGAAGTAAAATTTGAGACAGAATAGACCGGTGAAATATATCTGAACCTTTTCTGCCCTTTGGTGTTACGTGGATAAAACAAATTTGATTGATTGCAGCCTACGAAACCAGGACAGGGATGCTTCTGCAGTCGCAGTCTGAAGACGACATTTTCATTTTTGTTCTGGTCGGGTGGAAAGGACTGTTCCACTTGCTATTCAATCGGAGAGATGTTTTGATCAATTGAAAGTTTCGGCATCTTAGTTATGAAAAGATTAGGTACACGTTGGTTTTCAAACTTTTTTTTAAGATTTTAAGTATATTCACATATCTATAACCGAATATATTTAGAATTCAAACACAAATACCAATATATTTTACACAATCTCCAACAATTTTTTAATTTTTCATTCAACATAAATTTTCTCTCTCTATATTTTTTCACATATCTCCAATATTTTTTTATTAAACAATTATATCAAATCATTTCTCTCTTCACTTTACACAAACACCAATAAAATACTATTCAACATAAAAATTCACAACTTCTCTAAAATCATACATTTTTACTCAAAACGAACATAAACAATCTGCAGTGTTTTTAGAATTTTTAGTACAATCTCCAGTGTTTTTAGAATTTTTAGGTGATATTAGAATTGTATTAATGTTTATGTAATAGTTGTTGACTTTTATTAAAGAGTGTAAAAAAGGAAATATTGTTTTTTAAGGTTGTTGTTCGTGTATTGAGATGTGTGTAGAATATAAAATATAAAATAATATTTATATTGATGTTTATTGATAATATTTATTAAAATTTGGAAAATTCTTTTTATGTTCTATTTTTTATTGTGATACAAATATGGATGTTTATTTATAATATTTATTAAAATTTCAAAATTTTCTTTTAATTTCTACTTCTTTATTGTGATAAAAATGTTGATTTTTATTTATAATATTTATTATAATTCTGAAAATTCCTTTATTTTCTATGTTCTATTTTTTATTGTAATACAAATGTTAATATTTATTTATATTAGGGATATAATTTAACAAAATTTATTTTGTTTTCTATTTTCTTTGTGATACAATTATATGAAAGGAATTGAGGCGTTATAAAAAAAATATGATAAATGAGTTAAAACAACGTACGTGAATTTTTTTTCCCCTACCTACCCAGGCTCCCTAGACTTTCCCCCCATCTCCCCAGGCTCCCTAGACTTTCCCCGCAGCACCCTAGGCTCCCTGGGATTTTTTCCCCCCAGCTCCCCAGGCTCCCTGGGATTTTTTTCCCCCTGACTCCCCAGGCTCCCCTGGTCTTTTTCGCCCAGCTCCCTAGGCTCCCTGGTCTTTTTTTTCCTTTCCCCCGGCTCCCTGAGCTTTTTTCCACCAAATCCCCTAGTATTTGTCCCCTCGACTCTTCAGGCTCTCTGGTCTTTTTTCCCTTTTCCCTGGCTCCCCTAGACTTTTTCCCCTGCCCCCGAGCGTCCCCGAGCCCTCTGGCCTTTTTAAAAAAAAAACAAAACAATTATGTTGTTGCTCGTACGGTTTCAGAGATGCTTTCTTTCACATCAATAGGGGAGGGGCAAAAATCGAAAAACAGACAGAAGTCAGCTTTCGTCAGATAAAATGACCATATTCACCCTCAAATAACTCAACGCAGACGCATTCAGTCGGGCTATTTCGTCCATTCACAAGTCCTTCGAATTTAATTCACTGAACTGTGTGGGGGCCACATGTTTTCCACAAACTCATTTTACCCTTCTCCTTTTATGTCCTCATCGAATTACACTAGGATACTTCGTTAATTCTACATCAGTTTTTTCCAGGGAAAATTTAGAAAAACTTTAGCTGCATCCTACATAAAAACATGTTCGGTTAAGTTGGTAGCAAAATTGAATGCGAATTCTTGAAAATTTACCGAAACGAACATACCCTTAGATTGAATGTCTGAATGTCCCGAGAGATTCTGATTCAAAATTTGAATTTGAATTTAAATTATTTATATAAGATTTTATTAGTGTTCAATATTTATTCTAAGAAGATTAGTATTGAAAAAATTATGAATTACCAAGATTATAATTGGAAAGTATTTGAATCACGAAAATAAGGATGAAGGATGTTCAAATTTTGAAAGAGTTCAAATTCGCGAAGTGTGATCCGTTCCTAAAATATCTCTAGTGTATCTCCAGAATATGATCTTCAACTGATCTTGGCTCGAGCAAAATGGACATTTTACATACAGTAAGTTTTGCTATATTTTCGCCCTAGCTTGGCTCGAGTGAAATTGAAAGTTTTTTATACAGTTTATTTCGCCCAAGCTTCGCTTGATCTTAGCTCGAGGGAACTTCTCATGATTTCAAATTTCCTTATCCTATTCTATTTAAACCGTGAGAAAAACGTCCAAAAGGTTTGCCCAAGTTATTTTCATCCTTCATTGGCCTCTTATGCTTAAGATAAATTTTTTTTGAGAACTTTGCACCTAAAGTGTTTACATTTTCTTTCTCCTACATTAATTACCTTAATCACTATTGAAATCAACCTCCTGTGAGAAGCCTTCAGAGAGTTTAAGGAGATTGACAGCTGAAGTTACCGGTGTTGAAGAGATTTACAAGAAGAACCTCAGAAGACTGAGGGTTAATCGTAAGAGAGCGGTTCAAAGTTGGATTACCTAGATTATTAATTCGGGGTTGTCAGAGTCAAGCAACTGGATGTTGTCCGTGTCTGAGTCTTCGGTGTAAGGTTTATCTTCTAGTGAATTTTTTGTGGCTGCTAGCCTAAAGTAATTTCTTCCTTTGAAAAAGGTTTTCCTTTTCGTCATCAAATCACTTGTCTTGACGTGTAATTGATTTATTATTTCTTATTGATATTTTTCTTTGATCTTTGTTTTAATATTCTGCTGCATATGTGTTGATTGTTTAATACTTTTCAGATCTAGATGAGACTTTTTTATGACTTGTCTAAATTTGTCTATTCATAGAAAAAAAAAGTATCAACACATATTCGCTCTCTAAGTATTCTTTAGTGTCTCGACAGATTTTTCAGAATAGAAGCCCAATAGGCTATCTTAAGCGTCCAAGGGCCATTAAGCCCATCTATTCAAAAGGGGCAGACGAGCGAAGAAAGATCTGCTCAGAGACGGGGAAGACAACACAGCCTAAGAGGCCCTAGGAAGCTTCAATCCCTCGTATAGCCTCTCCCTAGAAGGCTAAAGTTCGAGAGACCTAGTGTGGGTTGGGCACGCTGACCCAATGGCCCTTAGGCTTTTGTCGTTCGATCATTTTCGCTCATGCCGGTCCAATAATCGAAGGCAATTCAACTCTTTTGTTTTTTTGTTGGCTGAAGAATGCAATTCAATTCGATCCCTATATAATTTTGAGCCACTTCCACTACTTGTCCTACAAGCTGCGTGGATAAGGACCCAAGAGAAAAAGTAACGGCTTTCTCGATTTCGCTCTTCGCCCCGTTGTTTTCGGCTATCAAATATTTTTGGCGTCGGTTTCCTCTCAACAGTAAATTTTTCTCTGCCTTTAAACTGTACCCACACTACAAAAAAAACCACCTATAGCGGCGGTCACTGTAGCGGCGGTCACCAAAACCGCCGCTAGAAGGTGTTTTTAGCGGCGGTTTTAGTAAATCGCGGCTAAATGGGGTCTATAGCCGCGGTTTCTGTAGCCGCGGTCAGTGACCGCGGCTACAGACCCAATTTCGCAGCGGTCTCTATAGCAGCGGTCAGCTGACCGCCGCTATAGAAAGAGGGTCTACAGCGGCGGTCAACGTGACCGCCGCTGAATCTCGTCCCTGTAGCGGCGGTCATTGTAGTGACCGCCGCTATAGGTATAATTTTTAAAAAATGAAAAAAAAATTAGAAAAAAAAATTTTATGTGTTATTTAAGGTTAAAAATTGTTTTATTGACTATTTATTCCTTTTTATACATAATTTTATTTTGTCACATGTTTTTAAAAAATTTTAAGAGACCTACTTAATAAAATATGAAATTAGAGAGAGTGTTATGAATATTGAAGTTGTTATATAGAATTGGGGCACTTTTCGCACTTGTGTCGATTTTTTGGTCATAACTTTGGCTACAAGTATCCGATTCGCGCCCATGACCCCAATTCGGAAAGCTCTTTTCGGCGCGCACGTCGTGGGCACCCAGCTACGCTTCGG